>JASFYC010000077.1:0-482063 GCA_030412335.1 Botrylloides violaceus
CCACCACTACTGACGGATCATCCACCGAGAACACCACTACCGACGTATCGTCCCCCGAGCCCACCACTACTGACATATCGTCCACCGAGCCCACCACTACCGACGAAACATCCACCGAGCCCACCACCACCGACGAATCGTCCACTGAGCCCACCACTACCGACGCAACATCCACCAACGTATCGTCCACAGAGCCCACCACCACCACCACCGACGTATCATCCACCGAGCCCACCACCGACGTATCGTCCACAGAGCCTACCAATACCGACGCAACATCCACCGAACCCCCCACTACCGACGCAACATCCACAGAGCCCACCACTACCGACGTATCATCCACAGAGCCCCCCACTACCGACGCAACATCCACCGAGCCCACCACCACCGACGTATCGTCCACCGAGCCCACCACCACCGACGTATCATCCACAGAGCTCACCACCACCGACGTATCATCCACAGAGCCCCCAACTATCGACGCAACATCCACCAAGCCCACCGCCACCGACGTATCGTCCACAAAGCCCAGCACTACCGACGTATCGTCCACCGAGCCCAGCACTACCGACGTATCGTCCACAGAGCCCACCACTACCGATGTATCGTCCACCGAGCCCACCAATACCGACATATCGTCCACCGAGCCCACCACTACCGACATATCATCCACAGAGCGCCACACTACCGACGCAACATCCACCGAGCCCACCACCACCGACGTATCGTCCACCGAGCCCACCACCACCGACGCAACATCCACCGACGTATCGTCCACCGGGCATACTACCACCAACGTATCGTCCACCGAGCCTACCAATACCGACGCAACATCCACCGAGCCCACCACCACTGACGTATCATCCACCGAGCCCACCACCACCGACGCAACATCCACCGACGTATCGTCCACCGGGCATACTACCACCAACGTATCGTCCACCGAGCCTACCAATACCGACGCAACATCCACCGAGCCCACCACCACCGACGTATCATCCATGGTCCCTGTGACTGAAACAACCGATTTCACTTCCACCAACGGGAGTACATCCTCTACCCGCACCACCAACACCGCAACTCAAAACATCGACGCATCATCTAGCATCCTATTTTCCACTGACATTCCTACTGACCTGATTACCTCCCCCAGCACAGACCCTTCGAGCACTGTCCCTGCTACCGAACCTACTGAGATAATAACTTCGATTAACCCAACTGCACACACTCCCATTGAGGTTTTGACTACAGTGCCTCCGTCTGAAACTACGCACGTATCATTCGCAGACAGTACAACCGAAAGCACTGACCCAACATCTTCTAATCCCCTTAGTTACCCCACCATCGATGCATCATTCTCTCATCCGACTACCTATAGACCTTATTCCACCACTAACATATCATCCACTGTCCATGAAACTACCGAGGTATCATTCACTAAACCCACTACCGACTCCGCCACAGACGCATCAACCGCAGACCCTGTTCCTGACACTACCTTCGATTCATCCACCACCCCGACCACATACTCTGCCATCGATGTATCTTCTGCTAACGGGACAACTTATTCTACCATTAAATCATTGTCTGCTGATCCGACTAGAACTACCAACGCACAATCCACTGAGCTTGACCAGATGTCTAATCGTGGCACAGCTTCCTACACTTCTGCATCATATGAATCTGTGGTATCCACCAGCATTCCGTCTTCAAATAGTACAGAGATGATATTTGAAGCTACAACTCTGGCTCAAAGTCTCCGCACAACTGCGACAACAATTTCAACGGTTACATCCGTCAAAGTGACCACTCACGATTTAGTGACGTCCTCCACTTTGGAGGAATTTACTACCGGTACTTCAACTGGATATGGGAATGTATCTACTCAGACACCAACAACGAACGCGGCACCGGCTGCTTTAGGTAGGAATCTTCTTTGCCTTTCTTAGTCATTAACACAGTTTACCACCAAAGATTGACTGGCCCCGGTACCAGGAGTACCAGAAAATAAACAAAGTACCGGTGGCATATTTACCGTGTGTAGGCCCTCCTCACTACTCCAGTCGACTACCGTACTTCTACTTCATAACGATTTTGCTTGCCTGACGCCTAGGCTGGAATAAGCTATGGCTGTGATGAATGTATGAAGTGTGCATTTCTTTTACGTTTTAATATTCCTCACCCTTAGCCCAATTAGCATCGATTTTGAATTGGATTTTTGTAACAGACTTTATCCGTATGGACTTCACGCTGACTCTGACGGGGCACGCGTGTACGGATCAAATCAAGAACAGGACCAGTGAAGAATATTTTGAGGCGGTTTCTGCATTCACCAAAGTGGTAAGTGTGCAGTTGGATTACCTTTGACAAAAGTGAACGACTATGAAAACTTAGGCTAATAGGCCAAGGGCCGCCGCACTGTTGAAATGGGTTGAAGGCCCGTCGTCGTAATTCGTAGGCGTAAGTGGAAATTTTGACACCCAGATATTTGCTATTGGAAACTTCCTTGAAATTCAAGTGTATGGAGTAACGCAAATAAACGCGACATGTGGCAGCATCGTGGGAGATGGTGTCGCGCAATTTCCAAGCAACATTTCTATGAACTCAACGGAACTTTCGGCAAGATTTAACGAAGCAATACGAAGTATGGCTGTGCCAGAAGCAGTGGAATATGGAGCATCAGCATTTACATTGACAGGTATAAGAGAATCTCCATTCGATATCTACTGTAGGCTAATATGGTATGAAATAGGCCTGCTAGTCCACCCCTAACCTTTTGCATTACAGATGTTGATGAATGCAACACAGGCGAAAATACTTGCCACCTCTTCGCCGACTGTACGAACGGCGACCCTGGATTTAACTGCCAGTGTCAAAGCGGATACAGAGACAAGGATGCAATGAATCCAGGAACTAGGTATGAATCGTTGAGACTCCTTTTAGCTGCTTAATAATATCACCAAAGATTCAATTTACTTCTGATAATCGACTTCAAATGTATGTGTACGATAGTACATATATGCTAGCCTAAACATTTCTCTATGGGGTGGACGCACGTTCTTCTTCTCTTTGGAGTCTCCAATCGTGTCGCCTCAGCGGACCACTCTCCTCCATAATCTCCTTGACCTATACCGAACTTGAAAGCCATCGTCTGGTCAAAATTTGTACATATCAGATATTTCCTGGTATATTTGTGCGGACGAGGTTTCGGCACCTCGTAATGATCACGAATATCGCTAAAGTGCTAACGAATACGCTCGTTACACCCGCCTGCTCTTACGTCATGCACGTTTCTGTGAACTTCTGTAACTACTAATTCGAAACCCAGCCTTAGCTGCATTGCTAACAAGTCATCGCGGAGCAATTGATTCGTGATATTTGTATATTTACTTACTCTGGGTCGTGTCGTGCTTTCTGATAAACACATTACCCAATCACGGGATTCTTTACGATGCAAAATCTTATTTTTTCTGGCCCCCGTATTGTCTCGTGTAGAGAGAGGAAAATGAGCACAATTTTCCGGTCAAGATGATTAATCCATAGCTAACGGGTCAAATTCGTATAGCTCTCCTCGATAAAGTTACGCGGCTTGGTGCACAAAGCCTGTTATGGTAATACGCACCCTAATCGTCAGCACACACGAACACCATCATATCTGCATTGCGTTCTAATTGTCCTGTACCGAGTAATCAGACAAGCAGATTTAAGCCTAAATACTCTGTCACAGTCGGCTCAAGATATGCCTATTGTTGTTATGTTGAGTGGGCCGTAATGTTTTGTAAATTTTACACATGAGCGTATCGTCATTAACCATAAATTGTGTCAGTAATTCTACATTTAGGAGAAATGATCGTACGGTACGTGTTGTTGTCACTATTGTTCATAGATGCGAAGAACTCTGCGAGTTCAATGGCGAGGCTTATTGTCAGAATGGTGGTACATGCTCGTATTCTCCGGACGATAGCGAGCCATTTTGTGACTGTACATCGCAATTTTCGGGACCACAATGCAATGTTCAAAGTATGTTCCTTACAACTGTTGTTTTGTATTTATGACTTTTTTAACAACTTAGGTCGTGTACGCCGGGTCGATGCTCGTTTAGTACGCGTACCGATACGTCCGATTTCCCGGATCATTGTGCGACCTCTCGTACTCTTCGCGATACTGACTGCCAAGCATAAGTGGAATAGACCCCCAATTTTAAAGCCTGGGTTGACTCGGACACGAATCGAACTCGGGACCTGCATAATATGAAAAGGCACTGCAACTGTTTATCATTTTATTGCCAGATACTATCACCATAACCACTACAACGAATGCGGAGATTCCACAATCAACTGCCGCAACTGTCACACAAAGCACAGTTCCCACGACCATAGAGACATACACCTCAACAGAACCTTCTTCCGTTACCCAATCTATATCAAGTACGGTTGGAACTACTGAGGGACAAAGGCGTAGTACTGCTACAACGATAGATACGTCTGCCGGTTTTTTTACAGCATCGTCAGGTATATATTCAACACCCACTGAACAGGCACAGATAAATCGTGTAGAGGCTTTTGAGCTAATTGATTCCATATCTCTGAAGGCAGTGAACCCAACTGCGGTGCTTAGCTGATAATGCACACCATTTAGCACCGAACCGCCACCTTAATGGGTTCCTATTACTATACTCAATGCGTTATCGTCAGAATAAATATACTATTTGATAGACAGTTGCAGCGTGTTGCAGCAAATCATGGACTACACCTTCCCACCTACACAGCCAGGAAGACTATCATATTCACAAGAATCGTGCCCAGGTAACTTTGAAGTGCTATGTCAGCCAATAATATATGCTTCACCATCTATAATAGTCGGGTCCTGTACTCCAAACTCTGCATGATTCTCCTATATCATCTTCTTCTCTGCCTGTACAGTGTGATTACACTACCTAATTGCGGCTGGAATGCCGCACAAGATCGAGATTTTTGGCGGGACCGGCCCTATTACTTACACCACCGATGTATTTCGACACCCCGAGCTCTGCCTGACTCTAGACCTCTAGAGATTTAGAATGATAGGACGATATTCACGCTATCCTAATTAAAGTGCCTATCTTTAGATCTGGAAATCCCGCAAGCGTCCATCCTCTGCCACACGGACAACTCATATGATATGGCGTCTATTGAGATTGCCGCGTGCTTGCCCGTCTCTTCCATCATTAATGAGGTTTGTATTTTTCGTGCAATCTCGCAAATATATTCTCTCCAACTAGCGTGTTCCTGCTTTGGCAGCTAATGGAACCGATTTAAAGTCCAGTCCAGTTCATTAGAGGAACTTTTAAAATACTACGTAATATCTATATCTTTTCAGCCTTTTGACAATTCAACTCTCCGAAAACTTCAATTCGCTACAGCAAATATATCCAATCTCACTGATGGCGATGTAGTAGCTGTTTCCAGTCTCCTTACAGAGATCTCAAATTTTGAACCACAGGTCAGTTACGTAGTTTTGATTTATGGCGTCTGAAATCTATCCTTGGCTTGTCCGGCGGATAGCACCACGCTGGAGGAACCAGTTGCAAAGAGTTCCCGATGGATACAAACAGAGAGCCCAGCTACCTGCTACTTTGAGCCGGTAGGTTTAGAACCCAGTACGTTTGGTTACAGTAGATTACCCATTTGCCCATCGCGACCACGGCCATGCTCGTTTAGACCCATCGTGATAATGCCCGTAGTTTACTGTAGCATGGAATCATTTCCGGGTGTATTATATCATTTTAGTTTTCTGAAGAGCAAGTGGGAGATGCAGTCGAGGTTTTCAGTCATCTAACTAATTACTACAGGGAAGCTACTGTACTAGGTAAGTAACGACCCTCGTTGGAATGCACATTGCTGTTATTTGCGCCTACATCAGGGCGGCCCGGCCAGCATCATTGGCCAAGGCAATGTGAAGAGACTGCCTTTCAATCTGGCACGTTGCAATGTTATTCATAGAATCAGACTTCGCAACGGAGAAGCAAGAGTTGGTTACGTCTTTGTCGATCATTTCTAGAAAACTCCAGTCTTCTAACTTCTCAAGATTGACCCAAGGCGTCAACGTTGAGGTAAGGTTTGAATTGGACACTTAGGCTACATCTGAACCCGTCTCAGTCGAATGTGAACACGGGTGAGAGTGCGGTGTGTGGATCGCGACATCCACTCATGTTCCTTTAAGATTCTGTATGATATCTTCGCTTTGAGCGTGTCTCACGGAACCAATCGTATTGCTTGCCCTTACCCCTATCCATAGAAATTTGAGAAGCCATATGGTCAAGAAGGACATACCCACACTGTTAACATAGACATTGGAACAGTTTTGTCTGATATTCACCTTCATGCGTGTGATAACAGATCCGTGACCTCACACAATTCAACGAGTCCTACACATTCGAAAGCAAGTTTTACGAAAACGACTCTTCAGAAACTACATTCTCACCGATGACGCTCACCTTTCCCGCTGACGCTCTGAAACAAGCAAGTTCGTCATTCTCGTCTTTGCGAATCGTCTCCATTGGTTTCAGATCAAGTGTTCTCTTTCCCTCGCAGAAAACAACGAATTGGGTAAGGGGGACAACGATTTTCATTTCGCATTACCGCTTTTATCTATCTGGTTCTAGGTGATATCCACCAGCCTAGGCAATTCAACTGACGCAAGGGAGCGGGTTCGGTTGGCTAAGCCTGTCAGTATCAGAAGTTATGACATTAAGGACGAGCCTGGTAAAAAAAGACTGGATGATTTCAAGGTAAAGTAGTATTTCAAATATCACTTGACGTTAATAATGTAAGGAAGGTTCTCCAAAGACTTAACGCCGTAAATGAGCGGAACTCCAGAACCTTGTAAATTATTTCTCGGTAAACCAAGGCTTGACGTTACATCTGTGGTCACTCCTCTTTACAATAACAATTGACCGTCCTTCATTAACTTATTCCATGATCACAAAGTTTCAAATTTGTTACCATCAAGTGTTATCACGCTAAGAGCTTGGAGCTTCGAAATCGACTATTAGATAAATGGATCCGGGCTTTTTCAGGGTAGACGTGATATACCTATTAGGCAACAACATCGATACAAAGATGTGATTTCCTTGTAATCGCAGCAGTTGTCATTCATTCAGACAGAAATCACCAAGGTTGAATGCGTGTTTTGGGATTTTAAAATCAATGAATGGTCTGACGAAGGCTGCAGTTTGTTACCTGGACTACCAGCCACCTGCCAATGCAACCATTTGACAAATTTTGCAATTTTAGTTGTAAGTATACTATAAGGACTATCTCTATATGTCACAAACTGTACTTAATTGCTAACTACCTCATTCCATTTGTGGCCACCACAATTATGTATTGTTCATATTGACGTTGTATGTGTTGGTGTAGGCGCAATTAGGATAGGTCTACTAATGGGTGTCCACTGCTTTGAATAGGGTATATACGCTCGAGGTAGGCCTGTATATTCTCGTTATGCTATATGTTATCAGGCTATGGAGTATGATTGTACTGTTACTGTTGCATGTTGTATTCAGAGTCGGAGCGAGATTCCTTCTGATGTTGTTCTTGGGATTGTGACTCACGTCGGATGTGGCCTATCCATCGCCGGTCTTGTCTTCACGTTTGTTATCATTTGCGTTTCAAGGTGAGGCCTCTGACTAAGCCCAGAAATGCCAAATTTGTTTCAATCTGATCTTGACCTTGTAGAAAACTGAGGAAGAAATACCAGATGAAGATATTGGCCAACCTATCTCTGTGCTTAGCGACTGCATTATCAATTTTTGTATTCGGAGTTGATTCTCAAGTAAGTGGGTAGGCCTAAATGGCAGTCCAACAAATGTAAGCAATACCTTTGATTTTTATATTATAGACAGACAGTGTTAGCTGTTCTATTTTGGCATCGTTCCTGCAATATTTCTTCCTTGCAACATGGATGTGGATGGCAGTCTACAGTTTCACAATTTACCGAAACATTGCGCAGGTATGAAGTTATAGCCATAGGCCTACTGCATAGGCTACGTCTTATGTAACCTTGCTTTTGATAGCCTTACTTGTATAGAATACCCAGGCTGGAGTAGGCTGCTACTGTATATGTTAAATATTCACTCCGTGGCTATTTTGCAGGTAATATTGTCGTATGGAAGCAGCTTCAAGTTGCACTTCGCTGCTATTCTTGCGTATGGACTTCCTCTTGTAATAGTATTACTTAACGCTGGGATAACACTAGGACACATTGACAGAGACAAGCCAGGTACACATTATACTTCTACTATAATGCTAACATGCCGAGAGCAGCATATTGTGGCTATGGTTTCATCAACCGAGCAGATTTCGCGCCTAAAGTTCTCCATCCACAGCTGCTGCCAAATAGCTAGGGTAAGGTTACGTGAGGAAGGGCATTCTCGTAAAACTGCATGAAATCATGAGCAGTTAGATCCGCTGTAGACAACCACAAATGGAAAATAGCGGAATAAGGCGGACGTCGGCTCTGAGAATGCGGATCTGCCATTCCACGTTAACGAACAGCGCTAACGGCTTTTTGGGGAAGGTGCAGAATCTGCACTGTAGGTACTATTTCTAGTGTCTTCGGCAGGACATAGTGGGGATTCCATCTGTGAGCTACTGGTTTCTTGGCAAAAGGCCATTACAGCGACATTCATACATATTTTATCCGCTTGTATATTTTCCAGATGACGAGGCGACTGTATCAGCATACCGAGCTCAAAATTTCTGTTGGCTACGGCACTATTCTCTATATTTTGGATTTTTGTTACCAGTCGCGTTGCTATTGATATTTAACATCGTAGTGTTTTGTGTAATCGTTCCAAAAGTAACGTGTAGACGGGCACAGGTAAGTCAATACATCTGGACAGATGATATTCTATATAGTGAAATGGCCATTTTGTATTCGCACAGATCCAATCAACTAGAGTGAATCGTGGCGTCAAGCAAAATGTTGCAATATCTGTTTCTTTAGCGACAACGATGGGTTTGTCGTGGATTTTTGGATATTTGATGTTAGTTTCTGATAATCCAACATTCTTGGTGGCAATGAGTTGGCTTTTTACGCTTGTAAACTCGTTTCAGGCAAGTGAATTTCGTTTTCATACCATTGAGTAGGCTTACTAAATTATATTATTTTACATACCCCTTCGACACCTTGCACTCGCTCTTGTGGGGTTCATATAGACCTTAGGAGTAAGTACGGTACTGAGTGATGAACTGTTTGGCATAAAGATGTAGAGACACGAAGGCATGTTCAACACATGTTGACTCAATGTTGATTTTTCAGGGGGTCTTCATATTTTATTTCACTGGAATCAGGACGGGAGAGTTACGTCGAATGTTTGATCCAATCAACAGACGATTTTCTATCGGATCTTCCTCCGGTTCTACCAGATACGCATCCGAGAGTACCAGTCAAGTGCCCACAATTGCTTCATGAGACGTAAAACCAAGAAAGCATTCTCGAAAACATAATCGGCGCGTCGTCATCGCCGTGCCGTAGCTTTGCCAATTTATTCAACGTTTGGTATAAGCATTATGTATTCGGCGAGGGTATTTGGTAGATGTTGTAAATTTGTAAAAAGTAGGTTACCCTCTATAACATGAACGACACCAGAAATACCGTTCAGTTAGTCGAGTGGATTAGACTGTCCGCCTTCTGATCGGGAGGTTCCGCGTTTGATTACCGATCGAGTCAAACCAAAGACTTAAAAATTGGTATAGTCTATATCCGTTCATTCTCTGCTTGCCAGTCGGTATCGTGGGAGTGTTTTGGTTGTGATAGTGATGCGGGCTATAAACCTCATCGAACTGGTGTACATAACCTTAGCGGTTTAAAACAACAACAACCAGAAATATTGGTCTCTGATGTAATAACTATCAAATTTTTAATATTTATTATTTTGATATATTGTGTCTGAACGCTCAAGTAATTCACTATATAATTCAGAATATTCCGCTGATGTCATGAAACAATAAAACTTGAAATGAAATTGCACGTTTCCTGACGAATCAATCACTAAGTTTTGAATGCGAAAAATAGTGGAGCCGATGGCGGACGATTCAAATAGTAATAAATATAATAAGTCACCACAGATTTCATGCGAGTGCATTATATTCCGATAAACTGGACTGGACCTGTGGTGACTCATCATATTTATTACAAAGTTTTGAATAAATGGCGTTATGACCAGATTTCATCGGTTTCACCGGCCTTTTCCGGTTTTAATAACTGCATAGACCGATCTACTCTTGATTCGAGTAAAATTTGGGGTAGATTAGATGCAGTTTCGATAATCTTACCATCGTCATTCTCCCGATTTTTAGCACCGGGGTATATTTGCTCGTGTTTTTCTGGTTGTAATATTGGAACCGGATCCGGTTGTTCGCTGATGATAAGACATGGATTACTCGCCAATGCCGTCTGTTGGTACACTAGATTCTGTTGCGTTAAAGAGCTTATTATTTGCCGTGGTATTACATATCCTTCATCACAGCACGTTCTACTGCAGCATACGGTAGCGTGTGCGATATTCACGGCCAACATAGTAATACATAGACAAGCAATACCAATATGTAGTTCACGCAAATCATTCGAGCAAACAGAAAATCGTGCCGCTAGACTAGACAGGATAGCTCCAACGCAGGAAAAATGAGCGGTTATGATAGCTACAGTCATGTTTGTGACGTACAACGACGCAGACTGCTTGATTTTTATAACAATACCTAACACACCAGCTGTTAAGCCACAAGTTCCACACCATATTCCCATACCGACGTAAGTAAAGAAATCTCCGAAAAAACAGTAAACGTTGCCACCAAAGTAGTAGTTTGGTCCCTTCGCTATGGTTAAGGTAGCGATCGTAAGAAAGATAAGAAATCCACCGATAAGTACTTCAGTAATTCCAAACACTAGTAGAATTTTTCTGTATCTCTTTCTGAAGTCCAGTAAGGATATGGGATATTGTAACAAGCTATCTTCAACAGGTTGTGCTTCTGCAGCAGCATCAGTGGGTACTGTTGGTGTACCGGTAGCCGCCATAAAAGTTAGAAGGGTGATTCAAATGAAGTACAGTTCCGGTACGGTACCAATGAACGGTATATGCTTCAACCAAGGTCAGATGAATCAAAGCTACCCCTGCCTACCGTAGTTCACTTTTCAATACCTGAATCCTCTTGCTAAGTGTCCGAAGTCTCAATCGCCTGCTTGGCAGCCAATATATTCCACACAAATTCAGAAGACTGAGCACTGTTATATCAGTACAGTATCCACAAGGCCTTCAACACTTCGTTTCTTCGTTGTGTTGCTAAGTTACTTCGGTATCGTCCGTAGTGACGACACAATGCGATTGGTATTGTAATGAGCCATTTGGAATCTGTGGTTTAACTGGCTAGCTAATCAAAGCTTCCATCTAGCTTGATTTGAAGCACAATCCATGTAATTTTTCCAGGTAAAAAACGCAACACTGATTACGAGCAAGAAAACGACAATAACTGCCGCTTTGCCAAAGATTGCGGGATTCCGGGAGCCAAGCGAATTCGGTTACCTCTCGTATTGGAATTTCGCGAATATTTGTCAGGTGTCACGATCCCAGGCATTCATTATCAAACTATTATGTAAAACAACTTCAGTTTGCAATGACAAGAAATAGCTAGATGGTCGCGCAAGTGAGCCATAGACGTCAGCCATGACGTAGGCTGCGTCACAATGCCTAGGTCTCTTCGGTCGTCAAAAGTCGCACTTCCCACTATTGGGCGACGCTTGTGCGGTATTGAGGCGATGGACGCGATCTGTCTAGCTCTAGCTCCTCTAAGTGAATATGCGATCGCAGAAGAATAAGGAATGAAACAAAGTCTACTTGCGTTGGTGGTCTTAGCACGATGGCGTAATGATATGTGCAGTTTATCTTCGAAGCCAAGTCGAGTCTCGCTTCTGCGAAGATATTACATCAGTCTGACACTAAGAGCCTGGAGACTCGGGATGTGTAAAAGGTTAGTGCCAACCAACTCTAACATGTTTTCCACTACTCATGGGCTACGCCTTAATCTTTGACCATTTCCAAAAAACGCCAGTGCTGACCTCTTACTTACGATTGCATTGCGCAACAGTCTAGCTTACGGATGATAATATATGGTCCCGGGATTCAGCCCACTACGATGTGGCGTTAATTGCAATCAATCATTAATTACAATCAAATTAAATCCTTGCGTAATCACGGTCGAGCAACTGACATGGAATTGGGAGAAGACAGCGTACCGAGCACGTAGGCCTATTATTCGCCGGCCCTTCGTAGACCTGCGCGCGGGTTGGTGTAGGAGACTGTAAAGTTGTACAGTGTAGTGGAGGAAATAAGATGACTTTAGCGTAGCCTACGGTGAACGTTGAAATCCATCATCTAAGGATGTTGGCGAAAGAAATTTGAGTCACAACTTCGCGATTACTGGTAGGCCTTCAGCCTTCAGCTCCTACACTAAGTTCGTGTCTAGCCGAAATCGTAATTATTTTACTCTAGATATTGTAAAGAAGATCACCACAGATTTAGCGTCCAGCCTTAGTTTATTGAGAATTAAATCATTCATACTCTGTATTTCAGCTAACAATGCAGTGTATCTGTATATATTGCTAAAAGAACCAAAAGGTATACCTTCCTCACGGGGCCAGCGAATTCAAACAATCTTGCCGGCTGATTACTAGCCGTTCGCCGCTTAGTTCGTTCTAATGCGCTGACGCTGTTGGAAGATGGGTGAGAGGTGTGTAGTGTATGACTTTATTGCGCTCTTGTTTTTCTCACCACTGCATTCACCGGTTTCTCCAATGGCAGGTCCAAGCTACAAGATTTCAAGAAGATCGTTGAAGCAACTGACACAGTTACACGATTTCAATTTGGTACGTTGTTGCAGTTGTATGTGGCTCCTAATCAAGTAATCACGCATGTGTGACAGTTGCTATGCTTACGATGCTGGTTCCCCCAACTGTAACATTACTTCAATCTATGTTTTGCAGGTATTATTTAACGAAAATATCACAGCAAGAAAATTATGAAGATTGCTGGTATGAAATTTTGCACACTTTAATCCCAAGTCTGCTTCCACTCGCGGAATTCAAGACAGTAGCAGGCGTGCACCTTTCTGTATTAGCATAGGGCGCGATGCGTGTCAGGGCTATTTCATGTGACGTGTTAGTGCGCGCCCTTGGTTAGCTCTAGATAGCAGCAGATTGTCAACTACGGAGCAGCGTTTTTCAAGTTACCTGCGGCAGGTTCATTGGTATCAAACGACCGCTTTCGACCATTAGACCTAATAGATATGTAAACCGACGTGACTACATTTGGTGTTTATGAATATCTAATATATGTTTCACCTGTAGAGCAGCACTGCGAACGTTCTTCAACTCACAGCTCTAACTATATATATCTTGGTACATGTAACTGAATTTCGACCCGGTCATTTCTGCCTATGAGGCAGTGGCCATAACGCATTTGGCTCAACCTAAACGAAGATTCCGTACTGATACCTCCGCGCCATCTTCCACACTCCTTTGGCGTAGTCGCTGAACCAGTCGTCGCATGTAATTTGAAAATTGCTGCTACCTAGTTGGCACAGTCGCAAAGGTTGGATAGAAGGAAAGTTGTTAGATTTCCGCTGTGGCAATTGATATTAGAACCTCACCATAGGCCATCGATCCGTGTTTTTTCATGTATATTTTGAATATTTTTGTGCCAATATAACCTTTTTTCATGTACAGCCTCGTAGCCATTTAACTACCATATTCTATTCATATTCCATCGCTATATATCAATTTCGCAGAGCTGTCAAAACCAGCTCTCGAGTTACTTCATTGAGATTCTGGCCACCCGAGCCTCCCTGAACTGGATTCTAGATAACGGAAACTCATCCGCTAAGTAGGCCTACGTGATCTTAACTGATTGCATGTCGGCCATTCAAAGCTTTCATCCGAAACAGGGATTTTGTGCAGTGGAACAGACAACGAAGGAAATCTTTGTGTTGCTTCACAAGCTACAAACAAAAGATACGGCAGCAACCCTGGTGTGGCTTCCAGGTCATATGGATGTCCCCTCAACGAAAAGACAGACCGGTCGCCTCGTCTTGCTGCGGAGAATTCCCCGGACAGCCGTGGCAACAACACTTTTGCTTTCCTCTCCTTGCAAGAAGCAAAGTCAGTCCTCTGCAAGAGGTGCCTTGATGAGTGGGACCACGAATACACGATGGGCGAAAAGGGAGCTCACTTCAAGCAGTTTCAAGATTCTGCAAAGACCGTTCTACCACCACCTTCAAACCACGCTAGTGACAGTATTTTGTTCCGTCTGCGTACCGGCCATTGCAAGTTTAATGCCCATTTATTTAAAATTGGATGTGTCTACTGTTTTTGGTGTAGGCATCTTCGCGTGTGTATTTTCAAATGTATAGACATACACCTACTGTTTATGATATATTAGGCCCCTGGCTGTGTATTGTAGGCCTACTGGATCAAATGGTGGCCTATGGTGAACTAGCCAGCTTTTTCGGATATCTGACGAATTCGGTACATTGCTTACGGATAAACGAAGTTGGAATTGGATGCTATCCCAAATTTATAATTTCATAAAATTGGCTTGCGCGAGATAGTTACTTTATTTCGGTTCAGTGTTGCGGGATTTGTAAGCAACATGTCGGTTGTACTGAATTCGTAGGCTATCTGAATTAAGCCGGTTAGACAAATTTCTTCCACAGACCGTTAGAGCATGACTTTTGCGTTTTCGGGAGCATTTGAGCCGTATAGCTTCAGTCAGGTTTTTAGGTAAGGTCAGAGTCAGCACCAGTCGTTTCATTGGATTTCTTTGATATAAATGGGTACGACCGATGGTTCTCTAAGCGCTCAAACTAATTAATTTGGTGTTCTTGAAAAATAATTCGGTTTGAATTGGCTGGTGCTGACGCTGTTCAATGAGGATCGGTGCCGGGGTCCCTATGGGTTAGGCCGTATAGTACTAAAAGGCGTCCTAAGCTTCGTCAAAGGGCATGTTTAGCGGCGTTTTTCACTGTTGTATTGCGAGATGGTAAGGTGAGTTCTGGTCGACGGTTTACCCGCGCTTCCGTACTGAACAGTTAGCAGCTTTATTCAGTGTTGTATTGCGAGATGGTAAGGTGAGTCCTGGCCGACGGCCTTGCCTTACTGTTAGATTCAGGTCCGGCCGCGCTTGCGTATACAGAACAGTTGTCAGCTTTTTTTAGTGTTGTATTGCGAGATCGATTCAGATTCCGAAATTTGAGAGGTCGTCGGTATGTCCCTTTTTAAATACTGCCCACCTTTAAGTTGAGTAGCCTTTGATTGTCCATCTTACTAGACGTTGGACGCGTGAACGTCGGTGCGCCGCTCGCGACAACAACACCGCATGAGATTGAGCCGCGACCAGGAACAAAACACACGATTTGTAAACCCGTGATACATTTAAAAACACGATTTATAAATTGACTACAGACTCGCACTCGTGAAGCAGTCGTATAGTGATCAGGCACCCGCAAGCAGTTTGAGGACGCAACTAGTGGCTCTATAGCTATGTCAGATGTCAGTCCTTGTACCTAGGCCCAGACTTTAATCATTGTACCTAGGCCTACTAACTTGTGTGTATAAAAACTAAGCTTAATCCTTGTACCTAGGCATACTAACTAAGCTTACTCCTTGTACCTAGGCCTACTAACTTGTGTGTATATATAAACTAAACGCACTCTTTGTACCGAAATAGGCCTATTAACATGTGTGTAAAATAACTAAGACTTACAGTTTATCCACAGTAGTAATTGAGTGGGAGGGGGGTCCTAGAGGTGTACTGTCATGTGTGCATAGAAACTAACCTTACTCCTTGTACCTAGGCCTTCTAACATGTGTGTATAATAACTTAAACGTACTCCTTGTACCTAAATAGGCCTAAAGACATACGTTTCTTTACAGCAGTAATTGAGTGAGAGGGGGGTCAAAAATAAGGCAATATACGAACACATACATTTCTTTACAGCGGTCTGGGTGGGTCATGTGAGGTATTTTTGCTAACCCATGCATTTTTACAGCATTTACTAACCCATGTGTTTACAGCGGTCTGGGTGGGGGTCATGTAGGGTATTTTTCTAACCCATGCATTTTCTTACAGCAGTTACTAACCCATGTGATTTTTTACAGCGGTCCGGGTGGGGGGTCATGTAGGGTATATTTGCTAACCCATGCATTTCTTTACAGCCTTTACTAACCCGTACATTTTTTACAGCATTTTCTAACCTATGTGTTGTTTTTACAGCGGTCTGGATGGGGTGTCCCGTATATGTAAGAATTCAATTAGGTGGGAGGGGGGGTCATGCTTAACGGTATTTTTACTAACCTGCGCATTTCTTTACAGCGTTTACTAACCCGCGCGTTTCTTTACAGCGTTCACTAACCCATGTGTTTTTTTACAGCGATCTGGGTGGGGTCCCGTATTTGTATGAATTCATTTCGGTGGGAGGGGGTCATGTAGGGTATTTTTACTAACCATGCATTTCCTTACACCGTTTACTAACCCGCGCGTTTCTTTAGAGCCTTTACTAACCCGCGCATTTCTTTACAGATCTCACTAACCTGCGCATTTCTTTACAGCGTTTACTAACCCGCGCGTTTCTTTACAGCGTTTACTAACCCGCGCATTTCTTTACAGATCTCACTAACCCGCGCATTTCTTTACAGCGTTTACTAACCCGCGCGTTTCTTTACAGCGTTTACTAACCCGCGCGTTTCTTTACAGCGTTTACTAACCCGCGCGTTTCTTTACAGGGTTTACTAACCCATGTGTTTTTTTTACAGCGGTATGGGGTGGGGTCCCGTATTTGTATGAATTCAATTAGGTGGGAGGGGGTCATGTAGGGTATCTTTACAAACCCATGCATTTCATTACAGCATTTACTAACCCGCGCATTTCCTTACAGCATTTACTAACCCGTGCATTTTTTACAGCATTTTCTAACCTATGTGTTTTTTACAGCGGTCTTGGTGGGGGGTCCCGTATTTGTAAGAATTTAATTAGGTGGGACGGGGGTCATGTAGGGCATTTTTACTAACCATGCATTTTCTTACAACGTATACTAACCCGCGCGTTTCTTTACAGCGTTTACTAATCCGCGCTTTTTTTTACAGGGTTTACTAACCCATGTGTTTTTTTTTACAGCGGTATGGGTTCCTGTATTTGTATGAATTCAATTAGGTGGTAGGGGGGTCATGTAGGATATCTTTACTAACCCATGCATTTCCTTACAGCATTTACTAACCCGTGCATTTTTTACAGCATTTTCTAACCTACGTGTTTTTTTACAGCGGTTTGGGTGGGGGGTCCCGTATTTGTATGAATTTAATTAGGTGGGAGGGGGGTCATGTAGGGCATTTTTACTAACCATGCATTTCCTTACAACATATACTAACCCGCGCATTTCTTTACAGCATTTACTAACCCGCGCATTTCTTTACAGGGGTTTACTAACCCGCACATTCTATTTATTTTTCGAAGAATATAGTGTAGCCGGCCGCAGACGATCAATAAATACAGTAAAGACGTTTCACCACAGACTTACAACTTATGGAGAATTGGAAGTTAAATCTGTAGTGAAAAGTCCACTCTGACTAGTGGATTTGAGAATGAAGGTCGTGTCTCTTGCAACAAGCTTCGCTCTTACCCCTGTCAACAAAGTGTTGGAGGCTATATACGCTACTGTAGTTGGAAGGTGACATTCGATCTCATATTTCGAATTGAGAATGACCGTAATATTATTGCTTTTTTTCTCTCACAGCCGATGGTAAAAGAAATAAATAAGAGGGACGAAGGTGATAATAACATACATTATACATCATGGTCCAGAACTCTTCGAAGTGATATAAGTCGTCATGGCACAATCCTACTTGCAAAAAGACCTACAACTCATGCATATAGCACGGCTTTACATGCTGGACTTCTCGCTAGGTTTGTTGATTCGGCGACGTCGCGCTATACTAGGCTTTTCCGACTTGAGAAGGTGCAGACACAGTGCTCTAAAATATTATACTGCCTCGACATAATCGCCTTCTAACGCCCGATAATCCCATTCGTCACGAGCGAAAAATGAATTCTGCTAGATAACCCTGCCCCGTAGCAGGGTTATTTTAGCGAGATTATCTGCCTGAAATAATCCGTGAATCAGTAGGTTAAAAAATAACCCGGCTTTTTGCAACCAGAAAAACTCCACCAACACGGATAACTCGAGAGTTATAAATTGATCTCCACCCCTAGTTGACCCACTCATAACAGGCTTTTCAATCACGCACGAAGTGACGCACGAAATTAGAAGGCGCCTGTAATTAATTATCTACACATTATACCCTCATTTTCACATGTGTACATAGATTCGTAACTGACTCTGTAGAGAGTCAAAAAATTCAGTGATCCTGTACTTCGATGCGTGTGAACGCTATGTCACGCCTTGTTAATACAATTAGACACAATTTGAGTGGTGTCATCGTCTTGGGCTCATCAGGAATCCGTCTGTAATACTCACTGGTAACCATTATGTATATTTAGACTTGTGAAGAATGTTCAAGTTCATTAGACTCCAGTCCAGAAAAGAGGAATAGTTTTAAGATGATGGCAGATTAACGAAGACGATATCTCAACCACCACTCTTCTTTCTTTCTCTCCTATCTCAGTACAGACTGCTGTCACCAAACTAAGTCATTATGTTTTGTTGGGCGACGACCATTAAAATACAAACGGAAAAATGTTGCTCTTCAAGCTACAGACATTTAACGTAACTCTCTGCCGATCACTGAAGACTTGTTCATGCTGGGCGTAAATATTTTGCTTGTTCTTTAAACTTTTTGCGCTTGTCGCCCAGTCCAGTTTATTGGAATATAATTGACTTACTTATTGTTGTCCCCTAATGAAACGAAGCGAACCTATGACGAAGGTTTTAAACAAACGAAATATATTGCATTGAAGTGGTAGAAAATTAAAATTAATAATGATAGAAAAATGTAGTGGAGGCGATAGCTATCGTAAACAAGGTCCAACACAGATTTATCGTCCAGCCTGGATTAGATTTACTGCGAATTCATCAAGGATAGATGTGAATCTTGACGATATATGAACGGTCTAGTGCTTTTCCTTGTAAGACGTCAATTGTAAGCGAAGTAGTTCAATTTCCATCACACGCGTGCGCACTTGTAAATAGTTCCTTGTACTGGAGTGTCCTTACTGACGTCTTCGTCGTTTCGTTGTGTAACGTTGACTTCAGCTTCGTATCGTTGTGTGACGTAAGGGTTCAGATGGTGGAATGGCGCTGGAATCGGTTGAGGTTTCTCGATGTTACTTGGCGCACTGCAACACAGTGCAGCGTGTACGATCGATGTTATGAATAATACGGTGCATAGTAATGCAATGACTCCGTGTAAAATAACTAACACTTGAGTGCAAAAAACTGACGCCACTGCCGCCAATCCAGACAAGCCGATTCCTAGTGGCATTATGACTGCAGTAATCGTAGCCATTGTGATGTTAAGTATTTTCACAGCTCTGATCGGTTTCTCTTTAAATACGATGCCTAAAGTTCCTGTGATGACAGCTAATGTTCCACACCATATTCCAGACGAAATAAGTGCATAAAATATCGGATATGTACAAAGCGACTCGTCCAAAACATAACCTCTGCTGTGAACTATCAGTGCACTGATTTCCAGTGCGATCGATACAATTCCGAGTACTACTTCTGCGATGCCTAGTCCAAATATGCCGTTGTTGCTTCTCATGTTGCTTGTTTTCTCCTTTCGGCCGTGTCGTAGTTGACCTCGTGTGTACGTCATATTAAATAGCGGGTTTTTGTATAGTTAGGCTATGTAAATATTGATATATTACCTGAAATATAGGGTTAAAAGAATTTATGAATGAAAGTTGATCTCCTCAATATACGACTACTTCTTGTTAATCGCTAACTATAGCATATAGTCTTGAAGAGCATCTATATCGGTAAAAACAACTTTTGCTCATTTTGTAGAACTTTTTGAGCTGATTTCGACAATGTAGGTCTCTCGAATCAAAACCGCGTTATAACGGAGATATCGCTCTGCAAATTCGACGGGTTTCCGCGAAAATATAGATAACAATGTATATATTTTCAAAATGATCCAAAGTTGGTTTTTCCGATATAGATGACCTTTCAAGATGGTGTTCGCTCTCTTGCTTGAGCGAAATACCAAAACATGCAGTCGATACCGTGGTATAAAATCGGGGTTCTAATTTTAGCGGTAATTGATGTCGGCTATCAGCGAAGGTATTGCAGAACGTCGATATCCGTGATTTTTTTAACACATCGCGCCCCTCAATGGAAAGTCCAAACTAGGCAGTTTCATAGGGACTTCTAACCTGCTGTCTCAATAGTATTTTGCGCCACTGCTCCTCATACACTGTCTATGACTGACGTATAAATGTAAGCTACTGTAGCGGCTGGCAGAATATTTGTACATTTGCTCTCTGCAGCCTATAGTTAAATGAGTATTTCACGATACTCGGATCCGTTTTTATGGTTATTGCGATATTTCAATGCAGGTCTGCAATCGCGAAGTTTTCTTTGTGTATATCTAAACAAAGACTAGCCTTCGATTATGTCTCTGATCGAGTCTTTCGCGTTGCTTCTGTAATTATGCGCGCAACCTTACCTAACGGAAACAAAGAATGTTTAATGTTGTGCAACTTGTTTAGTTCTTCTTATTTCCTTGTCTGGACGCTTTGTAGCATTTTGACGCCGTGCCTTGACATCTGTTTCGCTCATACAAAGCGTTACCGCTGTTCGGTTTACATGATATTGATATTGGTCGGTTTAGTGTAGCTAAAACTGTGTGTTGCGTTCGCTAGATGGAATGAATTGAATGGACATTTGGTGATTCCGTCCAACTTGCTGTGACGCTGTTGCATTAGTTCTACTTAGAGATATAATATTCAACTAGTGCAGCCGTTATATCCCCCTGGACTGACTGTTCATACCCACCAGTATCAATAGCGCCCAAACCGCTCATATCCACAGCAGGTTTCGAATTCCACCGGGCCTGGCGTCACGCGACCGAGGTAAGAAATTTAGGCCTAAAATTGTATACAAAATAGGCCTACTTGCGGACTGAGCTAAAAAAAGCACCACCGAATGTTGCTCACAGCGCAAGGTCGCAGCTGCGTTCAGATTCGGAGTCGTGTCTATTAATCTCATTTCAACTAGCCAAATATATGTATTCAAAGATTTTGGGTGCTACGAACGGTCATTGAGACAGTAAAATATGAAACGGGAAATATTGATATAGCCGAGGCGATACGATTGTAAGCGTATACTACATAACAAACAAGGGTGCATAACATAAACAGAAGTTATGACCAATGCCTATAAATATGTATATGTAGTAAGTTGATTTAGGCCTATCGATTACGCCTATATAAGAATAGCTGATCTTGTGGTCTATGTTCGCCAGTCCTGAGGAGTGTGACTGTGGCGTGGCGTGAGATGTGAGCTGTGATGCTGGACGTTAAATGTGCGGTGAATCTTCTTTACGATATCTATTGACCGTCTGCCATCGGCTCCACTATATTTTTCGATAATATGAAGGATATAAATAGTATATATAGTCATTTAAGACAGGAAGTATTGTTATATGCAAACGAGATGGCAGTCTTGAAGGCTTAGTCTGAGTGATGTGCTTCCGACATGCATTTTCTTCTAAACAGGATTATGAAAGTACGTGGGCGGGCTCTGTTGTACTGCGTAGTGCGGTGTTGTCACAAGCACAACTTGGCCGCTAGGTCCTGGGGCGAATGGAGGTTGCTGCTGATGGTATCCTACACTTTGTTGTGGCACATATTGCAAGGTTTGGGTTGTTTTAGTGTCATCTACGTAACACCCTCCAGAACAACAATACGAAGCATGTACGATAGTGATGAATATTGCTGCAAAGCATAGTATCGCCACGACAACGTTTAATCCAACCAATGCCTGGTCACATATTCTCGAATATGACGCGGCTAATGATGCCAATATCAACCCAGCAGCTACGATATTTGCGGTAATAATTGATAATAGCATGTTAGCGATGTACATGCCTCTTGTTAATTTCTCGTGGAGCAAGATCCCAAGAATCCCAGTTGCGATCAAGAAGACTCCAGACCATATACCGTGGGAAATGAACGACCAACTCGCCGCGACACGACAATACCTGAAGTCGTAAAAATAGCTGAAGTAATAGTTGTTTTGTCGATCAGACCCGACCGCCGCAACAGCAATTCCAAGTATCAACGCTATAGATCCCAACACCATTTCTACGATTCCGAAGCTGAATATCACTTTCTTGAATTTATGTCGAGGATGAGTCGAAGGGTTCGGCTGCTTGGATTCCGTATACTGAGGTGGCAAACCTGTTGTTGGAGGATAGGGCATTGCCGTCACAGGTACAGGTTGTGGAGGTAGAGTCATCGCCATTATCTTGCTGCAGACTTTGCAAGGCTAAGCAATTACTTTACTGGAGGTAATTACAGAACAAAAAGGTATCTATGATTCGAGGGTTGGAAAACTGCCTTTGTTAAAAGTGGTGAAATCAATCAAATCTGATACGTGCAACCATGCCTACTAAATTCACGGCTTTCCAGGTTGATCACAATGCAAAAACTCATCGGGGGGTCAAACGTCAATTTAACCTATTTACCTTTTGTTGATAGGCCATGGTGCAACGTTTTAGAAAAGTGTAGGCACGGCCTGTTATTTTTTGCACAATTTTGAATATTGCTCTATATCCTAGCTGAAAGGACATCAGCATTTTTAATACTGGCTCCTCGCTATGGTAGGCTATACTCTTCCGCCATCTAAAGCTTAGTAAGTAAAGTATCGGTATCATATTCACAGCCTGGATTCCGAGCTCACTATAGCAAACTATGACGAAGAGCCTGGCGTGCAATCTGACAACCAATAACCGTATAATGCCCCCTCCACGTAGGCTAAGACTTCATCGGGATTTATCCGGTTTACTTCTTCTGAGTTGGTGAAATTAAGTTACGCTCAAGGCAATCTCAATTGAGATCACCTGGGTTACGCTCATTCGAGTGAAGATTGAACACTAGCTATACATTCACAACCGTTCACGTTCGGTGAATTTGAATAATTTGTATTATTCTCGACACAACAACACCACTGGAATTGGAATCGGCTGAGAAATTATTATTAGAATGCCCCCAATTTCCACTTTCATCGACGATTATTTTTCCAGGATATGACCCGTGACTGTGAAATTCCCGGCCAAAGCTATGCGGTTCCAGTTCGTAGCTGCCTGAGACCAATTTCTGAACATTTCTAACTTTCCTGCTGGTACCCCCCGCTAATTCCCCTCCATTGATTAGACTTTCCGTGACAGAAATTTTATTTTAATGTGATGAATTACAAATAGGCGATTAATAATGTTAAAGAATGAGGCTGTGTCATTTGCGGTTTGGGAAAAATCAATTTATTTGCTGATAGAGCGATATGTGCTGGGCAGCGTTAAATTCATTGAAACAAATCGCGGCGTGTGTCACGGTGGTTTTAAATGAGTACCTCGTATCACCCCCGTCGATCAAAATATTCGACGAGATTTAATTTATCACGCTTTCGCACGTGACGTGTGTTTATAATCACGTCACTGGTCTCCTCTATTTACTTAGATTCTGGTAACGCAGTTCCCAATCACACACTTACACATAGTTATCTGGACCACTTATTATTTTGTCCGTAATCAGTGTATTGTGACGCTTGATTATTAGAGACTTCAATCTCTAGCCTCCAATCATTATCTACACGCCCAGCACCTATTTAAGAGCACACGTTCCACCACGCCCCGCATTCGCTTTCTGCTGGTTACGCTGCATGCTGTTGTACTCGTGTTTTATGTTGTATTTTTATTTATAGAGTATCACAGACAATTCTTTAACGTTAGCCGTTTAGGCAGTAGCAGTTAGCCAAATTACAGTTGATTATTCGCTATTTCCGAGTGTTTCTGATATTTCCTGCGACGATCTTTTGACAATAAAGAGATTCTCACTCACCAAGGACTTCGTCAGATCAACACAAAGGTTATTAGTTGGAGTCAGCGATACTCGATACTACCAATTACAGCCTCTCGTTTTTAGCCACGATCAAGTGCTAAAAACCTACACAAAGAGTTAAAGAATTTTAACGTGCTGACATCTCATCAGCGTATCATCATCTGCAACATGGCAACCTCACAGCCTGAGCAACCTACGCTCGACGTTCTCAACGAAGAAGTCGATCGCATCATTCACGAACTCTCAACCGCCTTTAGCGCGACCCTATCAAAATTCAAAGACTGCTTAGACAGCACTGCAGCAACGCAAACTGTCGCGGCATCAAAAAAAGCCTTAGACGCTATACTGCAACATATATCGGACAGGTTATCCAAAATAACAGTTCCGTACGATTCAAAATACGAAACAGTCCACGAAAGGATGGACAATTTCGTCGAACAATGTCAGCGCACGAAACGTGCCGCTGATCGGTCATACTGTCGTTTCCAAAGCGAAACCGAGAGCATTGACTCAGCACCAGAAAGGATGAATTTGAGACGATTTGCAGGCGACAAACCAGATGGTCTACGCCCCTCCGTCATCCCAAGAGCGCTATCTCAAGAAGTTTCTCAAGATCAAGATCCTGCAAAGGAACCCCCTGTGAGTACTTTTGTCGAACTAGCACCATCTCCGTGCATGCAACCTTCGATAGTCAGTCAAACTCTCTCGACTCTAGCCCGCACTGGCTCGAGTCAGCAAGAGTCATACACTCACAGGAGCGCCAATACGGCCAACCTACTTTCGCCTTTAGCACAATATCATCAGAACGGTCAACCCGCAACTTTCAACGGGCCGGCCGTCTCGCACGAGGCTCGCCAGCCGCCAGCTCTGATGAACTTTACTCCGGTCAATTCCCCCAATGGGCCGAACGCGCCTCATCTGACCAATCATCCATATAATCACATGTATGCTCCTCGCACGCACGGCTACGGAGCTACTGCACGAAACCCGTATCCCACAGCGACGCCACCCACTTGGCTCACGACGCCTTATCAAGTCTCGGAGCAGCAAGTTAGCGGAGGTATTCCCTGGGACGGTATGCTGGGATCAATGAAGCGCGGATTTGATCTCCAGACTATAAAAATCACAAGCTTCAACGGTGATCCCCTCGATTACCACAGATTCATGAACGAATTTGACAGCGCCTTCGAACCGGTGAACGCACCTCCATCGGAGGCCCACTCAGCAAGAACGAAACTCAATAAACTTATCAGCTATTGCACTGGCAACGCACGTGCAACGCTGGACGGATGTAGGAATAGAAAACATGATGACGCAGCATATCGACAGGCTCGCGAACTCTTATACAATTCTTATGGCCGTAGCACATTTGTCGTTGGTGCTTTCATAGCGAAGTTGACCGATGGCCCACAGATCGACACGACCAACTTACAAGCTCTGATCGACGCTAGCGATCAGTTACAATCCGCAGCTCAAGTTATAGAAGAGTACGACGCGATGGGACAAGTTAACGCTTCCGTAGTTCTACACGGAATACTAAGTAGATACCCACCATCGTTTCTACTGCGTTTCCTATCCAACTACTCGGACCGATTCGACTGCGGCGTAGAACCGAAGTTCACGGACTTCGTGAACTTTGTTAGGAAACAAGCCGACCATGCGAGATTTCCTATCTATCAATACGTATACTCATTGCTACGTAAAAAACAATCCAATAAGCACTTTTCACGCAAGCAAGAAGTCAAAGTGCACGCAACCTCTACGAATCCCGTTTCCGCCGCGAACACCGCAGACGAAAAACAAGGGAATACAACGACGACTAAGAAAAGTCAACAACCATGCATCCTTTGCAACGAACCACATCTACTCTACAGATGCGAAGTCTTCAAGAGCAAGACTCCCGAACAACGCAAAAAGTTCCTGGAAGAAAAGCGTCTCTGCCTCAACTGCACTTTCCCAGGCCACAATTACACCACATGTCGCTCAAAATACCGCTGCAAAGTCAACGGATGCGACGCTCCTCATCACAGCTTTACTGCATGACGCCTTCGAAAATCAAAATTCTAAGCAAATTGCAACACAACGATCGGTTGCACAAATTAATGCGACCTGTACACCAGCAGCTGATCGTGAATGTCCTGCGAGACTATCAATTGTGCCCGTAGCGATCAAAAGCGGCACTTCAAATACCGAGATTACGACGAATGCATTTCTAGACTCGGGTTCGACTAAGTCGATGTGTACCAATAGACTATTAAGGAAATTGGGCGTACAGAGCCACGACTCTGTCGACTGTCAAATCAGCACAGCCATTGGTTCTGCCGTTAGCAAAGCACATTACGTGTCACTCGCCGTTAAAGGTATCAATCGAGATGACGTCATAAATATGAATGACGTGCTCGCATCTGAGTATTTCCCAAACGTGGAAACTCACAGTCCAAATGTCGACTTGATCAAAGCTTGTCCACATCTAAGCGAAATTCAAATGCCAGTCATCGACACCGATCATGTCGATCTATTGATCGGGAAAGATATACTTGCCCATTATCCTGCTGATCGAGTTATCAAGCCAGAAAATAATTTACCTGGAGCAGAACACTATCCAATATTAGGTTGGTGTATCTCAGGTTCTGACAAAACGCTCAGATTACAAAGGAATAACAATGTCTCTAACAATTTCATTAATCAAAATGCAAGTCAAACTGTTAAGAATTTCCAAAAACATTGTACACAGCCTACAATGCCGACATGTTCTATCTGTGACGCAGATTTCGCAGATATTGATTGCGATCCATATCAAACGCATCGTTCAATCAACGACGAAAAAGCATTGAAGATCATGAGACAGACCATGCGTCTGTCGAATGGTCGATTCCAAGTCGGTCTCCCATGGAGATCGGATGATACCGTACTACCAAACAACAAACAAGCTGCTCTGAAGTCTCTCCAATCTCAACGCGAAAGATTCAAAAAAGACCAACAACTCTTCGAAAAGTACAACGAAAAAATCAATGACTATATCTCACGTGGGTATGCTAAAGTAATTCCTACAGATAAACTGACGCCGACAGAAAGAACATCGTACTTAATACATTTTAACACTAATCAAGCAAAATTTCGTATCGTGTTCGATGCATCTAGAAGATACAACGGACGCAGCCTCAACGAATGTCTATTCCCAGGGCCTGACCTGAACTCTTCACTCATCAGCGTGCTATGTCGCTTCCGCATGTATAAGTATCCATGGGCAGCCGATTTGGCCCAAATGTTCTCACGTATCCAAACATATCCGAAAGACTCGGATAGTCTCCGGTTCCTCTGGTTCGAGAATAACCAATTGGACGGAAACATTATCGAAATACAAATGACGTCCCATATCTTCGGTGCCGTCTCCTCACCTTGCGTAGCTCAATTGGCGCTTCGCCAAATTGTCTCGCTCAATGGAACTAGCGCTGACAATGATACACTACAAACGATATTGAAAAACATGTACGTCGACGATTGTTTGCGCAGTGACGACGATCTCAAAACCGCGATGTCTGTCATCAAACAACTCCGTGAACTTTCTAATTATTACGGCTTCAAGCTCACAAAATTCGTTTCCAGTAGCGACGAGATAATCGCTCAAATTCCCGAATCTGATCGTGCTCCAAAAACAATGGACTTAGATCTCGAAAACTCTGACATTCAGAGAGCACTCGGTGTCGTCTGGAACACCGCAAAGGACTTTATCGAAATCCGCACTGAAATAAAGTCTAAACCGATTACCCGCCGAGGGATCGCAAGCCAAATAGCGCAGATATACGATCCTCTCAATTTCGTCGCGCCCTTCATACTGCCCGCGAAATTGTTACTTCAAGAAATCACTCGCCTCAATCGGGGTTGGGATGCTCCTATCGACGACAAGCACAAGTCTACATGGGACAAATGGATTAAAAGTCTGCCCGAACTCAGCAACTTAACATTCTCCAGGTGCTACAAGCCTCACGATTTTACACCTGTCAACATCCAGCTCCATAACTTCGCCGACGCAAGCAACTCAGGCTACGCCTCATGCTCTTACTTCAGGTTCGAAGATGTTCTAGGCAAAACGCATGTTTCATTCATCCGTGGCACTTCACGCGTCGTGCCGAAAAACGCTCCTAGCATCCCTCGTCTGGAGCTCACCGCAGCTCTGGCCAGCGTCAAACTGTCCCGAGACATCCTCAAAGACATTGATTACAATATAGACTCAGTGTTTTATTGGACCGATAGCACAGCTGTCCTCCAATCAATCAAAAGCAGGAACGCAAGGTTTCCAACTTTCGTACATCAACGTTTACTCAAAATTCGTGCCCTCACCCGAGTGGAGCAATGGGGACATGTAAAGTCAGCCGACAACCCAGCCGATATCGGGTCGAGGGGCCTCATGCCAAACCAGTGGAAGAAAGCCCAAATGTGGTTCCACGGTCCAGAATTTCTGCGACAACCATCCGAATCATGGTCGCCACAACCTACTATAGAGGAAATCGGATTATATGTTTCCGACGTAGGTCACGAAGCCGAATCTACATCTGGACTCAGCCGTCAAGCCATCAACAACACTCTACGCGAATACCTTCTACACTTCTCTTCCTTCGCCAAGTTGGTTCGCTCAACTGCTTGGATACTGCGACTGCGATCTACGCTGCGATGGAAAGCAAAAGGTTCTAATCCAGACTCGAGCATCAAGCCTAACTCGAGTTTTCTCACTGTCGAAGAACTCAACGACGCAACAGAACAGATCATAAAACTCGCACAAATAGAAAGTTTCCCTGAACTTTTCAATTTTTTCGGAGGAGATCCGAACGATTTAGACTGTTTGACTCCGAATTCTATTCTCTTAGGTAGGATCGATCCTTCCCTACCCACTGACATATTTCACCGCGCTGACGATTACGCCAAAGATTGGCGATTCGTACAGAGAAAGCTAGACTTATTCTGGCAAAGATGGCTGCGGGAATATCTGCCCCAGCTACAATCACGATCGAAATGGCTCGATGTCCAACCCAATCTCAAAGTCGGTGATATCGTGCTAGTCCTAGATTACAAAGTCCCTAGAGGTAGATGGCCCAAAGGGATCATTGAAAAGGTCTTTCCTGACAACCACGGTGTAGTCAGGACTGTACAAGTTCGTACCCAAGGCGGAACTTACGAACGTGACGTTAGGAAATTATGCCGTCTCGAACTTTCTTAACGACCTTCACTACTGTTTTATGTAATTCATAACTCCTTTATCACCACGCTTCCATTTTATGTGGCTCGTGTAAGCTCCAGCCAGACCCTCCACATCCCCACAGGGCCGGCTTTGTCACGGTGGTTTTAAATGAGTACCTCGTATCACCCCCGTCGATCAAAATATTCGACGAGATTTAATTTATCACGCTTTCGCACGTGACGTGTGTTTATAATCACGTCACTGGTCTCCTCTATTTACTTAGATTCTGGTAACGCAGTTCCCAATCACACACTTTCACATAGTTATCTGGACCACTTATTATTTTGTCCGTAATCAGTGTATTGTGACGCTTGATTATTAGAGACTTCAATCTCTAGCCTCCAATCATTATCTACACGCCCAGCACCTATTTAAGAGCACACGTTCCACCACGCCCCGCATTCGCTTTCTGCTGGTTACGCTGCATGCTGTTGTACTCGTGTTTTATGTCGTATTTTTATTTATAGAGTATCACAGACAATTCTTTAACGTTAGCCGTTTAGGCAGTAGCAGTTAGCCAAATTACAGTTGATTATTCGCTATTTCCGAGTGTTTCTGATATTTCCTGCGACGATCTTTTGACAATAAAGGGATTCTCACTCACCAAGGACTTCGTCAGATCAACACAAAGGTTATTAGTTGGAGTCAGCGATACTCGATATTACCAATTACAGCCTCTCGTTTTTAGCCACGATCAAGCGCTAAGAACCTACACAGCGTGTGTCAATCATTATCATAGAGAGTGTCACCTGCACCACAGTTTTATCTTCCAGTCAAAGTTTACTAGAAAAGGTAATTCGCAAGATTATGGAGCTCCGCTCATTCTACCATTTCCACCTGGTGAAATCGCGGAACTCGGAAAGCTTGCGAATTAGGTTATTCTCACAAATCTGGCTGGATGTTAAATGTGGGGTGGCACGCTCTATATCTATCGTAACATTCGTCCACCATCGATATATCATTTGCCTGAGTCATAGAACATTAACAAATGCTAACGGATATTGTACAGTGCTGGATTAAGCACAGAATATGAGGCTATGCTTGCGGTCGCGTTCCACTGAAGAAAACTTTGTTATCCCGCCGTTGACTTATGCAATGGGTTAGTTTCAGAGCTGGCAGTTCTTATCAGCCTCTTCTTGTGCGAAGGACACAATGGTGTTCCCTTCTTTTATAGCGGTGCTTTCTTTTGGTCAACTCCTCCGTGCATTTGCTGCGTGGATGAAACGGGGGTTTGCTGATATAGAGGCGGCGGTTGTTGTTGTTGTTGTGCTACGGGCGTTGCTGGAGCTGGAAGCAATTGACCTTGAACGATTTGGGGTTGCTGGTATCCTCCACTCTGTTGCGGCATATATATCATCGTTTGCGTATTGCTTCCGTCATCTGCGTTGCATACTCCAGCACAACAGAACGATGCATGCAATATGGTGATCACAAATGTGGCAAAGCAGAGTATTGCAATCACCACATTCAGACCGTATAACGCGCCATCGCAGGGTGATGTTGCTATTGCAGCTAAGGCTGACACTACCAGCCCAGCAATTGTTACGTTTGCGGTAATAATTGCCATTGCCATGTTCGCACTGTACATGCCTCTGGTGAATTTTTTGCGGAGTATGATCCCAAGAATCCCGGTTACGATCAAGAAGACTCCAGACCATATACCATGAGACATATACGACGACCATGCGACGGATTGGCAGTAGGAGTAGTAGTAGGGGTAGTCGTAGGGGTACTCGTTTATCAGGTTCGATGAAATCCCAGCAGCAGCGCTGCCTAAAATCAAACAGATAGATCCCAAGACAACTTCTACGATTCCGAAGCCGAATATCACTTTGATGTTTTTTTGTCGAGGATGGGTCGAAGGATTCGGCTGTGTGCGTTCCATATACTGAACAGGTGGCAAGCCTGTTGGTTGAGGCTGAGGCATAATTGCTACAGGTTGTGGAGGTTGAGTCATCGCCATAACGAATTTGAATATCTTAGATACTCTGTGAAATTTCAACGACAAGTTGTTGTTATATTGAACGTATGACGTTATTAACTACTAGTACATTAGGTAAATGCTTAAGTACGCATGTCAATACGTCCGATTTCTTGCCTAGATCATTTTCATACCCACAACACTTGGCACTCGCCCGATACTGACTGGCAAATAGATTGGGAACGGATACCAATTTTTTAAACTCTTTGGTTTGACGCGGTAGGGAATCAAACCCAAAACCTACCCATCAGAATGCGGACACCGTCAAACCATAGTTCGATTACCTCTGATTGATTGATTGATTACATTTGATTGAGCTATGGTCAACCTACCAGCAGTCAACTGATTAATATCATTAAAGCTTGAACGATATTGGCCGCGATGCGATTTTAGTCGTGTCTATATCTGGCCCAGTACATTCTTGTTCTAATTAATTTCGTGATCGCGAGCATCAATGCCGAATAATTAGAGTATACCTCACAATGACATTCTAGCCAAGAGCCAACACCCGCATACTTCACCTAGTATCTGCATACCTTCCTCATTGTAGCGTATAGCATGCATACAAGACTAATATAGTCTTTGAACGCCTCGCTTGCATGCAGGAATGTTCAGAATCACCACACCTGCTGACGTGCGGTGTAGGCTTTTTTACAGGCCAGCAGTCAATCTATCTTGCAAAAGTATGCTTTATCTCTCATTATGCCAAAACTTACAGTAGCCGGATTTCGTTTGTTCAGATATTTTAAATTTTCAAACCCGATTTTGAGATTGTGTGAATGAAAAGTTCAACCCGCCAGTCATTGCCATATGTCGGCTTGAACCTGGTTTGTGAAATGAAATACAAATTGACATTGAGACGTGGCGTTTGCGCCCAAGTACGGGTAATTGGAGAGACTCCTGCGCTATTTACAGGCCTTGTTCCTTTTAATTAACGCAACCCGCCAGTTCTCTTTTTCTCTTGTGAATGGCACCCACTTCCCGCATAGGTAGGCTACCATCCATATGAGCCAGAGAAAAATACCTCGCCCTATTCTGATTAGGACGACTTAATAATAGACAGAAGTCGCCACAGATTTAACGTGTAGTTCACTTTATTGGATTAGGAATGAAATCTTTAAGTAGTCATAGTCACGTATCGTCAGCTCATTCATCCATTGCAAACTTCAACCACTTGTGTCGTTCACGCCCGGCTAAACTTTGAAATATTGTACAAATAAGAGTATAATTTGGTCGATTAAGACGTTTCGCCCAGAAGCACAAGGGGAACGTTCTATAGAAACTCACCAATCTATCTTTAGGCTACGTCATGTTTCTCAAGTTACGTAGTCTGATGGAATTGGTGAGTTAGCTTGAGGGTGCAGCTGTGTAGCTGCCCTGACGTCTAGTGTACGATGAAAGCCGTTAGCCATGCTAAAGAAGATGAAGCGTGAGGGCCAGATATACGAAACAGCATAAAATTATACGTTTGCTATTTCAAAAGTGATTCAGAATTGATCGGGTTCGTTGTAAAATTTCCTATCTATAGGGTTATCAAATACCGGATGTTGTTCTAGTCTTGCATTGATTATTCACGTCGTCTATTCGTCGTCTGGTAATTTGTATAACCACCAATGCCTGGATATAGATATTTATCTATTTCTATACCTTCTTGACCATGGAGCAGCAAGTGGAAAAATCTGACATTGTCGAGCAACTCATACCAAGCCAAGAAAGCGACCCTAACTATAGATGCAAGAAAGCACTGCAGAGAATAACACCCATCGAAATCGGACTCGGAACACTTGCAATTTTATTATCGTTAGCTACATTGATAGTATCGCCACAGTCTATCCTGGAAGGAGTTTTACTGCACCAAGGCCTTAACAGAAAAGGTTACAGTTTCATTCACTCTCTTCAAGGTGTATGGAGCGGAGTTGCACTAATAATATGTGGTGTTATATCTACGTACTTGGAGCAAGCTATGTCAAAACAAAAGGCTCTTGTTCAAATCATAATCATTTTAGGCACCGTGGGTGCGACTTTCGCAGCTTTGATATTGTCTGTGTTAGCGGCCGCAAGCCTCACTGCAGATGGTAGCGTAGTATCCGCAGTGATCCATGCAGCACTTGCTGTTCTCAGTATACTGGGCGTTACCATAGCGATCATACACTCACGTGTTGTACATAGCACTATATACTCTGATACACGTGACGTCATGGATCGACCCAGCGATTGCGTGGTTGAGCAGAGACATCAACTTCCAGAGCACACGAACAATCAGTCAATGGTAGGCGTTGAAAATTCAACAGAATTTGACACCCCTCAGCATGGCAATTCGTATTGAACCGTATCAGAAGATCAAATCTTCACGATATCGTACCGCGCATGATGTATGCTTATGAATTCTGAGCTGCTGACGCTATATAGATGTGTCTTAGTTAAATCGACTATCTTGTGACTCCATCACTTGGAAACACTTCAATCTGTTGATGCAAGAGTTTATTTTAGTCTGACTACTGCGATGGAGTCTTATTCTCTTATATATTTTGTGAGTTCGGGGAAGGTACTTTTGGCTATACTATATTTTATGATGCAGATTTAAATATATCAATGTTTATAGATTATATACTATATATATATATCACTATTTAGGAATTATAGCCTAAACATTATATTTCCTTAATTGAAACTGACGAGCGTGTAGTAGTAGGTCGTGGTACGATTCATGGCCCCGTCATTCATTGGCCATACATTACATTGCAATGAATTGTGGTGACACTATTTATATCTATATCGTTAATAATTGTCCGTCTCAAAATATTCATTGGATATTGTTGCTGTGCTCATCTTCAGTTATCATTGTTACACTTGCATCGGGTAGGGATGAATCCTTCGCAGGCTGTTCGGTGTAAATACGAAACCGTGAAATCTTTGGTGACTCGTGCATATTTTCCTCATTTCGTTTTGGTAGGTATCGAATTAACTCCGATGCAGAGGACTTCCTTTGAGTGGCAATTTGGTTAAGTCGGTTTGCAATGACACCATGCGCGATGGTAATGCAAACCAAGAGAATGCAAAGTAAACCAATAGAGATATGAATAGCAGGCAATAATGAACAGCACGTAATAGACACGAATACAGCAATACCAGACACGATCAACCCAGCAACAGCAATGAATGCAGTCAGTATTGCAAATGTCACATTTGCGATGTACCAGCCCTTGGTTGTATTTCGGCCATGGAAAATAGCGAATATCCCTGTCACGATAATAAAAAGACCGCTCCATACACCTTGCGATGTTTGTGAGAATGTCACAGCGTTATCATCAATTAGAGTAGGCCTACCATGGCTTTGTATCATAGACGCAATTAAAGCTGCAGCAATGCCTAAAATCAACAAAATTCCTCCGGCAGTGATTTCTGTTACCCCTAACGCAAACATGATATCCATAACCTCAGTGCGTTGTAATTTCTCAGATATGTCAATTTTCTGACATTGTCCATCGATGGGAAGTATAATTTCTGATTTTGACGTGGCTTGCAAATTCTGTACCGGGATTGTAAACATTGCATTACCACCTGTTCTTTGAAGATAGTAATGCGTCTTAGCACTAGATGACTCCGATGAATTTTTTCCTAACAGAATTCTGCGTGAGACATTAACATGGATGATAGAGAATATAGTCATTAGTACAAAAAGGCAAACGAGGATAATGTGTAACGCGATTAAGGACGTGTATCCATCTGAACAATAGGCGGCAAAAACAACAGTCAGAGCAGAGAGTATAATCCCACTGAATGCGGCGAGAATTGTAGCAATCGCTACCGCAATGTTAACGATACACATAACTTTACTTAGTTCAGTTATTGTCTTTGAAAGCACAACTCCAAAAATCCCAGTCACAATCATGAACGGCCCAATCCATATTCCATGAGATACATTAGAGAACATCTTTGCGTATAGACAGTTGACAGTTTGTGATGTATACGTCTCAGTGGATGTTATGATGTTAGTACCAATAGCGAGCAGGATCGAAATTGCACCAATAGCAATCTCAACGACTCCAATTTTGTTAATGAATTGTCGTTGTTGTTGATAATGCGTTGATTCCTGTTGCGGTTTCTTATAACGAGCAAGTTGGAAGATCATAGGCTTGTTTACTACCAGGCTCGTTTGCTTCATCGAAGGCATTGTAGAGTAAATTCGGAGTTAAATCCTGTTTCTAAACCTGGTACATAGGCTAAAGTCTAAATGGGAAATTTCGCTGGATGTAGAACACTTTTTATATCTATACCCTAAAGCTAAAAATGAAGGATTTCGGCCAGCCTTCTTTGGCTAACCCCAATAGCGAGCCACAGGCGTAGGTTCCCAATGCCGCTAAAGCTCGGTAAGCTGCATACTGGCAACTATAGGCTAGCTTACTTACAAACTGATTTGGAGCTACTTGAAGTTTCGCCAACTCCTGCGCTCTTGGCCGACACAAAACAAGGAAGATGAGATCAGACGTAAACGCTTCCTTGTTCCTCATCGTATGTACTTTGCTTATCGAAATGTTTTGTTTTTGCAACATATCAGCCAGAAGACAGTCACAAGAGTCAAGAGTCAATGCCACAGTTGAATCCACAACCAAGCTGCTGAGGTGCCTCATAAGCATGGGAGTAGATATATACAGGTTAAACTCTACAGACACCGTTCCAACCAATATCGCCTTATTTGTGGCTGAAGACCCGAACGACTTCTGTACTTTTTTCGGTATTTTTTTTGTTTTTTTTTTGGAATTTATGGCGTGCCAAGGTCATATACGCCAGGTCGATGCTGCCAAGCAGAGAAGGAATGAATGGCAATTTTAAAGTCTTCCATTCGACTCGGTCGGCAATCGATCCCGAAACCTCCCGATCAGAAGGCGGACAGTCTAAAGTCTAAACCACTCGGCCAACTGGACTGGATCGTCAAGGCCTTCTGAATTTGTTAAAGACTTAGTATAGGCTACTGACTCTTACTGCAGCTACCTCAGTTTCAGGCTGCATAAAGAAATATTCTCAGCATGTAATTTCGTACAGTGAAGCCATATAATAAGGCTACATGCAACAACATATTGGATTATACTGTAGGCCTATATATCATGTATGTAAGCAAGCGCAAGTTGCCATTGACCAGTGGCCCTTTCAAATCACAATGTCAATTTAACATTCAGTCTCATCAGCTCGTCAGAGCTTTGCATTCTCTTCGCTGTGGTGTAAGACCTTGAGCACGTATTGATAGGTACTGGCACCTCGTCAGTTCGTCAGACTCTTGCGGCGTGTCTGTGGGTGAAGCGGCCAACTTTCTATCAATCAGCCTTCCATATAACCGACCGGTCGTTTGATCGTAGGCTTTTGAAGTCAGTTGATTGCGCTTGTCAAATGAAGATGGACGGCGTTAATTCTTCCCCACAACACAACCCACGACATGAATAATACGCATGAGTGACCGTGATTATGACAGTGGCAAAACACAATAATGCAATCACTAAATTCAAAGCGACCAACTCAGAAGAACATGATTCTGAAAAAGATGCGGCAAAGCCTGAAAACACCGCTCCTCCACAAACAGTGGTCGCAGTAACAGGCGCCATAACCATATTGCAAAAAAACACAGCCTTTCTTGTTTTGTAGTTGACCAAAATCCCAAGAATTCCATTTATTAAAGCGAATACTCCGCACCATATTCCTTGTGACATAAAAGAAGACGACATAGCGCCGTAGCAAGACTCGCCAAATTGGTAGTCAGCGTTGTGTTGATCAGTAGATTTGTCAACGTTGGCTGAATAATGGCGTTTCAGGTGGCGATCTCTTGCGAGATAAATTGTACCGATAGCAATTGAAATAGATATTGCTCCAAAAACTATTTCTGTCACGCCCAATCCTAACAGAATTCTTGAATATCTTTTCCTCGGGTAATTATTTACCGTTGTCGGCTTCTCGATGCCGACTTTGTTAAGCGGCTCAAACTCTGATTTCATTTTCTTTGTTGAACCTTCCATCCCTGTCACCAGGAGTGCCATAGTCATCTTGTTCTTTATGTGCAGCTCATCTAGAGCCAGATAAATTAATAATTCTTGTATCTACTAGAACACTGCATAAAATTTAGAAAATGCTTTGTATTGAGTTACGTCACTATTTGATCAGGTATAGATTCAGTTGTAACTGTCTTATGATATGATTCATATTTCATTAATAATAATAAATATAATAAGTCACCACAGATTTAACGTCCGGTCCAGTTTATTGGAATATAATGGAAAAGCTCTGCTCCTTCATTAATGGGATATCAGCAATCCTTGATATGATAGTCCGGCAATGGAGAAATATCTGGTCAATGACTCACACTCCCCCGACTTCACCCAGCTATCGCATTCAATTCCCTTACATAGCTATACAGGCACAGAAAGTATACGTTAGTTAACGACAGAAGACCTCAGACAATATGAAGGCGTTCGAAGATGATATCACCCTCTTAAACTACCCTACAATATGTTCCAAATCAGTCTACGCCTGCTGAAATAGCAAAATACTAGAATCGAAACTCTCCCGTCTTCTATCACTTTCACATGCCTTTGTAGAAAATCGTCGGAATCCAGCCCCTCGTCTTTTATAAATAGTAGTACGCGTCAGGTAACCGATATAAGCTTGCGAATACAATATGAATACACAGCACAATAAAATTCCGGTGGCTAAGCTTTCATTGACAAGCATACATCGTGATATGATGAAGAGACGGACAGTTGTAGCCTAAGACCCGCTTTGCCTTGTCGCAAAGCCTCTTTTAATATGGTTCATTAAAAATTTTAGGCCTCGCTTCTTGTGGTTGATTAAAAGAACGCAGAAACTTTAGCCTCGATCTCAACCAATACTTCAGTTTATTGAAATTGAAACTCTTTGAGGCCTTTTGTATTGTAAAAAAGCATGTTAGCGATACAAATATGGCTAAAGAACGAAGCATAGAACATATCTTTAACCAAAATAACCTCAATAGTTCATAAACAGCTAGTCATTGCATGGGTGAAGAGCTATAAATGACCGAGCTGTCTGCTGATATGATTTATACAGTGAATTATAGCAATATGTCAACTAATATTGCGCACGATCAGCACGTACTTGTATTGTTATTAACATCGCAGGAACACGCTGTATTTACGTTATCTGGGATCGGGTCAGAATTATGCTTGTCTAGATAGAGTAATGCCGAATACACTGTGAGGATGGACGCTAAATTTGCGGTGACATTATACTCTCACTTTTATCTGATCGTCCCTCCCTTGTGCGTGGTTCTAGCCGTGGGTGACTCACCCGTTGATCAGGTGGATAGCTCTAGCTAAGTACATGGCTATCTGCTGTCACCTACCGCAATCATACAATGAATTCGGATATTCGCTAGGTAGCGATAAGTGGATTTGTGACTACAGTGTATTTCAGGACCCAAATTAGTGACGTAAATGTACGAATGGGGTGCTACGTGGGCGGGTCGCCCCTTCTATGTAATATGTAACGTAATAGGTCTAAAGTAGAATCAATCTATACCAAAATTCATATTGTATGGTCAAAATGGAAGCCGATCTCAACCAGCTGTACTCGGCGCAATATGCTACAAAACAGCTATATTGCCGCTGTTTTTCTTTTCATTGCTATATATACAACATGAAAAGTTGCAGGTTGATAAGTTTTATAATATAGACTAAAATGCATGGTCTGATGTAGGTAATTGCGAAACTTTCCGTCATGACCATCCTTTCTATATTAAGAAATAGCAGTCATGGCATTCACGATACTTGCCATTCATTGATCAGCATACGCCTATCATAATTATGAAACATCTAAAACTGAGTGCTTGAATCCACGACATTGCACGGTCATGCTACCATTACTTTTCATGAATCAGAAACAGGCATGGTGTTCCTGTAATATGTTTTAGTTACAATGTTGTGGAGGAGCTAATTTTACGGTCTTGACGTTTCCATTCCCGCGTGAGGGTTAACTATAGGGATTCGAAGCGCACCTCTTGTTTGAATAGGCGGCTTTTCCCGGAATCAGAAAAAAATATTTCCGTATTGCTCCTAGTGCAGGGAGTAGTATTACGATGATGACGTTTCTGCATTAATTACCCGTGACCGTGACGGTGAACTATCTGCAATATATTATTATGTATACCCTCGCCATGTTGAAATCGGCGCCACTACTGCCAAAAGGCGATTTGTCATACGATGGTATTACATAACCATCTCGAGTTTATAGTTACGCAATAATATGATTAATTTTATTGCACCTTACACTTTGATGTGTTTTTGGATTTGATTTCGTCATCAACTGCCATTCAAGGATATGTGAAGTTAGTTGACTTACGTCATACTATCATCAAGCGCTTGCGTCCTCTACTGCGGAAATTATCACAAGCCTATTGCAATCGATATAAGAGTGTGAACAAGTAAGCAAAGAAAATTTAGGGCAACCGGATCTTAAAGGATTCATTGGCTTTACTACAGATGATGGACTATACACATTTTGTCAATTAGCTGGTTTAAGAGTACGTCGTAGATTCGAGACTATATTATAGTTGTTGAATAGGATACGCATAGAAATGTCCTCTTTGTCTGTGTTTCTGGGTTGCACGTATGGGTTAAACCCTCAGCATGATCAGTCTGTTATTATCCAGATGTGCCGATTTAACTTACTCTATAATGTGTTAAATATCGCGCTAACCCCTAGTCTGTTCATTCACGGGACAGACATTAATGTCTGACTTTGGAAAAAAAGTATTCAACCTCGGTTTATCTGGAAATTTGGAGTTCACGAGCTTGGTCTATATGGTGTCTATATCAGATTATCCGCCATCAACTTTGCTATTTGATTCGTACGATGAAATGCTATACGTAAGGTACTGTAACTACTAATATAACAGTCATAGTCACCGCCTATCGGAAAATTTCCTCCATTTGGCCTTAGGCTCAGATAAAAACTGCAACACATAAGTTAGTGTGGCCTGATGTTCAGATTTCATAGGGCAAAATTACTTTCGTATCCGCGTTGTAGCGTTCTATATCTCTATGCCAGGTGAGCGAATAGAGTGTCTTTCTTTAGATAAGTGGGAACTTAGATTAGACAGAATGTCAAGTTTACTCTCAGTGGCAGCACGCTTATGTGAGTATGTAAGCAACATACCTAACCTAGAGTTACAGTACGTAGGCTATTAATGGCTTATACTTGAGCTTTGTTAGCTGATCCGTATAAATTCAAATGTGAACGTGTTGTTAGTTGTCACTCATCGGGAATATGTTGTCCCTGTGATACATGACGCAGGAAATTCCATAAGTCAGAAACTTTACTAAAGAGTCAAATGAGCCATAGGCATAATCTGACTCACAAATTCAGATTCTGTTACTCTGTAATATTCAGTCAATCCGCAACGAATGAGACATCAGGGGTGACGATTGAAAGAATTAATTAACTGGGTTTGAATCTACCATGCTGTTTTCTAAATGTTTGATAGTGTCATTATACTGAATCACAAGCGCAGTGGGTACGTGAGACAAAGACGCGCTCCCGATGATCTAAGCCCTAAGGTCAAAGCAAAAATCATACAGAAGGCCTTTATTCTACAGCACAGTCAGAGAATTTTTGCTTTCGTAATAGAACCTTTGGTTGAGATTTTTGTCATTTTCGTAAGGGTTTGTTTACTGGATTGATCCGATAAAGGCGAAGATAAAAAAAGCCAAAGAGATTTAGTGTTTGTGAAACTAGCTCACGACCTAAATCATTCGCTGTAATGCATCGTGAAGGAAGGCTTGATTCGTGTGATTGCAAATACTTCGTTGGTTTATTATTAGTTTCATGTTTTTGACAGAGAGTCTGCTTACAGAATTGCACTGTTAGTAACAGCAAGTGGCAAACTTCCTTGATATTTCCTGTTGGCCTAAATTAAATTTTATTACATAACAGTGAGAGATTGTACTAACGCGCGAGTGTATACAGGAGGTGAGGCTATAGGTAGGCAACATTAAAAAGCGTATAGTAGTATTCTGTCTCTCTCACTAGCCACATAGCTACCGACGTGCGAACACCACCCTCGTGTGTGTGTGTGTGCTCGCAGGTTGTGCGTGTCAGAGAGAGAGAGAGAGAATATTTCGATTGACAGGAATTCAGTGTATAATAATTTCTAAGTTGAATCGCGGAGATAGTTGATCGGTAATCCCGCATTGTGTACTCAAAATCCGTGAACATTATGGCGATTCACATTAGTCTTTTATGTGCAACCGTGGAACATAACAATATAGTAATATCCTTTAAGATAGACTAGTAACGATACCAAAAGTCACCTCGAGAAAGTAATGACAAATTATCCACCGCTGCGATGACAGGTATTGCTTATCTGGGTGACGTAATTTCGTCGTATATTTAAAAACATGTATATCAAACATACAGAAAGACATACAATACGAATCTAATGCTTATTTTACGATGATAGCTAGATTGGATATTCATGTTTTGAGGGCTTTTCGGGATACGGGCACTACCCACAGGCACAATTCGAATCAGTATACGCGTCTGCGGGTACGCGTCCAGAGTTTGTAAGCCGTCATAAGCTTATTGATATTCTTGATTTGGGCCCCATTTCGAGGCACCGGCGTCGGGTAACGGTCTAATCCTCAGCTGATGGGCATCCGCATAGCCATGGGTCATCCGGCATAGCTCTCTCGAATCTTACTGCACATCACCACACGCCCGCTGTGGCAACCTGGTTGGGATGCAGCCTTAGACGTATTCTTCGGTGACCTTCAGTTCTTATCGATAAGAACTTTAGATTATCAGAATTTCTAAGAACTGAAATACGTATTGAGAGATACACAAGACTGGAAATGACTAGCAATATTAAGTGGTATGGAACTAAACACATGGACGTATGACCAAAGTCTCGATACGCATGCATCACGTGCTTCATGCATCATAATTTCGTGCGGTGAAATATAACGCACGTCCGATCGAGTCAGCAGAGACAGTCTGACGATGCACGAAAATCTTTAGACTGGTTTAAACCGAATGTTGTTTTGCCGATGTGTAGCCTATTACCGAGCAAGAAGAACTGAGACGGGGTAGGCCTATATTACAAGACTTCGCAGTACAAAGTGGGACGGGTTCATGTATAGTAAAAGTTGGGGATTATGTCAATCAGAAGATAAGTGTGATCGTGTTGGAGGTTACTGGTTGTAATGATTACGTATGATGAGCAGTGAATGATTAGGGCGTAGTAAACTTATATGTGAGTAACAGATTTTACGTACGAAGTTGAGTACAGTATTTGTATAATATATACTATAGCGGAGAGTCCCGATATTGCTCAAAACTCATATGATAAGGCTACTTATACGGTTGGACATTCGCATAATTACTATATCTTAAATAGTCCGAGAATTATTCAAAGTATTTCAAAGAGTATAGGTTATAGGATTCAGGTCTTGAGCCTTCCACGTCTACAAGTCCAGGTTTTGTGCCTCGGTATTCGCCGCGTAGCGCGTTTTAGTAATAGATAACGACGTGGAAGCTAAGTGTAGAGGAATTATGGACTTTGTGCTGTTAAATGATCAGCTGGCAATCAGCTCTCTGAGTATTTAGTTCACTTAATTGTCCTGAAAACTTTTTATTCCACGACGAGTGGATGAGGAGTCTGAGGTCCATATACTTTCGTAAACTTGTAAACAAACTTAAACAACTTTACCTTCATTGAAGTTAAAACTGTGACGGTCGTAATTTGCTAATTGAGATTATTATAGACGGGAAGGTTCCGGAAGCTGTGATCTGGTCGCACGTTTCGAAGCAGCAGATCAATTGGCCTATTTGTAGCCAGAGAAAATACGGTATCGGTCTGTAGGTGTTTGCTTACCGCGTGGATATTGATTATTGCTTAATCAGAAGTTATACTGCTGGCCTCTGCATTCGATTTATTTGTAATATAAGTAACACTAAACCTCGAAGCATAGATAATAGAACTTCATTTATGAGCATACTAACTAGGACAGGCTACACTGTAGTGACAAAAAATTCGCAAACAGGCCCATAGTTATGAAATTTTGGTTCTGGTCTGTGCCATGCCTATTTTATATCGTAATGCGTCCGGTACCGTCTCCTCACCACGCTGTCGCTTAAATTATTGGCTTACCATAGACGAGTGTCGTTGGACGATAGGAAGGTGGACAATATGACTTTGACACGTGCAGTCGTTTCTATAACCAGAAAATGTCATCTTCACAGATATATACTGTAGTAGAATACACCCTTATCATGTCAGACATAGGTAGTCTGGAAGTAAAGCAAAATAACCTGTCAAACCCACCTGGCGAACAACAAGAGCCTGGTACACCGCCACCGGAGTATACACAAGAACTCGCAAATGGGGTGGCAAATGAGGAACAAATACTACCGGACGTCAACGAATGGGTGCCACCAGAGACAACAGTGGAAGATACACAGCTGGAGAACAGCAATCAACATAATATGTCAACTTCTGTACACTCAATGGTAACAGATACAACAACGCTACAAACCAAACCGCACATAGTTGGAAATCAACGGGTATCGGGATCAACTCAATCTGGATCAGTAATACAACATCTATCAAATGAGCAAATCAATGAACTTCCGCCGCAGCAAACCGCAACTGCCTTGCCTGATCAGGAAGAAATTAGCCCTTGGATAAGAGTGCTACGACTAGTCTGGCCTAAGGGCGCACGAGATCGACGAAAACGACTTATTTTCGTTGGAAAATTTGAAATAATACTCGGAATGTACTTCTTATTCTTCGGGATCTCATCTGTTGTTGTAACACATCAAGTGTACGGACAGTTCTTTATTCCAGCATACGCTGCCGTAGGCGGTTATGGTCTTCTACTCTTAATCGCGGGATCATCGAAAGCGTTTGCGTCACCTTCAGAAAGTACCGTTACGTGTAACACAATATTTAGCTTCATCTGTTTCCTTGGAGGTGAAGGCGTAGCGGTGCTCTGCTTATTTTACCTATTGAACATCCCACTGTTGTATTCTGAAAGGTGGGAGTTCCCTTTCATACTGGCAGTCGCTGGTGGAACTGCAGAAATGGCAGCATTGATATGCTTGTTACATGTTGGTTGTTACTGCAAAGGAAAGGACATAGCTTTAGAACGGGTTCAAATTATTGTCAGTACAAACACCAGGACTGGCGAGAAGTTTTACGAAACAGTGCAACCACAACCAGATTACACGCAAAGGTCAGAAACTCCGCCTGATTTCATTGATCAATCTTATGCCGGATCATCACAAGAGATGGTGTACCACAATCAACAAGGCATTCCGATGTCAAACATAGGAAGAAGCACGTCAATGAGAACAATACAAAACCAATACATTGAAAGATCTAACCACGAACTTCCACAATATTTCCACACCGTTCATAGGCATCCAGTTACCATGGAACAACATCGCCAGCAAGAAATGAGATATGCTACGTCAGAATTCAACTCTACCCAGCCTATTCAAATGGGCTACGCAGAGAAACGACCGCTTGACCAATCGGAGTTGCTAAATAGACAAGTCGATTTTGACTCGCCTCGAGCGATGACTGAAGTCAATTATCCACAGACAAGGACTATGTTAAGCCATCAATATGCCCAATCTGAAATAGGGCAGCCTCGTGCAATGACTGAGGTCGATTACCCACAACCACAGACAATATCTCGCCAACTAGTTGGGCAATCTCGTACCACGACAGAAGTCGACTACCCACAATCACAGACTGTGCTAATTGAGCAACCCTACGCTCCCTCTGAATTCGGACAGCCACGGACCGTGAGTCACGTTGACTATCCTCAACGGACACTCCCAAGTCACCCGTTCACACAGTCCGAAATGGAACATGCTCATGTCATGAGTGACATTGACTACCAACAACCGCGGACGATGCCGCGTCAACATTATGCACAGCCCGAAATGGCGCATCCGCGAGGTACGCCAAGTCGACAATATACTCGTTCTGAGATGACTCAACCTATGGCAAGACACCCCCAACATATGGCTGAAGCTGATTACCAATCCAGCATGCCACATATACCTATTAGTCAAACTGTCGCTTTACCAGATATTCATGAGACTGCATACCTTCCATCAATGCCTGAAATGCGCGGACCAATGCACCCACAAGCGGAAGTCGGTTACAGAACCGTGCCTTCACATTTAATTCAATATCAAGCAGCTCCGTCCGAAGCTGGCTATTCGTACACGGCATCCGAATCCGGTTACCCATCAACACAAACGGGCAGAATTTCACCAAGAAAAGCATTGGCTGAACGACAAATGCGAATGGAGGCTGCAAGGCAAGAGTCAATGATGAGACGACAATTACCACCCAGAAACGGCTCACAACAGTACATTGTTGCTACGAGACAGTATCGATAAAGAGAGTCGCTTTTCATATCAATATGACGTATCGTACGACAAAATCTTCAAACAGGTTAATTTCTTTGGAAATATTGACACAGTCCCGCATATTCGTATTGTGTTCGGGTCACTAGGTAGCTACTCTATAGCATATGCCGACTACTCATTTACTCAATACTGTCACCTAGCGGAAATGAATTCGACGGTGAAATCATATCAATTGCTAATAACACATCTGCTCGCGAATATGGGCGAAGTTATTAAAATGCATTTCATTGTAATTGGCAGAGTTGTGAACTTTGTTGTTGTTTCTTGCACTTTATATTTTAATATATGTAGGCTAGAGTTGGAAATTGATTGTGTAATATGTATTCGCGAGCAACGGGTCTGGGTCAGCGCACCGTCATATATTAGGTGGGTATTTCAAGTTCCTGCTAATTATGGGTACCTGCAGGGCTGTAGCGTGGGATAAGGATAAGTAGCAGAGAGATGCGATTGTCGGTGACTGTGCTACACCCGCTACGTCGTATCCGTGGTAATAGAGAAACCATCAAAAGTGTTGAAATCGGATCCAGATCAAACCTTGAAAGAGAGAGGAAGAGAGAGAGAGAACAATATGAAAGACAGAGCTGGTATTGGTACTTGGTCTCAATACATTACATCTGTGCTGTCGCCTAAACTATAGAGACCCTTCGGAGATTCTCTAGCTAAACGATCGAGTTATTAGAAAGTTTGTTGACCTTGAGTAGCGCGCCACCAAACGGGATATTGATAGGCTACCATAGAGTCCGGAATCGGTTAACCTGGGAACTCCCCCGGTATATATATATAAATATATATCAACTGATAGTTCCTTGTATAATCGTACGATGTGTTGCTATGTTGACAGGTCGCTATATCATTTGTATGCAGTGGCTATATGATGTTAATTTGATGATTATGTTTTGATTGTAGTAGAAAGCATCAAATATGATCAAGGTGGGAGGGAGAGGGTGTAAAGTAAGGAGTGATTCAGAGTAAGCGAAATCACGAAATCGTGATTCAAGCTTTCATACACCTTGAAGTTTCCGTATTTTTTTTGGTGACAACATCCTAGTTTAATACAATACCATGATATAAATAGGCCTGCCATTCATGTTTTGATAGAAACTGTATATATATATATATATATATAATACTGTATATATGTAAAATTGTACATATGGTGAGGCAATTTTATAATTCATTGTGAAAATATGAATCGATATAGTGATGACGATTTTGCCCTGGAAAGGAAAAGCTCCCAGAGCCGAAGGACATGCCCTGCTGCCCTGTCACGATCAGGTATGGTAAAAGATATATATAATTTGTTGTCAGTGGATAGGCTACAATAGTCGGGTACCGTGAACTGACTGCCCTAAGGCCATCGTCCGAAGGCATATTATTGAGGAATCTACGGTCAGTTTGAAAGGGATATGTAGCAGGTATAGTGTAGTTCAGTAATGAGAACGTGATGGAATATATGAAAAACTGCGTAAGGCTGGAGGGAGTGACCACAGTACCCTGTTGTGCTGACACACAACCTAAATGATTTGATGAAATCGACAAAGAAATCAGTGGGGAAGGAGGGAGATGGAGTAGTTGGTGAATTGAAATTAGGAGGAAGTTTGAAGTCACAGCGTAGGCTACAGAAAACTAAATTGACAAGCTCTGACTAATATTCGCAAATTATTCATAGATGATACAGATTGTGCCAAGAAAATGAAGTTGACTCGGTCGACGGGTAACTTGGAAATGAAAGCCTACTACGCTACAAATGTGGATAGAAATCTTGGTCAAGTCGGCCGTTTCAAACGGTAAGTGCTGTGAAGAACTATGCTCAACCTCTTAAATGTAATTTAGTGCAGGGTACCTTTTTCATTCAAGTCTAATTTCATATTCCTCATTGCAGATACGTTAACGCCGATTGCAGGCCTACTTATAGCCCGGCAAGAGGTGCTGGACGAAATTCTGATGAAAACGAAGGTGATATGGACGTTCAGGGACGTGCTCTGTCAAATGAAGGTGGGTGGAATAGCAATAGGATACGATCAGCTGGCTGTAGGTTTCAGTCTTTTTAAATACCGGTATATGCCATAGAAAATGTTGGTCTATCCGATGCGTGTGTAGCAACTAAGTGAAATTTTTGACAGCTTCCTGACACGGTGAAAAATCATCGAGTCCGAATTGAAATCCCACTGGCTCAGGCTATGTTTCTTTTGACACCAATTTATCCAAGTTCATACCTATCCTCTCCTTCAGATCACGGTGCCGGAGATCGAACGAATGCAGAGGATGAAGATAATGTAGGCTTGCAGACTCATCCATCAACACCGAGAAAGGTAAGTATTATGCCTATGCAGCCTTGTGCTTAAACCTGATTACCGGTATACTAGCACTTCTCGCCTCATAGCTCTTATTACTATCTCTGTCAGGTAGCGACTGGTTGTAACACCTTGTGAGCCCACATGTAACCTAGTCCTGTCCATGTCTGTATATAGGATGTGGCATGTAGATTTTTCTGTTAGACGTAAAATGAATCTCCCTCTCGTTTACAGGAATTTCCAGCTCCTGCTGGATTTACAATTCCAGGCATACAACATATGGAGTCTTATTCATCAGAGGATAACGGTGGTTACCAAAGACTATCCCCTCCATTAGATGTAGAGGTGAGTGCTTCGTACATTGAAGATTTTCTTGTTACTTGGCAATTTTAAAAGCGCCAGGCAATGAATGATGATTGCTCTAATGATAAAGAGACATATAATTGTTTTGCCGTCCCTGGTGCGCAGCTTAGGTCTGTTGCTCAAAAATTAAGTTGTTTCAACATCCTTTCATTCAGGATTTGCACATCGGAGACTCGCGATACTCCTTACAATCATTTTCTGAATTCACAAATAGATCAAACATAACTGCTCAAAGAGGTGGTAATACACATCACATTCGGCATCACATGGTAAGCATTCCGAATTTTTAGACTGTCTAGACATTCTTGGAATGATTACTTGATCTTGTGATAGAGCAGAAAGATTTTGAAGACTGAGCTACCGGTACTTGTTTTAGGCTACTTCACCAGAATCATGTTCGGTATTCGTATAATGACTTGGCCTGATGCCATGTTTTAAAGGCTTGCATTGCAACACAGTATTTGCATATATTATATTTTTAATTTTGTAGTGTGTAGTGGAGCAGATGAAGCCAGTATGAAGAAGTGAGTGTGGGTCGTGTAGAACCCAAGGTTACGAGCTACATTACGAGCTATTAACAAAGACCAGTCTCTGCTAATGTGACATGCTATGCTGTATCAACTGACACATCAGACTATCATAGAACCTTTTATAGTACATACGATGATATAATAAACTTCAAGGGTAACTTGGTTCCAATAGGCCTACATGTTTGATGCGACACAAAGTTTTGTCGTGCTGCTCAATATGCCGGTACTGGTATGCTTAATTTTTCAGAGGAATCAACACAGTGTACATTCGTCCATATCAGATTTGCTTGACTTGGATATGAGGGATGGAAGAAACAGATTGTAAGTTTGTGTCAGTGTTTTATCTGATAGGTCTACTCATAACATTCGATTCTATCTGCCAATCCCAACCGATGTGATCCTTCAATCAATCGCAGCAGATTTAATTTTTAATTTTTCTTTTTTGTAGGAAGACTTTTCGTGCTTTCTGGCCCGAGGAAAGCAAATTCTTTAATTCGACAGTGCTGGCTTCTGAGGGATTTTACGCAACTGGAGCCGGTGATGCTGTTTGCTGTTTTGCCTGTAAGGCAACAATTGCAAATTGGGAAAAAGACGATGATCCAAAACGAAGACATTTGGAAGTTTCGCCGAATTGCAGGTTAATGCACTTGACATGTAGCAACGAGATTGCAAGAGCTCACGCTACGGCAGCTCTAAATCGCACATTATCACCACTAGAGTTGGCCTATAGGACATGATTAAGATATATAGTGTCTCCACGATTTCACGTGTAGCTAAATATATTTGAAACTCTGTTTACCTTCTATTTCTCTCTTAATAATCTATTATAAATGACTGGCCGGTTATTTGCTGGGTACTATAAATGCACGATTCAAGTGGCTATTTTTATCGATTTTATAGGTTCGCCAATGGCTTTAATTGTGGAAACCGTCCGTTATCTCCAGTGAGAAACAGCAAGAAAAATCCAGCAGGATCATCACCTGTCAAATCGAACGCGCGAGGAAGAAGTGGTTATCCAAGACATTCACAAGATCGACAACGAGTTTATCCATCATATCGTACAAATCCAGCTCCGAGACAACCGATCATGTCACATAGAACTAGCTCAGCGTCGCCACGACGAAGCTCAACCCATCGCAGTGAGTCAGGAAGGATACATAGAAACAACTCATCGCCACCATCGTCTCCTATGGCACAAGAACTTGCCATACCTCGAGTGGTAGCTATGGCACAAGAACCTGCCATACCTCGAGTGATAGCTATGGCACAAGAACCTGCCACGCCTGAGGAGGCAGCTATGACACAAGAACCTGCCACGCCTGAGGAGGCAGCTATGACACAAGAACCTGCCATAGCTAACGAATATGGGAACCTTACTCCATCATTGATTGAAAGAAGTAATCGAATGGTAAATATATTTTATCATGTTTTTATACTGTGATAGCTTGTTAGCAATTCCACCCATTATTCAATGAAACAGAGCTCCACAAATATTGTACTCCGAAATTAGTGGATTTTTGCTATACAATTGGAAAGGACATCTTAGTCATCCGTGTTATGATAACGAAAATATGATCTATATCTATATTCCTCATACGAGAGGCGTGAAATGCTCTTCCCTAGTAATCATCTGAGGCGGAGAACTTTGGCAGTAGCGTTAATCAGCCTTGGGATTCATGGACATGGCTTATTCTACTTAAAGAATATCACAGATGGAACGTGATTTCGTTTTGTGTTTTCTGTTGCTGCCATAATTGACTGCTATTGATGTCACTACTATGATTGATGTTGTCACAACTTCCTGTTAGCATGACTTATTTTAAGGCTAATAGCATTTGACATTCTCATTACTGACTAGGGCTTCAGATTCTGCGTATAGAGACGTGTAGGTTCAAACAGTGCAACTGCCCTTCACTTAATCAGTTGCTGCCTTGCATGACAATTTTCATGGATAAGTCTGATGGTTCAAACTAAGGCTTTCATTATATTTTTTATTTCATCACCATCTTCTTTATTTTCAGGATGTCTTTTCGTGTCAGAATCCGGAAAACCCTGCAATGAGGGAACTATCGGCACGTCTTGCGACATTTGATAATCCTGAATTTCGAGCTAACACACGACTACGTGACAACAATTTGACTTTGGCCGAAGCTGGAATGTATTACACAGGTGCGATACTATGCTGAATCTTCTTTACAATATCTATTATTCGTCCACCATTGGTTTATTGTGACACTTTAGTGAAAACCTGGATCATCCATACAGATATCTACCAGCTATTATTTAGTCTTTTAAAATAATTACCACCATAGGTCTTGATTTTCTAACTTTGTACCGTTTATTTTTCACAGGACAATCTGATGATACGAAATGCTGGTATTGTGGAGGAGGATTGAGACGATATCAACCCGATGATGATCCGTGGCTGGAACATGCAAAGTTTTTCCCTGAGTGAGTTTACATTTACGTATTCACGGTTCATGGTTGCTTACATCTACATATGATATGCTTTTGAAATGGTTTCAATGGCAGCAATCTGACATGTCTGTTGAGAATAAATTGTCACTAAAGTTTGTACATTTTTGTTTCAGATGTGAATATCTCCTTCAGCAGCGTGGTCCAGGTTGGATACACAGGATCAGCGTACAGTATCCAAATATTGTGAGGCCTGCTCATCCAACGATGCATAATCTTGCTGTCCCTCCTTTACGTCCTGCTCTGGTTCATCCACTTCCAGTGGCACGCCAGCAAAATGCACCCGTATCACCGACTATGCAGCAACCTGTTCCAGTTGCGCCCCGTCGAGACACACCTATTATTATTCAAGGGCAATTTCAACCAACTCCATTGGTGATGCCACATCGTACTCAACCAATTCGGTTACAGCGACAGGCAACCCCAGTTTTACCACAAATATCAGAGCCACACCAGCCTTCCTGGCAACATCAACCCATGAGTCCGCCACCTGTACCATCTAGCCCTCCCCACATTCTCAATCTACACCCAGAACGTAATGCTCCCCAACAGGTACCACCACCTCCACCACCCGCCCCATCTGGTCCTCGAAACCTCAGGACCATTTGTGGAGAAGTAATCGAGGACCCACAATCAATGATTCAAGAAAGGGAGCAAATGGTAGACGCATCTATGCATACGGAAGCTGTACAGGAGGCAAGGAATATGGGATTCACAGATGACCAGATCCGAATAGCACAGATGAGGTGGGTTATCTTACTAAACATTGAAGTAGAAGAATTCAGGGACAAAAGTATGCTGTACTTCTGCTTATGCAGAAACGTAGATTTGATCTACTTCAACCATCTCTGGATATAGTTTGCAGCAGTATATTAACTTCAACTTTTTCTATTTAGAAGAGTTGTTGGACTCGGTGGACCTTATCACACAACAAATCTGCTTATTGAAGCTCTCATAAATCCAACCACTGACCCAGCAGTCTTAGAATCTGTGGACCAACAACCACCGCCACGTCAACGAGGTAACAGAAGGACTGTCAACATCCGTAATGGACGCATTAACATAACAGGAGGGAGTTTCACCAGAGCGGTCTTTGGCACTGATCGTGGAAGAAGTAACATTATTATTGACGGGGTTCCGCTACATGAATACGTAGGTAAGAATGATAGCGCCCTTCTTCTTTCGTATGGCTTTTTTCGAACTAGTTGTCATGGCAACCACCGTCTTCTCTTCATCGAATATCCCTTAAATTGTGGAAATTGCTCGTTTTTGTTACAGCCAGGAGTGCTGAAGAAGCTGCTGAGCAGGGCGTTGCAGCACAACATGTCTTCAATAATGTTGGAACCTCTGTCGGAACGCAGCCGTACCATACTGCTCCGAATCCTTTGACAGCACCAATGAATGGGGAGACTACAACCACAAACAGCAACGATACTCCATCAAGCAGCACTACAAATCCACCAGATCCAACTGGGACAACTGAAGAGAGGTAAACAACTAAGCACTTGTAACTTCTAATTCTTATCCTTTAGTCTTTCAACTGCCCCCTCCACCCCAACAATTTCAAAATATGACTAGTGGCATATAAAATATGTGTTGTGTAATCGGGTTGTGAATTATATTCCTACAAATTGGACCGGACGTTATATCTGAGGGAACTTAGTCTATCTAGTGCATCGACACTTAAGCATCTTTCTATTTCCAGGCTTGAAGCGTTGCAGAAGGAGTATCAATGTAAAATATGCTACAGCGCTCCTGTGGAAGTGCTTTTTGAGCCTTGCGGTCACATTTGTGCATGCTTGAACTGTGGGAGCCGTGTCACGCAGTGCCCTATGTGTAGGAGAAGAATTTCAAGATACATTAGAACCTATCATTGTTAATGTGTAGGCGTATTGTATCGTTTAGTCCTTGTTACTTTTGGCATTTCTTCAAAATACTTTTGTCATTTATATTAAGCTAGACAACTTTTCTCATATGTGATGAATCAATGTATATCAGTTATTCATTAGCCAAAAGTCTGTGATCTAACATAGCCTACTCGAATAACACGGGTATATATGATATAGATATAAAATGTTTACGCTAATTAAATTTCACTATACTTCTGTCTCTCTCTATATATCTATCCATCCTATAATTATAATATGAGAAAATATGAGTAAATTTACTTGCAGCCACCATAGCTCAGTCATGATTCGATTTGCTAGTGATATCGTATTATATTTGACTAGGTTTAGGCATTTCTGGAATACCCTTTGCCTTAAAAAAAAGTAAATAATCGCGTACGAAATCCAGCAGAAACTATTGTCACTGAATCTTGCGCCTGTATGCTGTTTTATTCTGGGAATATACTTATCAGTTTGAGAGAGAGATGTTTATTTTGTCAATCAGCCAAGTAGACTATCACAGTAGTCAACCAAGAGTCTACAACATCATAAAGATGCAAAATACGTGCTGTTTATTCGGTATAGACGGGGAATACTGTATTCCGCTGCACAGGCTTCAGGACAGGGCCCATCAGACAACAGTAGGCCCTTTAACAGGTCTTTTTCTATGGGTCCCCTAACATCAGTTCATGTCAAGCGATAAGGTAGCTCAGAAAGGCTTATTTCTTATGTGTGAGCATTTTCTAAATTTTCCGACTAGCGTCTTGATAGGGCCTACTTGCGATACAAGCGATACTGTAGTTGTGTAGTAAATCCGCCAGGCCCTCGAGAGCTGTTGCGGGGCGCTGACTAACACGGTGTAGTTATCTATTTTTTATTTCCTGATAGAATTTTAGGCTATATAGTTCTTAAATGGTAGGCTATTATTGAGCCTACCATAAATTATACATCGAAGACAGATTTTATTTCTGTTTGCGGAGTATGGAAATAAGACTTTTCATAATTAATGCTGCGGGTCTTCTTGGTGTCGGTGGATGCTGGTATATAAATAAAAGGACTTGTCAAGGATATTTGCAATGTCACAAGCTCAAATAGAAGATGGAAACAGTAACAGTGGCTCCGAGTCACGATCAAGAAGTCTTGTAAGTCAGCCAGCTGATGAAAGAAGGGGTAAGTTGAGCTAATTTTCAACGAGAGATGATAAAGTAACAGTTTATGATAAAAGTCGGTAAGAAACATTTTTCATTTTCTGATTTATTCATCAGAATACGGTGCCATTTACTTTTCAAAAACGTCACTGGATGTGGGCAATGGTGCGTTTCATACGTTGGGGAATTTACGGTAGCAGACACACCTAGAACTTCTACCTCACAAATCAGTATAACGGTTAATCCACTTTCCAACCACACCATTTGTTGCATTTTTAGCTTCTCATACTAAAGAAGAAAGAATTGACAGCTTCGAAACTTGTCCACCTGGCAGTCCCGTTAACCCGATTCGTTTAGCCAAGGCTGGCTTCTACTTTGAACCCAGTAATAACTTCAAATACAGAGTTGTTTGTGCAGGGTAAGTCTTGTCATGCTCCTCACTGTTTTTTTAAATCGAGTGATGTTTCAGGCAGTAAATGCCGTCATTAAGCTATATATATATATACTGTAGTTGTGTAATATACATACGGTAGTCATAGTCCAGTCTGCATTTCGTAGCCGGTGAGCGCACGAGATATTTGGCGTGGCCCCCGTATTTTAGGAGAGCTGAGAGACGGTGTGAATACGTAAAATGCATGGTTTGAGCAGTCTGTCTACTTATTGTAGGTAAAATAGGGCATAAAATAGGTTCGGGCTATTTGAAGTGTGCGCAGACAGGAATTCTTGTGCACACAAGTTCTCGTCGAGATCTGCCATGAAATGCAGTCATGGTCATGGTGAGACTAGCCATTTCAATCAGTTATCTTTTCTATTCTGCAGATGCTCTCATGTTGTAAATTCATGGAATAGTAATGACGTGCCATCGGATCAAAGATTTCATGAACCTGGTTGTGAATTTGCAAATATATTAAGTGGATCGCAAGGTAGGTCAAGGAGTATATAAACAAAATAGGGTATTTGTTTTGGTATACTGGTACTGCTAAACCGTTATGCCTGTTATGATGATATTGATCATACATTTACTTTGATGATCATTTCGATATATGCCATTTCAAACTGTACGTGTCCTGGACCGGAAGATTTGCCGTATCATTATGATACCGGTTATGCTTGATATATCATTATTGCCTACATGCTTCAACTTAGCATTTGTCAACAATCACAAGTACGGTAACAAATCATTGGATTACCGGAACCTACCATTACTTTCGGCCATGCTGTCATCCTGTAATATCGTAGTGTAGGCTACTGTGTACAAATGTATTTTGAAAATCAGCCTATTTGTAACCTCTTAGTGAGTCTATATCTTTCTTACGGTATGTCATACTTGGGCAAAGGTTCATGTACCAGTGGCGGAAATGACAGGTCATTCTACACTTTTTCAGAAGGAATAAGTGGGAGTGGAGTGGTAAAGGCATTGGTTGGTGGTGAAGAAGCAACAATAACAAAACCTCTTGTTGTGGCAAGAAATTTACCTCATTTGGTGAGAGTTTTAAACCATGCATAGGAACAACTATTCTATATTAATAGATGCCTTACACCAATGCATACATACTAAATTTGTCGTCGCCTGCCAATGACTACCAAGAAGTGAATGGCTCATCCCTTGCTCACACTGAATGTAAATCTTTGTTGAGCTTGGTGTTAAGTAGAGTGTCTCTTGTTTAAAGGTCGACTAATAAAAGCCTACTGTTGATGTTTCATGATTGCGTGTCTGAAAACTACCTCCCTCATGTAGTTTTCCATTCTCATTCCAAGCGTTACCCGAATGACTTTGAAATCTGTAACTGTGATTTGCATTTTGACATCAAATTTTGCCAACTAGTAACAAGTCAAGTTGTTCAGTCAGAATTATTTTTATAGAGCTTGCAGAATATCTATGGACACCAACAGAGTGCAGAAGAGTTTTCAACATCAGTGCAACGACTTTCTGGCAGAGTATAAAGAAACGATGAACTATGTTTGACTCAGTTTAGATAACTTTGTGTTACTTTTTGCAGCGTGATTTTCATGGAAGACAAGTCGGACTCAGCATGCCAGCTGTTGTAACGGTAAGTATGAGAAATCAAATGTTTTCTCTCTGATGCCATCACCGATGCTGATTCCATCACTACTGCTGTAGAGTATAGAACAGGGATATTATAACATGAATACAAATATATATTTCAGAGACATACGAGAATGCACAGGTATCATGACCCTGAAACCGGACACGGCCAGCAAACTTATGAACAAGTGGAAACAACGAGCAGTCAAGGAAGGAATGTTGATGAAGAAGTTGAGTCGCCACTTGAAGATATATATGCTTCAGCATATCCGAATGAGCAGAGAACTCCAGGTACTGCTCTAGTATATCTATTTTAATGTAGCCATTTCGAACTTACGATTTAAATGCTTAAAAAGTGTCAGCGAGTGAATATTTCAAACTCTGAAATCTCGCCTCTTTAGTAGGCATTCCGATGTATTTTTTTCAAAATTCCAATCTATAATTCTGTTTTTTATGCAGGAAGTTCTTCGATCCAACCCAGCTTTAGTCATTCCATTCATCCAGAAGATGAGACATTAAGGGTAAGTGCATTTTGTGACTTCCGAATAAAATCATTTTGCTTTGTCGGGGAGCTGAACTCTGTAGCACGTACTGTATGTTGTATAGTACATCAAATGAATAAGTAACCGAAGTGTGTTTGTGTTGCGTCCCACCGTGGGCAAGACTATAGAGTTGTGTACGCCCGTAATTCAATCCTTTCAACTTTGCTAATGAATTGATAAAAGTAACACGACTCTGTGAGAGCCCATAGCCTAAGCCAGATCTGTAACCTTTACACAAGTCTTACTGCGTTTTGGAAAGGTGCATATTCAGCATTGTGTCATAGTCTCTTTTTAATGTAAAGTGCTTACCACAGCTTAGTTGCATTTTGATGTTAACCCAAGTGTCGCCTTGGCTGAAATAGGCCTAGCTTTCCCCCGACCTGTACATGATCTGTGACTTGTAGTTGTATTATACAATATCATGTGATGAGTTATTTCATACAACACAGGTGATATCCCCTATTAATCAGTCCTTGTCATTAGCAATTGCAACATTATTATGTAAGCGTGAGGTGTGAGCTTATTCTAGACACATTGATAGTAACTGGTTTTGTACAGGTAAACACTAACTTGTTTCTCTTGGTTAATATGGTACAATGGTTTTGTTAAGCATTAACAAACCTTGTTAGGTATTGTGTGCTCTTTGGGCGTGAAAATGCTAAACCAGTGCTGATTGGTCCATTTGAATTTGAATACCAGCCGTTTTTAGGATTTTTCCCAGTTGCCATTTATAAGTCCGTGAAATAGTGTTTTAAGTTTCTATCCCACTATACAAAATGCAAAGGGTTATCTACATAAAATAGGATGAGAACAATTAGGCACTATATACTTCTCTTTAAATCTCTCTCAGATGTACAAGATATGTCCGAATATTTCTCCCGAAGAGGCATTTCCTTTAATTACATGTGATTATATTTTCCTGTAGAGTCAACCAACAACATATGAATCAAGGTATACATCAAGGCTGGAAAACTCTCAAGATTTACAGACATTTTTAACAGGCTTAGACATGAGGATTGGTGATAATAGATTGTGAGTAGAGATAAACCTAATTTAGCAGCTTTGTTTGCTTGGAGCAGTTTTAATAGGTCGGTAATCTAAAATTTTGAGAGAGCTATGTTGAAGAAAAAACAAAACAAAAGGCAATGTGCCCATACCATCTCTAACTCTATCTTATTAAAGTTTTGCTGGACTGAGTGCATTAATTTTTCTGATGCTTTTCAGACATACATTTCAAGAATTATGGGACGATAGAATACCATTTCGGAACACACGACTTCTTGTAATATGTGGATTTTATTGCATTGGACAAGGTGATGCTGTGAAATGCTTTCACTGTGGCGTCGTCCTTGCTAATTGGTCAAGAAATGACAACCCTCGACAGCGCCATGAGGAAATGTCACCAGATTGTCAGTAAGTAGGCTCTGTTCTCCTCAGTTATTCCATAGAATAAGGAAAATCTCCATCATGGTCATTTTCTGCAGCTTTCTCATCAATCCGGATGAAACTGGTGAACAACCATTGTCAATTCAGTCTCGCAGCTCAAGATTAACAACGCCGACGAGATCATCATCATACGCACCGACGTCGTACTTGGGAAGCAATGTGGGAATGGGAAGCTTCAATTCCCTTTCTCACCATCATCAGCAAGGACGTTCACGTGAAGCATCTCTTTCTCCACGCCGGGATCTTTACACAAATAGCTCTTTTTATCCACAAAGCCCCCGTCGAGGGACCCAATATCCTCCGCAACACAATATATTGATGCAGCCGAGTCACCGAGGCCAGACTTCATTGTATCACGGGTCTGCATCACCAAGCAGCCATTCACCACATTCATCTCACCATAGTCGTAACTCTTCGATATCGCCACATCGAGGTGGTACCGGTTCATCACATTCTCGGGATGGCAGATCTCCTGGCTCTCGTATGTCGTATTTATTGTCACCAAGAGCCTCTCCTCACCAAAGTAGACATTCATCGCATTCACCGGTCTACCAACGTCATCCGAGTCTAATCAGTCATCCATCTGTCGAAGCACAACCATCAAATGTAACGCCGGAAATATATCAGCCAATAGAGAGATCGGGGCCTCCTTCACCACGCCCACAAGCAGCACCTCAACAAAGAAATGATCCAATGGTGAGAATCTTTGATTTTAAAAATATATATACCGAGCCCGGTAAATCAAAAATAGCGATGGCCACGTCTAATGAAATTGTTGGAATCGATTGCAGGCGATTTCGAATTACATAACGCTGCTGTGTAGTGCTCATAACGCAGACCATGTTAGCATAATTGGTAAGTGTTATATTTTGTCCAGCTTTTTTACCCCTGCCTCAATCCGAGAAGGCCAGACATGAGAGATGTTCATGATAGGCAGCGGACTTTTCAACCACCTTATCCAAGATTGTCAAGACTAAATGTATCATATCACGACATGGCAGAAGCCGGCTTCTTTTATACGGGTAGGTTTGCATGTTTTTCAAAAAAATACTCGATCATAGATAGAATAAGTCACCACAGATTTAACATCAAGTAAAGTGGACTGAACGTTAAAGCAGTCTATTACTGTTGATAATCTGCCATCGCCTCCACTTCTTTTCAAAAGTAATAAAAATCGATTTACGGTAATTATTTTTTTAATGTCAGGTCAATGGGATCGTGTTGCGTGCTGGTACTGTGGTGGAGGACTTGAAAATTTTGAGCCAAATGATGAGATATGGACAGAGCATGCAAAGTATTATCCTCAGTAAGATTATTTAAATTTTCAATTCTAGAGATGTTAAGGTTTTTATTTGGCCAAGCTCTCCAGGGTTATTTCCTCATCCTATATCCTCAACTGTTGAATGAGCTGGGATTTCAAGAGCTGTGGATTGAATTTGATATATTTGACTGCTAAACTGGTTACTGTTATGTCATTCTATTATGTCTGTTTACACATGAAATTGACTTCTGTTTGATCGAAACTCGGATCTCTCTCTCTCTCTTTCCTGTTGGAATCAAAAGAGATCAACTTGAATATCAGGCTCTGGACATCTTTGAAATGACATTGCTGAGACTTCGATTCTTGGCAGTGTTGTCTGTGCCGTAGTTCAAGTACTGTACTCTGCACAGCCGTGAAGTGAGTATATATTTCAAAGTGGGTGGACAATACGTGTCCTGGTCAACTGCTCTTGGTGCTAAATGAACAATCGGTCTTGTCAGCTTCAACCATGTCCTTCAGCTGAGGTGGATGTGTATCTGATTCAACACAGTCGCCACCACGCCATTCTTAGCCCTGAACACTTTAACTAAGTTCTTCACTTATTGCACAGCTGTGAGTATCTACTGCAAAGACGCGGGCAACAATTTGTCAATGACGTAGCGAGGCAAAATCCAATTCAACGCCCAGTTCCAGTGGACCGATTGCCGTCGGTTGAATCCAACCCAGGATCATTACCTCCGCCGCCTGCTTACAACCAACAAGAGTTGCGGCAACGACGAGAAGACATTTTCAATGAAGGGTTGCAGTCTCAGCAAAGTCAAAGTGCAAGGGAACTTGGTTATTCGGAAGATCTTATTAGACAAGTTCAATGGAGGTAGGGAATGTGCCTAGTTCCAATCAATTGTAATAGACACAGTAAGTCTCCGCAGATTTAACGTCCAATTTATTGGAATATAATTCACACGGTTTTGGAGCGCCACTCCTTCATCAGGTGAAGATGGAATGAATAGCAAAGTTTAAAATTTGAATTACATGATATTATGATTTGTAAATACCGGTATCTCAAATTATTCCTTTTAGAAACGTCTTCAACCACGGCGTTTGCTACCAGACTAACGAAGCTCTGATCAATGCATTGATTGATGCTACGGACGCTGAAAATATCTCCCGCACTAATGCGGATATGCAACAAGAACAGCCCGCGCTCAACAATGTGTCACAGCCGACTGTTCGACAACCTACCGTACGTCAGGCTACGACTTCAACGTATAGGCAACAGCAACAAAACACACAAGCCAATCAAAATGGAATCGTTATCGAAGGTGTTCCGATGGACCAGTTTATGACCGATGTTTGTGAGTATAATATTCTAATGTAGTAGGCAACTGACGCTTATTTCCTTGATAAGTTGGGTCAAAGAAGGTCTCGTAAAAGAGATTCACCGCATATTTTGTCTGATTTATTTCATGATATCAATTGATCAACCGGCTGTAGCTGTGGAATGTTTTGAGTCTTCCGATGCACCGACCCAGGATGTTAATGTTTCTAGTTAGAATAAGGTCCAATGCATGACTGGAAGTAGAAAAAAGTTTGGGTATCACTATCCCGCCTCTGTCAGTGATTCAAGGCTGGACAGTGGACACTTCTGCTGTGCCAAGCCTACACCACTAGAGCACCAACCACTGCCATTTGATTTTGAATCAAACTTGTTTTTTGTTTCCTGTTTTGCAGTTGACACTCCATTTTTTCGTGGAGAGCTGGACCATGTGTTTGACAGCAATGAAACAACGGTCATCAACAGCAATGCAATAGGATTACCCATTATTACAGGCAACCTATTTCCCCATATCACAGGCAACGTAGTACCTAACATCACAGTTCGAAGATCGCGTGTAGTGAATAACACGCGTCGGCAACCACAAGCAACGGCATCTCAACCACGAAATTCACAAACTCCGACAGCTACAAACACGGTACCACAACCACAGCATGCACCTCCTCAGGATGCGGAGATCCCTGGCATGCCACAACCCGGCAACACAGGTGCAACAAACGAAGGCGGTGCAACTGAATCGAGGAATGATAGGTAAGCGATCCGAGTCAAATATATTAACAACTGAGCAATAACAGGTCTTGATTCCGTATTGGTCGATGTTACACCTTTGAATAGTTTGTAAATGCAGCAACTGATTAAATTTTGTATATTTGTCTATAGATTGGAGAGACTTGAAAGAGAGAAGCTTTGCAAAATATGTTTCACTAATGATTCAAACATACTTTTCCAACCTTGCGGACATATTTGCTCTTGCAATGATTGTTCTGAGAGAACGACCACTTGTCCGGTGTGTCGAGCTCCCATTGAATGCAAAGCTTTCACTTATCGATCGTAATATAAGTTGTATTAGATATTGTAAAGAAGATCACCACAGGTTTATTCCATCTTCACCTGATGAAGGAGCGGAGCTCCGAAAGCTAGTGAATGTTTTAATTCTCAATAAACTAAGGCTGGACGCTAAATCTGTGGTGATCTTCTTTACAATATCTATTGATCGTCCGCCATCGGCTCCACTACACTCTTCAAGTTGTATTAGGTAATATTGTTAGTTGGGATTTGCAGCATATCCAAACCATCATGCAAGAGGCTATTGATTTTATATTATATCTTGCACTGAATACGCTCAATATTATATATGTCATGTTGATCAAACCTTGGGGTATAATCAATCTGTGCAAGTTGGGTATTCTATGTATGGATTGGTTGTATTTGACCAAGCTGATTTCCAAACACTGGGCATCAGACTTGCGAAACGTACCAGAAAGTCAATCCGTTGGTTTCTGTGTCGTTGGAACAGAAATGTCAATTGATGGGAAAATTTATGATATAGTTGTTGTGTTTGGCATTCGTCGTTTGGGTTTACAATTCTTCTTTAAAGTCCTGGTTTCTTCTGTGCTGTTAAAATAGTGTCAACATAACATAAGTCCAGCTGAATATATTTAGAATAATGTACTTGGTTTGGTGTATACCCGTTTTGAAAGGAGCAGTGAAAGTAGGATAATTGCTTGAATAACATGGCATCGGTCTTGAAAATCGATCGATATTTGAAATTTCCGGACCTATCTTGATCCTTTATCTTGTATTCAAGCCATCCCTGTTTTCACTGAACACTCCTTTAAGCAAGGAAGCCACTAACTTATCTTTGATCACTCACTTTCATTTATGGTAGGATGTAACCAGAATGACCTATTACTATAGAAGGGTTCTTTATTTTTGTACTTGGTTGTAACAGTTATGTAATGTAGGATGATCAATTACTTTAGAAGGGTTCTTCAAGTTTCTATCTTTTCGATTCTCTATACCGGTATCGTTGCTGCCATATAGGTCGGCATGAGTCACGGCACATCACGCAGTATTCTGAAATTTGGATTTGAAGTTGGTGAATTCAGCCGTGATTGCCATAGATTGGCGTCCATAGTAATACGGGAAAAGAATGGTTTTGACATATGTGTGATATTGGTGTCTGAGAATACTTTTGTGTTCTTGTTCCCACCCCTTGGGGTCCCTTATACAAAGGGACAAAGATTAGCTTTGCAAATGCTGATTATAGAGCTAATCCGAGATTATCAGGTTTGAGTAGCGATTACTATTTTTTGATACGATGACTGCTGATGTTCAGACAAATTTTGTCTGCAATGGTAATTCATGTATGGTCAGGCCCAAGATATATCATTGCTGTCTTTTTGGCCCAGCAATTTCATATTCTAAGTCGCAAAAACTGTCCGTATTGTGTTATGTAATCTTGGATTAAAACCTTAATTAAATTAAATCAATATCCGATTGTTAGTGCAGCTTATTTAATCAAGTAGTGCTTCCGTAGATGGTTTGTAACATTGTAGTTTACATCGATTGAATAGATTCGAATCCTAAAACTTTTGTATTTTAATGGATGTTTGTAGAGAGGTTTTGAGAATCAAAAATACCGCGGTGGATGTAAACTCATGCTTGAGGCTGGTTAGAGCTAGATAGTGGCCTCCGTCGCAGTAGTGAAGATAGAATAGCTAACACACTGAGTTTAACGTTTCTCAGGTCTACTTACGGCGTTTGCCAACTTTTAGAGGATAGAGTCAGGAGTTTGCCATCGTTTGTACCGCCTTTCCTAGTAGATGTTCGCCTTACGATGGTCTACCACATCGACTTTCAACGCCGCAAATGGTTCTTATTTCACACCCCACTTAAACAGCTTAGCACACTCAATATCCTTACACCAACGATTTATTTACAATTAAAGGCTCTCCGTAATTGAGGATAGCTCCGATCAAAGCGAATAACTGATTTGAATTTTTGATTTCATGATCGTAGCGACATTTCGATACATTTTGTAAATTTGAATTATGGATAGCTGTCATAAAAATGACGTCAATAAAACATAATACGAAAGAAAATAAAATCTTCATTCATCTTACATATCATATTGTTCTCAGTAAAACGGAAACGATTTGGTCACGAAGGTAGCACGCCATTTTTCCTAAATTCTTTGGAAATTTGGCGTTCATATTGCACTTAATGCACATTATGTAGCCCTAGCCTAAATGCTCTTTTACAATTAATCATTTCCAGTCATCCTTACTGGCTATTGAACTAACATTTGGTTGCTATTTTGAATTTAACGAGCTGAAAGCCTCATAAAGTGGTAAGAAAAAAAGGTCTATGTACATTGGTCACTTCGTAAGTGAAGTGCATAGTCGTCCCGGCCAAGCTGAAATACCATCACCCTTTTTACAATCACTTTCGTCCGCAACCAGATTCTGATTTTGGTGGAGGCACAATATCCTCGCTCCATGTGGCGTCACATGACATGGCGCATTATTACTTTAAACTCAAGAGGTCGTCAGCCTTTTCGATCACATGACGTAGGAATTTGGAGGTTGGCCGTGATGCCCTGGTTGCGGGCCTATACAATCACCTCAATTATTGAACATACGTGGGCATCATTGAATTTTTCCGTTTAGAAAATATTCGAATATCTACAGATAATGCCAATCACAAAAACACCAGATTGTCTCTCCAGACTCAATTGCGTTGTCGCACCTACACACATAGTGAACACTAGCCGATACACTTTGAAAAAAGAAAAACAGTAGAACCTTACTATGTCATGGCTACAGAAGGTAGAGAGAAAAAGTAATAGAAAATATTCTTCCGCCTCAAACGTTTTGGATACAGTGAACGGGCGATTGGCGTCTCAACAGAAAATGAAAATCAGAAAGCTAGGTTAAACATACGGTTCAAATCACGGCGTAACTGGTTATCACGATAATGCAAGATAGATAGGCTACAGGCATCGTGGTGGCTATGCTAAGATTATTAGGCTAAACAATATATGAGCGCCTGGTAATATGAGAAGGCAGAATGGAGATTCCTTATCAAACTAAAACCCTTTGACCTATTTTGAACTTAGAATAAAGTTAAGCATGGGTTTTAATCTCCATGCCGAAAAGCATAGGCCTACACCAATATCATCACTTATTATAATCATTCTAAATTCAGCTACTGTAATATAGTCTAGTGTTTATTCAGCCACCAGTCTATGTATGACGTACTGTATGTGCAGTTGAAAACTTTAAGTAACTTTAATAAGAAGCGTATACGTCAGGGGCTGTTGGGTGCACACCAGCGAATCCACCATTAGTCAAAGCAAAATTGGCGTAGTGGTGAACCTTGTCAGTTTCGACGTAGTGTGTGTGGATACCGTTTGTCATTGGAAGTGTATTGACTGTGGGCGGGTTGCCTATGTATATATGAGAACTTTCAATTGGACTGTCGGAGTTGTTGTTATGATCTTGCTTCGGACTTTCGCCACTTTCCTCTCTCATTGATAGGAGCACAAACTCTGCGGCGATTTCTTTTGCTACTTCATGGGATGTAGACAATTTGGTAGGGGTGAACTGCTTGGGGGTAGACGGCGGCTGCTTGTGGAGCTGTGGCTGCTGTGAGGGCTGCGCTGTGTTGTTGACTTGCGATTGTTGGGATGTGTTGGGGTATAACCCCGGGATTGATACCTGTCAAAGAATTTATTCAAATGACTGAGGGGTTGGTAGCCTATAGACCTAGCCTACAGCTAAAATTTTTGCACTTCAACATACTCGGTAGATAAACAGTGGTGGGCCATTCTGCACGTCTGCTGGTGTGTGCGGCTTGTATTCCGGCGTGCCCAATTGCTTCTTCTTGCAAAGCTCCTCCAGCAACTACAACAAAAGCAAGTCAGTTTAAAATGGTGGGCCCTTCATTGAAATTGGTAGAATTAGAGGTAGATTCGAGGCCGATTCGAGTTTTGGATGGCCTGACTTACTTGTACTTGCGATTTCTGTTGGTTGGGCTTGATGGATTGGGGGTTGATAGGGATGAGCTCCATATCTGGCAGTAAGTCGTATTTCACGTCCGGCTCCGCTGACCCCGAGACTACCTAGAAACATACAAGACACAATTATACGCAACCACGCAGTCGATAAACTTCAAATCTGGAAAAATAAGATTTTATAACCTGCACTTGTCGGGCCTACTTCATACCAGTAGGTTTGCGAAAAATATTGAATCTCTGTACCAAACGGCTATGCCTACATAAAAGCAAATTGCAATCTCGTTTTCCGCCAGATATCGCATTACGGCGCGAGGGGGCTTACCTGGACTTGAGGCGGATGCCAAAGTGGTCTTCGGTAACACATCATCCCGTACCTAAAGTAGAAATAACACAAGTGACATGTGTTTTTGTAATATATCGCAACGTGCTGAATTATGCCCATTAACCACAAATTGTACTTGATGTTTGGAAATGGGGCTTCAAACTACTTATAATTCCCAACGTCTGGACCAAGTAGGCACTGCGGGGAGATTGTAGACGATGAGGGGTTCCGTGTTTCTTTTTTACTTAGCCAAGCAATGTAGCCTAGTCTGTGATTTTTCCCGACTCATAAGAAGATGCGTTTAGTCAATGCCGCATCATCTGCTTTGCTGTAATGCATATAGGCCTGACAATTTCGAGTGTGTTTCTTTACGTGAGGGAATAAGTCTTTGGCTCGGGACAGACCTGCCGAGTTAGAAACATGTCAAATCATGAGAGTTTCTAGCGGTATTCAGTCAAAACGCCTGTTGGTTAGAGTGCCAGGCCACCAAAGCCAAACACTGTCTAATTTCCTCATTCATGCACTGTAATGGTGAGGTCTACCTTCTAGGTCTCTACATTATTTGGGAGGGATGGTTGTTGGTCTTCGTGCTGTTAGTACATCTACATGGACAAAACGATATTTCAAAATTACTTCAGAAATTATAGGGCGACAGGAATTAGGCTTACCACATCATGTAATTAAATACAGGAAAAAGTGGACCCAATTATTTGGAACAACTTGGTCAAAAAATCGGTTTTTAAAACATTTAAAATTAGATATCAATTTACAGATCAAAAAGTCGATTTATCTAAACCCTGATTAAAGGCTAAGCGGAACTGTTTACTATCAGCCACCTCTTGCGTAATCTAAACTTCGATTAGACTTGACGCCTGACCCGTAAGTGGATAAATTCCTCCGGTTATTCCGTATACGGAATATGGTTGTCAAGTTTTAAACCATAGTTTAAAGATACATCAACTTTTTGATCTTTCTTAAAGCCGTTGGAAATTTTGAATAAAGTTTGAAGAATCTTATGTAACGCCTTTTGTTATTATCTAACGGATTTAATTTTTTTCGCTGTCGAGATGTTAGTGGAAGGTATGATACTAGCTATACTGGCTGCTATATCTATAACCAATTGCAGGTTTATCCAATACCGACACAGAATTACCAAAATACGTCAGGAAAAGTTTGGTTGTGTTTTGAATTCTCCCAAGCCAATTACGTATTGAAATCCCAATTGATGTTACCTTTTCTGAGGTTATCAGATGTCAATCTAAGAAACTAAATCATACGTGAAGCTAACCATACTCAAATCATCGCAAATTGAAGCGCACTCCCGAGGTGCTGGTGCTTGGTACCAAAGATTACTTTACGAATGGCGTTTTGATCAAAGTCAAGGCATGAGATAGTAGGCCACCTCCGCCCTCACAAGTATATGTAGAGATTTACTAGTACAGTAATAGAATAAATCCTATTGAGACCTACCAAGGCTCAAGGAGATCTGAAGTGTTTACACCGGATTGACCTCTGTGACATCTATGTATAAATTGCCAATGAACCAGCAATTGGGCCTGACTGCTATATAGCCTTTGATATGGACCCTTAGGAATATTCTGATAGTTACTACTGACGTGATTTTGAAAGAGGTTTACGCCATTGAATAGGTCATTTTATCTGTTTTGTAGTTGACGGAACAGTTTAACTAGGATTTTTCGGGACCTTTTGCCTTTACCAACTAGTGGATTGTCTTTCGAATTTATACGACAGCAATTTTTGGTACAATCCGATGATACGTGTATTGCCTCTGACCGTATAGTTTGTGGCTGTGTTGCCGTTGTCGTATACCCGTCCTAGGCGTATTTCGTTGTCTCACAACTTTACACGGAGCTAGATGTTCTCATTTTAACAGCGTCTACGACACCATGAACTCATTGAAAGTTAGCCATAATGTAGCCTATCCGCATGTGCATATTAATTTGCGTCAGGACTGCGCAAACGCGGCATAGATGAGTAATAGGTGACACTGGAAATACTTTTGCAGGCATGTGCTTATGCTAAAATAGAATATGGAATGTAGATAGACTTGTGACAGAAAGTGAATCTTTGGCACCAAACAAGGATTTTTAACATTCGCAATCACACACCGGTGACATAATTTCTCCACCGATCAAATAAACGTCGGTAGAATATGGTGCATACCCTCGCCCTAAGTATCCTCTTGACGCTACTGGTCGTGGGATCCCTCTTGATCGACCTCTAGCGGCAACTCCTCGCCCGACACTTACGCCGCTAGGAAGTCCTGAAGTTGCTCCAGGAATACCGAGTGGAACTCCTGCTGCTCCGATCTGTGGTACACTCCCAAACTGGACCGTTCGTCCTGGTATCATTCCTCCAGTTGGAATCCTCTGAGCTACTTGAACGCTGGGGATTGTAGGTGGTTGGGCGTACGGATTATAATAGACTGCGCCATTGTAGGCCGCTTGATAGGCTGCTAGAGTTGCTGGATCGAGGGCTTGAACGTATGAAATACCAGCCGTACTGAGCTGTTCAACTTCAGCCGCTTCAACAAGAGCTTGGCGGTTGGAAGCTCGAGTATATCTGTGAGGTAGAAAATTTTGTGCAAATGAAACTATAGTAGACCTATCGGACTATAGATTTTGACCCTGTGGCCCAGGCTTACCTCACGTAGGTTTCACGGTCAACAGGTTTTGCAAGAGATATTTGCATTGGGGCTCCATCGAGCAGCTGACCTTGTAATGTTCTCATGCATTTCAACGCGTTTTCGCGAGTGTTGAAGTGAACGAATGCGTAGTCACGAATCTTCTTAACCCTTTCAATTACACCAGGCGCTGGAACAACATCCTTGAAAGCCTGGATGAATGATGTAGAATATCTTGCATGAGCTGATTGAGATCGTCGTGCTCTGTGTGTCTGGGTGGCAACATGCAACGTTCTCTAGATTCCTATCACGGGTACTTCCTCGTATATTGATTCAGTGCATATCACGTCTCAATTTGCAACATGGTAAATAAATTGATTGGTTGAATAATTCATTGGTTGATTGATTGATTGATTGATTGGTTGATTTCCATATTAAAAGTAACAGGCCTAAGAACGGTTTCAGCATACTGGTACCCAAAGGCTCTTCATAACGTCCAAGCCTTAGTGCATGCCTTTACCGGTCTCCAGAATCAAATGCGTAACTCTGCCTTGCCCTTTTACGGGAAAGTATCTTAGAGCTGACCAGCTGAGTTGTCGCCGCCTTTCAACAGGCGTAGTTTCAAATAGTTACATAGGTTGCCGTACCTTTTCCAGAGATTCATCCGTGGTGTTGAGCATTAGATTTCTGATATAAAGAATCTTGACTTGGGCCATCACATCATCGTCTACTTCAACTTCAGGTTCGGCCCAATCAACCGCTATCTGGTGTCCCCACAACTGTGGTCGATTGTGCATAAGCTTTCTGTGATAACATGCAGTTCAGTTAGTTTAATACGGCTCACCACAGGGATCCGTGCCAAGTATAACGACATAGTTCCTCCCATGAATACCCGCTTACACTATCAATAGGTAGCTTAGGCTTATGGGTCGTATTCGTAGGCGCGCTCGTCCTCGGATGGACTATTAGTTACCTTCTTGCCATAGCAGCTGTGTGATGGTCTTGATACTCAACGAATGCGAATCCTCGGTTTTTGGTTTTGTCAGCTGCAGAAGGATATACTATAGCATCAACGACTCCTTCTGTCAATTTCTGCATCTCAACCAATATTTCTCTTTTTTGTTTGCTCTTCGGGATACCACCCACGAAAAGCCTGTTATGAAAAGAGAGCGTCACAATATATGGTGGCGTACGATCAATAGATATCATAAGGAAGATCACCACATATTTAACGTCCACCCTTGGTTTATTGAGAAATAATACATCCGCAAGCTTTCGGAGCTCCGCTCTATCTTCAACTGATGAAGAAGCGGAGCTCCGAAATAAGCTTGTGAATGTTCATGCATATGCCTGAGAATTTGAGTCATGTAGGTCTACCTGCAGTTGTCAACACTTTTGCAGACTCCTAGCAGCCTTCCTTTTCGTACTTCAAAGTTGTTCAAATCCTTGAGAGCCTTTTTAGCGTCACTTTGAACGCAGTACTTGACAAATGCGAATCCTCTGTTGTTACCGTTGTAGTCCATCATAAGACGGAGTTCGTAAATTCTGTGAGTTGAGTTAACAGCTGTATTATAACGATGTGAAATTTGGAGGTACCGTGCGCCAGTTCCGTGTGATCTGGCTCGCGAGGGGATCGTGTCCTCCAGGCGCAAGGTGCTTCTGCGCACTCCTTATGTTGTACATTGATGGCACATGTCAAAGCAACCATGGCTAGCCCATTGTTTTCCTAGTGATTGGACATTAACAATTAGTGAGAACTGTCACGGTATATGCGGCAATAACAAAATGGGCATCTGGTAATATCTGACACAAATGTCTGGATTCATTCCGCTGGGACTATAGCCTATTCTGGATTTAGAAGTAGGCTATAGTAGCAATGTACAGAATTGCCCATTCCGCAAAATAAAATCCTTTGCTGTTGATATCATAAAACTTTCATGAATTTCCTGTTACGTGGTAGTAATCCTAACGTCCTATCATGTGATTGGTCGTTTTCAGCTTTAAGATTTTCAGATCTAGTCTCTGATTGGTTGATTCATGTTTAAAACGCGTCAAATGGCCCTCCATATAAGTTACAATAAGTTTACTCCTAGCACACAATGTAACCCTGGATGAGTTGGCAAACTTTTGCGATCGGTGATATAAATTATAAAAAAACCGGACTTTTATACATATGGCGTTAATGAGCGACGAATGCTTTCATAAAATTCTACTCGGCTTCTCTTTACGCGGGTATTATTTAGCTTCACAATGCAGCAACTTTCCTTATCGCTCTGCCAACATCGAGTCATTAATTTATTGAATCAAGGCGGGTCTGTAACTTTCTGTTGCCTGGTATTAATGTCGTCCGTGAAAATGTTGCATAGACGCTTTATTATTGAGAAAAGTAAAATATTAATTAGTGTGCTGTTTGGTGACTAGACATTAAATTCTTTGAAGGTGGTATCACGCCATACGCCTAAACTACTGATATTCAGACACCTGTCACTGTTTGTACAGAGGAAACTTGATTTGACATTTCTGATATTGAAATTTAGCATGATAGGATCGAGGACTGTGATTTTAGCAATTTTGTGTATTTGATGGCCATCAATGGTGATGTCTTTCTTACCTGCCGCATCGCTCCAGTACTGGTACTAGTTCATCTTCAAAAAGATCTCTTGGCAATTTCCCAACGAAAATTTCACATCCTTTGCCTGGTATTGGATCGTTCCATCCTGGCGGGGGCCCTCCATATTTTCGCTGTCCATTTTCCTGCGAGACATATACCCCAGATTAGAAGCATCTCAAGCCGAGGAATACACCGATTTCCTAACACATTTGCAATAGAGCGTATAAGTCAACAAGTTCATGGTACAGTTACAGTATTTCTTAACCTGGAATCTCCTTCGTTTTTATTGCGCTATTGCTATTAGCTTACGGTGGTGATATCATCATATAACGAGAAGGAAACATGGTTATTATACATTTTACGTATTCGTCATCACACCTGTGTTAGAGGGTATCCAGTCCTAGCGCATAGTTCTCGTAAAACAATTTCTTTTGCTGGGTTGCATCGAAATGGATCGGCGCTTCTTTCGTCAGCTTCGGTCATCGTTTGATTGTTTGTTGTCATGGTTACAGTTTTTGAAATGTATGAAAATGAGGCAGAGTTGCGCAAATGCCGGTGGTGAGTATCTGTGCGATTACGTTGAATTACAACCCGTGGCCTGCAAATAAATATTGGACTTTCAACATAGCGTCATACAGGCCTTAGACCGCTAAGCGGGCCGAGATTGACTGACAGCCCTCTGATCGCGGGGTCCCAGGTTCGATATTCATACTGAGCTCAGCCCGAACCTATTGTAGGCCTAAATCGAACATTGCTCAGACCCAGAATGTCATCATCCTAGTTCGTATAACCCCTAGACTTAGAATCTACAGCAGAATATCACTAATCAGAGAAGTCACGCTACGACGAGTTGCGGCGTACTACTGCAATTTGCCTGAGCGGCCTCATGTCTTTTAGATTCTCGCGGTCAACATCCTTTCATTGACCAAATGTTGACACAAACGCGACCCGTTTTCAACTCAACAGCCATATACTGACAGATGATGAAGTCTCACATAACCACGAAATGTGCTAGGAACGTTATGAAACTATATTTCGAGGGTTAAACACAAGATAAGGCGATGGAGAGCGTAAGTGTGAACTCTCGCGGGCTGTCCAAATTGAAATGCATATAGGCGTGGTTGAGTGGAAACGGCGTACGTGTTTGCTGTACACAATAGGGCCTATATATATATATAGGCTATACTATAAACGCACCGATAACCGTCAAGATCAAACACACATATATAGATAAATCAAAGCTTACACTACATCTGCAGATGGGTGTTTCTTTTAATATCTCTCCAACCGTGCGATACCGTGATGTAGGCTATCGCCCGAATTAAAATGCGTGATCGCGTGTAGTCGACTTGTGTTTAAAAATTTACCGAGACGAAATACCTGCTCTTACCTTGCATGGAACAAAAATTAAGGAGTCTTTGATAATTACAAATAATCCACTAATTAATTATTATATTATACAAATTAAAGATAGTCTTTGAACTCTATTCACATTATTCTGTAGATGTGAAGCAAAAGGTTGTTACTGAGCTTCATTGAATGAGGTGGCTGGACTGTGCTCAGTATATTAGAGCCAAGACATGTGGGTAAGAAGCTAAGAAATTTCTTGCTTATGGAAACTTAAAAGTCTCTAGAATAGGCTACTCTGCGCTCATAGAGAATTGTACGTGGCTTCTTACCGAAATAGGGTAGTCGGAATATGATGCTCATATCTCAGAGCAAAGACCTCTGTTAGCTATACATCTGTGACTTTCTGGACTATGGACAATAAATGTCTGTATTACTCTTCTCTCATACAGTAGTGCATTGGAGTCAATATGATAGGAAATCCGCCTAGAACCCTGGCTTCCTGCCGAAGTATAACAAGGCGCTGGTTGAATTTGTTGGTGACACATTTCTACTCTTGCTCAAGATATAGATTCAAGTGATAGTCTAAGCATCAGTAATCCTCTGGGCCCCGTATCTAGGGTCAATATGATAGGAAATCCGCCTGGAACCCTGGCAAGCTTTGACGTAACATGGCAACGTTTTTGTGTAAACTTTCTAAATCGTCTAATTTTGCTCGGGTCATCGGAAGGGCGGTGACTAACCATTTGCGCTCTTACGGCCACGCTTACTTGAATGACAAAGCGGAAATTTTTATAAAGTTTATTTCACGAATGAGCTCAAGGATCAAGTTATTTGTTCTTTGGAAAAGTGTTTCATTTGTAGATAGCAGTCTGTGTCACGTTTCTCAAGATGTGATACACATATGGATAGGTAAGCCACCTCCTTATAAGTGAACACGATGACGTCTGGTATAACGCACAGCATATGAAGTCAAATAGAAAAGTACCTACTGCTGAGATTGCTGACAAAACAATATGCCTATACCTAAAATATTCTCACATGGAAATACATTTGGCAACGGAAAATGGGCAGAGACTTTAGTAACTCGGAAAGAAATAGAGTGAAACTACAATTATTGAGATTTTTGTATCTTCTCAAAATCTATTACATTTACAAAATTGTCTGCCACAACAATAACCCTTCCCGATATAGTAACATATCCTAACTATTTCAAGGCTGACGCAATACGGGGTCTGGTACAGTGATAAATTACCCATATCCCATCAGTGTTATTAAGTCTACATGGAAACCGTTTTGAATTTTCGCTCTGGTTTTCCATAATTTGCCGATTTCTCTTGATACGTGGCCACGAAAGGTCAGCGGGAATAAATTATAGTGCATACATAATGAATGTATTGCTGAAAGCTATTTATTAAAAAACTCCATTTTTTGCGCCAACACTCACAGCCATGTGCCCCAGTCTTAGCAGCAGTATGTAATATCATATACTAAAAAACTAAGCTGTTGGCGACATTTTTGTGCGTTTCCATATTGAAGTTATAGTTGCTGCAAATGTATTTTAAATCTACTCTCATATAATCTATTAATAATAATAATAACTACACTAGCCTTTGTTCCTGACCGCATCCTATATATGCTGTAAAGGCAAAGTCGCAAACGTGATCATGCGACTGTAGATCGTAACTGAAGCAAGCGTGAAATGTTCAAATTTCATATTCCATGCGAAATGGATGGATTTTATGTACATACCGATCTTTCGGTAAACAGAAATCTTGTGTGCCACAAAAGAATCGTAAAAGAAGACCAAATCGTGGCAAATATGTGACGGTACAAAGCAAATAATGTTATGGGCACCTGAGATCGTTGCCCGTTTACCCGTTTAATCGTGGTAATAGCCAATTTCCTATAGCAAATGAATGTTCTTGATTTGTGCTGATGGCGTTTACATAGCCTAATACAAATCAGATTGACTAAAGATGTATGACTGGAGTTAAAGCCGTGGCTTTATCACGTGCTAATTTCATAGGTTGTTATAGCGTTGCGAATCGCAGCTGACTCCACCTTCACCTAAGGAAGTGGAGCTCCAAAAGCTTGTGAAATATATTCCGATAAACTGGACCGGATGTTAAATCTGTGGTAACCTCTTCTATCTATAGTACTATTTGAGTCGTGCGCCATCGGATTCGCTATTTTTCGTAACAACCGTATTCTCAGAGCTTCCCATCAAGTGTATGGATCACAGTTGGGCTATGCATGGCCCATATGACATATTATTTCTTTTATTCAATGTAAAACGGGTTATCATGCAAACTCTGCGATCACTAATTTTCTATTTCCAGGACATGTTGTTTCTGCCGCTACGACAAACAAAAGTAGTTTGTCTCCCTCGCAGAGAGGAGATGGTACTATCTTACACCATGAGAAAAGTACACAAGGGGATAAAGTATTGCTGACGCGATAATATCTTGATTGTGATTAGATAGGAGAGCTGGTGATCTCTCATAAATTTAAAAAATAAAACCAACGGAGCTTGCAAGGCGAGATTTTATAGCAATTAATTGTGAATTATAGGCAGGTGTAGCTTACACGTTAAAGTGTAGACATAGGCTCTGATTATAAAACGCTGACTGAGCAGCCTATGGCCCGATCAAAGACTTTCTTTAATGGTTGTTCGCCTGCCAGCTATCATAATTTATCCAATCTGGTTTGTCACAGCCGATAATACACCTCGCGCACTAATTTGACCGAATGTATATGGCATGCGAATTTCGATAGGGTTTAACTGCTCTGAACTCAACCGTTGTAAATTTCATGACTAGTCTGTACTTTGGATCGCTACTAGGAGATAAATGGAGCCTTTGTTGCTGGAGACGCTCTATCAGACTACCTTAAACCAGATTATATTGACTGGGAGAGATGACCCTCCGCTATAGACCTACCGCGGTGTAGGTTTTGATACCTGACTTAAGATAAAGTTGCCGATAGATGATGTAACTTATAGCCCTCATTGCAATGTATCTCAGTCAATGCTTAGACTTAAGTATCGAGGTGGGTGAGCGGAACGTTCCGGTTGTAATGGCGAGCTGCGTTGCCCGGGCAGTAAGTCGGGAATATCGAAATCCCATCGTATAGGCTAAGCATCGACCCGGCTCACGTGACCAAAGTATTTGAAAACACCATAAATTCATTACAACTTCAGTTTATTGCAATTCGCTGTTTTCCCCTTGTCATTCCGCCGGGTTGAGGCTGAGTTTCGTAGGCCTACCTTCTGACCAGCATGGAGCTAGATACACAAGTAGGCTTACGCCTCGTATGAAACTGGGCGACCAGCTCAAGTTTAGTAAATATAATGATATTCTTACCTTACTGATTGTTGTGCCTTGGATTGACGAAATTAGCAGAATCACCCAATTACTCCACACACCGTTCAGTACATGGAATTATACCAGTGCAGATAATTCGTCGAATGATCTCGTGTATGGAGCTAAGTGCTGCGTACACAACGTCATGATAAACTAGCTAATATGTAACTAGTTTGCTGACTGGGAAGCAAACAAAATGTCCGTGTGAGGATGGTTTTATATTTACCTCGAGACTAATAACGACAGAGCGTATTTATTAGATAGGTAGTAAGCGGGTAAGCCATAAAACCCGGCGATACTCTGTTTTCTTCTATCATCACTTGAGTTTGCATTTTCCGCATGCATCGCATTTAAAACAACTGTTGGCCTGCCCTACGTAAAACATGGCTAAATATTTTCATGGAATGTATGAGTCCATCATTCGCAAGTTGTGTGGCTTGTGTTGTCGCTTGTGTTGTCGCTTGAAGGTATTCTCTGCCACTTTTATCGAAAGCAGGATAAAATATTTGAGTTTGCACTCTAGAGACCAGAGCGGCGAATGCTACTTGAACATGACATCCGCTAGTGGACGCTGCATTGCGAATTATTTTGATTGATTGGTTACGTCATAATGGGGCTGACGGGCATCGTCTAGGCTGCCTCACGTTACAGTCAAGGGTAAGATGATCTCAATCACATTGATTAAGGGCCAAAGAAAAGTTCCTGTTTCCTGGAGTCTTTCTTTTCGCTTCTCACGACAACTCGTAATCATTAGAACCTCTGCTATAGTCAGGAATAACTATTCACAGGACAGTTACCAAGCTAAGTATTTACTTGAATCAGTTTTATTTCATCAATAGAAAAACGGAAAGTGTGCCGTCTTGTAGACAGTAGGCCTAGACAGCTCATATTAAGAAAGCCTATATACATTCATAGAAAGGTTGAATACACAGAAATAATGTTGTCTTATGTGCGATATTCATTGCTAATAGGCCTAGCAGGGTGCCTATGCGCATTGAAATCATATGAAAATGACTGATATTTCGACAGAGTGTAAGCATGTATATACAGTAGCTTCGATTTCAACAGCGGCTAAAAATGGGGGCGAATTTGGTGTCGATATAGAGGTGTTTATTGGGCCCTACTAGGCTTGTCGAGTCGAAATTTATGCAATAACTGTCTACCTATAGGTCTCGTGGATGTAGCAACAATGTGGCTATCCCATAAGCTGGGTTCACCTCATCGCACCCCAATAAGTTTGCCCATGCGCTGAAATTTGAAGTTAAGCGTATGTGCCTGACTTGAAATTTGTTGTTTCGGTTTGAGTATTGTAGGTTGCCTTAGCTGTTCGGGAAGAACAGGTTCCAGGGTAGCAATAAACAGCGTGCGTCACCGTGACGGCGACAGCAACTGTGCTTAGTAATCCGATGAATGCATGCGCTACAATCAAAGCCACGTTAAAGAAACCTCTGTCCACAGCTATTCCAGATAATACAGTAGTCACAAGCGCCAGATGAATAGTTATGACCGCCATTATCATGTTAGCTGTGTATATTGCTTGTGTCGGCTTCCCTTTGACAATGACTCCAAGAATCCCAGTTGCAATCACGGCAGCTCCACACCAAATTCCTTGTGACGTGTACGTGAATGTGCTATCCAATTTGATAGTAGATGGGTCAAATGAAGGAGCGTCAGGGTTTGCGAAAGCTTCGATCTTTTTACTGCGAACTGTAGCTTGAACATAGTGGTCGACAGCTGGGTTGTGAGCGGCTACTGTGAATATACCGAAAATCATCATAAGGATTCCAATGATGAGTTCGGTCGATCCCATTCCTGCTATCGTCCTGTTGTATTTTTTCTTTGGATCCTGTTTACTCATCGTGATTTGCGGGCTCGAATTTTTTTACCTATGTACGGTACTGTGTAAAGTATATATATTTCTGAGTATAAACTGGTAATAAATATAATAAGTCACTACAGATTTAACGTCCTGTCCAGTTTATTGGAACAGGTAACAGCGTGGTCAATCAATCCAGTAAAACATTATCACGGCCTCAAATTGACGTCTAACAATAAACTGGGCTGGACGTTAAATCTGTGGTGACTTATTATATTAATTACTATTCGGATCGTCCGCCATCGGCTCCACTATTTGGAGTATAAACTCTAGCATTGTTAGCTAGAGACGAGGTGAAATGATCCAATTCCTTTGCTGTGAGGCACCACAAGGAGCACTTGCAGCAGCAACAGAGTAGGCTATATATCCAAGGCCAATTTTGGTTAACATGGGCAAAAATGTACTCTGAGTGGAACAGAGAACCAATGGATATCGCCTAGCGCTATAAACCACTGCGTATCTCAACAACGGTTTGAACTAAAGTCTTTACAGTAATCTTCGCTGTAGTAGGTGGCGGTGGCGCTGTACAAACACAGGTGCACCACGTCGTGTAGCTGCGTGGTTGAATAGTTGGCTCTTGGATTCTAGATGTTTGGCCTCGTGCTAGTAGGAACTAGTCTATACATCTGACTTGGACCTAACAGATTAACGGAATATAGGCTTCCCTCCTACTTGACTGTACACGCGATAGAAACTGCTTCTATGAACTACTGCGTATCGTTCGGAAACTGCGGTGATTCGCCTGTCGTTTCGGGTCTTGCAACTAATTTGTATCTAGTATAATTTACTTGACGCCATGAGCGGACACACGATCTCTGTTACTTTATGTAGAAAACGTGCAATGAGTTGTTGCGAATCATCTTCCTCGCGTCTGTTTGAAGACTCCTTATTATCTTCACTCCTATAGAGCTAGTATGGCAGCTAAGCACTAGCGTAATCGATGATAGCAGCCTCCTATTTTGCATATCGTAACGATTTTAACCCCGTTCAAGCTGAATTATGCAATAAAGACAATATACAGACAAATAGAAGTCCTATCTAATATCATAACAGTGCACAGAGTTCATAATTTTCATATGTTTTAGTCGTGCTTGAAATTTCGGAACGTATGCTATGACACTGAAATCGAATAAATGATTCAAACAGAAAGTAACCAGAAACGTGTTGACTTATCCTTTTCTATGAGGCTGTAATCAAGTCACGCCACATGTAAAGTATGGTATTTATTATGCTCTCATAACCTACTATGTGAGTTGACTCCAGCTTCCTGCCGTTGTAAGACATCGTGCAACTAATCATCATTCATGAAATACTGGCGGGATAACCACCGTAAAGTGCGAATGACATTAATTGCGTGATTTGAGTAGAAGTCATTGACGAACGCGTAGTCAAGTAGGCCTAATTAAGCACACTTTTACCCTTAAGGGTGAACGAAAGTGGTATTTCCCTTCACTTGGCGAAGATCTATGAAATTTCGAAGTATAGTATTTGTACTCGACGATTATGCAGACCAATACTGACTTTTGAAGCAAAGGCATCGATAAAATACGCCTCAAAGGTACAACAACTTATCATATTGAGACGTAGAGGAAACGACGCCTTTTTATATGTTTTTGAGCCATAGAGCCGTATGTGTTGACTTGGTTTTTTAGTTGCTTGTTATTGTATCCCTCATTTCGTTTCGTATATGACGAGTAGACGAGCTTAGGGAAGTACTGAAAGCAAGTCTGTAACTTTGAATTGATTTCGACAATTCCGCGATGTTCATGATTGCCCTGACTTATCTTTTTTTGTAATTTATGGCGTTTTTCACCTACTAAAGCCATTTACGCCAGGTCGATGCTCACGGTATACGCGTCAATACTTCCGGCTTTTAGCCCGGATAACTATTACAATCACGGCTCTCCGCACTTCCCCGATACCGACTGCCAAGCAGGGAAGAAACTGATACCAATAGTCTTCGATTTGACTCGGTCGGGAGGGAAGGTGGACAGTCTAACCCACTCGGCCAACTCAACGGTACCCTGACTTATCTACTTCGTAGCTTACTCCTCAGCGAACTCCTGTGGCAAACTCTTCTCGATAGGTTATGGCCGCATGGTGGTGCGCAGTGATTTTTCTGAGTCTTTGGCAAATAGACTTTAACATTTTGAATATTGAAACTTTAAAACGAAAATCATGCAGCATATACAAAGTGTAAAGAGGAACAGTTCTTGTGGACTGTGATATTGCCTCTCAGCATTTACAATAGACGAAGTATGCATGTAGGCCTATGCGTAATTGATTAACAGTAGGCTATATATGAGTCCAACGACGTAGGCCTATAGGTGCTAAAATGAGATTCCTTTATAGTTTGAACTTATGAAGATTCAATGATATTGATAATGCTTTCTTCGAAAGCTTGGTCGTCACGTCATATTCTTGGGTAGCGTAACACGTCAGGTAGAGACTGGCACGCATTACAAATTCAACATGATGTATGCGCATTGTGTGCTGTGGTACAAATGGTACGAACAAATTGTCAACGTTACATCGGGGCGGTTTGCTGTTGCGCAGGGGGAGCTGCACTCCACTGATTGCCTTGCTGAGGTACCGGCTGACTTGGGTAGTAACCTGGATATCCAGTATTGACTGCTTGGGTGGTATAACCTTGTGGTTGGCCTTGAATCGTAACAGGCTGATTTGCTTGGGTGGTATAACCTTGTGGTTGGCCTTGAATCATAACAGGCTGATTAGCCATCAACATTAATTGCCCATTTGGACCTTGCACATATTGCGGTTGCTGTGGAGGGTAAGCCATGCTGGGTTGCGCGGGTACATAGATGACTTGCTGTGTCATTTCGTTCCCTTCTTTGTAGCAAGCTCCGCCACAGCAAAACGAAGCGTGAATAATATTTATGATCATGGAGGCGAGGTTTAGCAGTGATATTATGACTTGTAGTGCGATCAGTGCCCCTGAAAAGTATGACAGGCCTGCCGCAATGCCAGACAAAACTGCTGCTGTGAAAGTGATGTTCGCTGTGATGATCGCCATCGTCATGTTTGCGATGTAGTTGCATTTTGATTGGTTGCTTCTGATGCGTATTCCAAGAATGCCAACGAGTATGTTGAATATTCCTGCCCATATTCCAGACGATATTCTACTGAAGGACACGTTAATTCTGTAGCGTCCGTAACCATATAAGTTGTTGTATTGCCAAAAGTTTTCCACCTCAGTTGATGTTATTGACAAGGCAACTATAGTGAGTATAATACACAAGACACCGATCACAATTTCCGTGATACCAAGTCTGTACAGAGTCATCTTGTTTTTCAATCGTGGATCCGCTAATGGAGGTCTGCTCACGATCGGAACAACGTTTTGAACTGGCATGACTTGCGCAGGTTGTTGGGCTGCCATGAAAGGTTGTGTTGGAACGGTTGCCGTGCTATAAGAGATTTGTTAAATATCTAATGCTGAGAATGAATAGTTTTACTGTTAGCTAAAAATATTCTGAGTCAGTAAGAGAAAAAACGCTTTTCTGATGATTTGCCTCGATAAGTCACTAGAGTGTCCCACGGGAAAGTCTATCTCTCCTCTCTATATTTGCATGCTTGTTTTGATTAAAGCCCGAACAACATAGCATATTACCACAGCATAGATGGGAACGCATAGGACGTATAGAGAAACGCATGTGTCGTGATATTTGTAGCAGAACTTGCACATTGTATTGCACATTTGTCTGCTTTTCTGCGGTCGTTGTGGATGACTTGACACAGTGGTACGAGTCATGAGACAGGCGATTTTCAGATAACACTTCTGCAATAGGCTATATCTACGCGTATTTCAGAAAATATTTGACCCAGTAACTTCCTAATTAGTGTCTGCTTCTACTTTGAGTATCAACTCTGCTGTTGTAAGTGTATACTGTAGGCCTAATGCATGAATTCGATCAGTATATACTCGTGGTGGATTTAAAGACGGCAAGCCTACAATATCTTTACGATTCCTTCTGATTTGTGCCTCACCCTGCGTCAAAACATCTGCTGCTAGTATCAACGCTGCCGTAGTCAGCGTTCAGTGATGAATACGATATGTCTGCTATAGGCCTACATCCAGTCAACGTTCTGTGAATACCAAGTGCTATCTGATGTGATCACGCCCTTCTTGAAACTCGAAGTAGATCGATCATACGTAACGTTCCGTGTCTAGACGCTACTAAATATGCAATGCGCATCAGCAAATCCTGTACCAACGCACTCGCACAAAATTCCCAAAGGATTTTCGCAATGCTGCTTATAGGCCTTACGCCCTTAGGCTATAGGCCCTTAGGCCTGCTTCAAGCTGCAGTTTGTGACGTCGCACAGCGGTAACACAACACTGCTTGCCATTGGTAGAAGCGGAAATATTGAAGCAGTGCATTGCTCGCAATTATAATGTCAACTTGTGTAACTCACAAAATTTATACACGAACGAGGATGTCGCTGAGTATGGCATATAGTCCTTCCCACACACAGTGCAGCCGTTGGCACCAATTCGTGAATATATGGGCGTATCTTCAATCTACGTATACATCAAGATCATAGAAGAGATGGAAAGTAGTTTCTGTATACTATGCAAGTAATATAAAGTAACTGTATACCTAACAGTCTTCATTCAATACGACCGATAGGTCCAATTCATCTATTCATCAAACTGCAGAACGTAGTTTCTATACCTGTCTTGCATTGTATTTGTATATAGTCATACGGTCATGTCACCGATAGTGCGAATGCGAAAAGTACGATCCGGGAGCGTAACGTGACATTGCGCTCTACATATTAAGATAGTTTTTCGGCAGGACGAAAAATAACACCACTTGAATTGTCACAATTGTCACGTGATCATTTTAATTCGACATGATCTTTGTAAATGCAAAAGTTCTTTAAACCTTGAAGTCATCGGTGATGTTCCCAGCTGGAGAGGTATAATCGGTGGCTGGAGGTTGTTCATACATCGGCATAGCTTGTTGATTTGCCACCATAGGTTGCCCCATTGCTGTAGTGGTCGCTATTCCTGGTTGTTGCACAAGGAAGACTTGCTGCATAGGGTGCGTACTAGGTGCTTCGCGACTCATCCCACCACAACTTGCGCATGAGTGTATAATTGCAATGATCATCGCTACAAACGCAAGGATGATTGTAAGGGCATGTAGTACAGCGGGGATAACTCCAATCACAAACAAGACCGCAACCATGGCAAGGCCAGCAAGTACCATTGCTGCTATTGTTGTGAATATGGAAACAATCGCAAAGACTAGGTTGGCGATGTACAGCGACCGTGAAGAATCGACACGTGTTATGACAGCCAAGATGCCAGTCACGATGATTAGTATTCCACACCACATGCCAGGAGCTGGGATATTATTTATTGGGACATTATTAACTGAAGGAATGGCTGGCGTCAGAACCACTGCCACAATTCCAGCAATCAGCATCAAAACACCGAATACGATTTCAGTAACTCCCAGGCATTTTAGTGCGCATGCGCAGCAGTTTCCTCCATTTCGTTGAGGTGCACTTACGATTGGCTGCCCAGGCTGTTGGACAAATACAGGTGCTGGCTGCATAATTAGTATAATTAGTCTAAATTATGAAGAAGATCAATTAATAGTGTAGGGTATAGGACACCAATTGCACAACTGCATCGACCGCAGCAAGTTTGGCTTATTTTGTAGAGTTTTGGTCGCTGATTTCAAAAATAGGCCCTGTACACCAAATGCTCTACAATTGCGTGGTTTCCGAGATATGCGCGTTCAAAGATGCCTTGCTGAGATACCTGGAGATACAGAATAAGCCAAACGTCATAATGTCGATGCAGTTGACCTTTAAGCATACAATTTATAGCGAAATTTAAGCTCTGCAGATATCATCATTCCCACTAGTGTTGAATTCAAAGATAAGTAAGATCTTAAGTAAAATGTTTACCTACTTAGTCTCCCTGCTTGAAAGTGATTTTAAATTGTGCTCAAACCTATAGCGATAAACCAAATTTATAGATAAAAGATGTTTTCTACAAGTTTAAGCATTTGCCTGATATCTTATTTTTGTCCTGTGTGTTCTTGAGCAATAAATACTATAAAGCTGTTTACTACACTGACTCTATTCATCTCCGTTTGAACCATTAGTCGAATGGAGGTTGTGATTTGGGTGTGTCATACGATAGTGACGCTTCAATTATTTCCTTACTAGTACTGTATATGAACGGATACTGATGACTGTGGACTAAGCAGCAGAATTGATCCTATATGCACAATATTCCTGCAAACATATTGCACAATGCACATCCATTTATATAACCTTCAGATTCACTTCAGTTTTGCGCCTTGTTGGCGACACTCGCTGGCTATTGTCGAATTGCGATACATTTCGATTCTCAAACTAGCTGATTTATTGGCGTATTGATCGTGAAATATCTGAGTATAGACTTGGCTAGTTGATTTGAAAATCAATCTGTCGTGTATGACGCAAGTTTGTTTCCTCGAGGATAGGGCAAGTGGTATTTACATCACGAGAAATTACAAATTCTGTTTCAACGAAAACCGTTAGAGTTGAGAGCACATGGGCTCGTAGCCAAAATTGATCGATTGCAACGAAACGTTCTATGCTTCAGTCGCCCGGACTTGATAATCTGTAGGCTTTGTCACGGCATTTCTGACACCTTGACGCTGATGTGAACACGTCTAGATCGGCCTGCAAGTTACGCTGACACCGCGTGCGATCCCTTCCTGCTTTGCTGTGCAATCATCAGCTGTGATAGAGATACGATATAAACAGGAAATATCGATATACCATAAACAAAGTATCGCCAATTGTCCACCTAGCGAATATTGAACACGGATTCAAAGTTATTGAATTGTAATGTAGAACTTTCGACGCTGGTTGTGGTCACTCCAGATCTTTTAGGTAAACTGCAGTAAAGTTACTCATGTGATAACACTGCATGGTGCTAACTATATGCTGAGGATTAATCCACGATGAAGTGATAAATGACAAAAAAAAGAGTTCAATTTTGCAGGAAATGTGTCATGGCGAGAAGAAAAACATATGACTGGTTCAGGTCTTTGGTTGCTTTGATAAATGTATTTATATCAGTTCATATCCCGATCGGGCTGATATGCATTCATCCGAAAGCTTGTGAATTATATTCTGATAAACTGGACTGGATCTTAAATCTGTGGTGACCTTAGGATTAACAACCATCTATCTATATAAATAAAAGAGCCTGTTTGTCTGTATGTCTGTGCACGAATCAACTTTGTTATTACTGAAGCTATGGCCATAAGATTTTACAAGGATGTAGGGACTGACAACGAATAGACGACGTGAACAGTCAATGCAAGACTAGAACGACATCACGTATCGGATAACCCTATAGATAGGAAATTTCGCAACGAACTCGATTAATTTTTGTGCTTTCAGCGTGTATTTCGCAAGTTATACAGTACATCGCCCAATGCTGCTATTTCCAGCACGTTTCGATAAGCTGAAAACAGAGATGCACCTTTCAGATCGCTTCTGCCGTCTAGCGGAACAATATTTTCAATACCTCTGTTCGCGTAAGGTAGCCTGGCTACAACGTTCTTCCTACGTACTGTCTTTTGGTTCGGCGTCTTAGATATATTTCATACGGATAAGGCATATGAGAAGTGTATCGAGGAGCCATTTTCCTTCGTCAAGCGAAGAGAGGGAAGCGTCTTATGTTGTATCCACGGAGTGAAACCGGGATAACCAGTATTCCAATAAACTGGACTGTATGTTAAATCTGCGGTGACTTAGAGACTTACTATATCTATTACTATTTGGATCGTCGACCATCGTCTCCACTTTTTCCTAATACAAAAGTAAAAGATGCTGATTAAGCTCTGATCAGTATAGCCTATAGGTAGGTAGAGTGATTGCGTTGCAAGCGTTGCGGTTCCTCGTGATGGGTGAATAGTAATTTATCCGGATGCTGCCACACATACCTCATCATATCACGACACTCTCTAATAGCAAGTTTACTATCTCCGTTACTGTACTCAACATATGGTCAGTTCTTCCGTTGTTGTCACACGATATAGTTTTATTGCTTGGTCCCGCATGCTTATTTGAATGAGCGGCTCAATTTTGGTTAGCGTTAAGAAGATTCACCACATATTTAACGTCCAGCCTTGGTTTATAGAGAATTATATTTACGATATCTATTGACCGTCCGCCATCAGCTCCACTACATCCTTCATTTTTGGTTTGAAGTTTGCTCTGTTGAGAATTGAACCCAGTAAAACAACAAAAATTAATAGTCTGGATCTTCAGAGTAGCTTACAAAGCTTTATATTTAAGTTAAAATCTGTATATTCTGAATGTTTCTATGCCTATAACTATTTGCCTACGAGAAAAACTGAAGGATGCCTATACAAACACACAATGATTTTTTTGTAAGCTGCAGAGAGTGGCCTGGGCAGGATAATAAAGTCGCATGTTGCTCGAGAGCCATATGCCGCCCACCGTTGTCCTGGTATAAATATAATTGCCCATGGGCCTATGGATGGGTAGCCGATGGAGATTTTTTATTAAATCCTTACCTGACGCTGCGGAAAAATAGACGTCCACAGCAACTGTATATATCGGAAAATACTTTACAAACGAGTATGAAATGAAGGGAGCGGGCGGAAAGTTCAAGTTTTTACTCATGATTACAAGCTTGTGCTTATAGGACTATACTTAAATTTTAATACACTTAGACCAAGCCCAAGAAGCAGTTATAATACAGAGAAAGGGTCAAGGCCTGTTTAGATCATGCATTTCTATACAGTCAAAATAATTTTTTTTAACGCCTGGATATAACGGCGGGTTTCCACTGTTCGCCCACTTGATGATTTCATTGCATTTGAATTGCTTGATGTCCAACAGCTTGTGCTGGTACTTGAGTCAAGGTGACTTGTGATGTTGCTGGGTCGCTACATGCTCCTGCGCAGCACGCGCACGCGTGAATCATTGATATGATCATCGCCACAAATGCCAAGATGATGGTAATCCCATGCATCACTGCAGTAATAAGTCCTCCGACGAACAGCACAGGAACAATACCTACTCCAGCTAGTCCCATGCAGGATATGGTGAGGAGGGATGTTAGGATTGAGAGCACCATATTCACTATATACATATTCTTTGAAGAGTCGGGACGTATTAGAACAGCAAGGATACCAGTTATAATCAACATTATTCCGCACCATATTCCGGGGCCTGTGTTGATGAATGCATACAATGGGATGCTAAATCCATGATTCAAGACGAGCACTATGTTAGCTGATGGTATTGTCGCGACAGCAACAATTCCAACAATCAGTATCAAGACTCCAAACACAATTTCGGTGATTCCCAGGCATTTTATTGCACAATTGCAACAGCCTCCGGTTGGTTGTTGAGCCTGAACAATTACTGTTGAGGATTGCATACTTTAAGATCTAAACATGAAGAACATTTTAGTAAATTTAAGCAGGGTTAGGGCTGGGCAAAATTGAAGAGCAGAAAATATGGCTTAATTTCACCAGAACCGAATACCGTAGACACAGTTCGTCTAGATATTAACCCACCGTGTAGCACCTTTTATAGCCTATATAGCTTACTGCAACACAGCCACCCAATGTCAAATTTTATCCATGTTCTCGAACGCAATCAGTATACGAGAAGCGGTTCTATTTACAACCCGGTATTTGTTATGGCGGTCACATATGTATATTGAAAAAGCACACCAGCAACCTTTGCAATTGCATGAATAGACAGGCTTGTTTTACACATCCTCACACTTTAAAACGGCAGGAAACGCAACCCCTATTAAATCGGCTCGTCAAGAAATCAATAGTGCATGCGCCCCTCTCAAGCAACCGTTTAATAATATAGAAAATGATGGGACAATATCAAAAGCTTCCGGTTACTGTATATGTTGAAATTACTCTAATGTTGATCACGACTGATCAACCGCCTCGTGTAGACCTTCAAGCGCTGTGTATCTTGTCGAACTTTATTTTTAAGTTTTGGCATTTTCAACTACTAAGGTCATTTACGCCAAGTCAATGCTTACGGTATAAGTGTCAATACTTCCAGTTTATAGCCCTGATCACTATTACAATCACGACTCTCCGCACTTCCCCGATACCGGCTGTCAAACAGAGTGGAGTAGCCCTAGTGAGTAGCGAGATGGATATCGAGAGTAAGCAGGTAACGTTACCCTCTGTCCGTTGGGCTCTGATACGTGAATTACCCACATCGAAAGTCATTCAATACACCGTGATTGGCGATAGAAATTTAAGCATCTACATTAAAAACCTTTCGATACCTCACGAAATTCTCCGCGGAAACTATCCTGTCACTTGGAATCTCGCATTTGTGAGGGTTCGTATTGTTGGCTAGATTGTTATTGCGAGGGGTCCGTCACAAATGTTCGCCCCAAACCATAAAACCGCCATTAAGTAGAGACATACAATATAATACGTTGTAAAGCATGAGTTAGTGTGGGCCTCATATTCGTTTGGGTCACGTTTAGTGCTAACTGAGCTTGAACTGTAAGATGTGGAATGCCTAATAATCTGTAAAAGTAGCGACGCATGGTGGCCACTTGTGTTAGTGGTTGTCAAGTAACGTCGACACAACGCAAATTTGAATGATGACTCTCTTATAAAAATCGATCAACCATAAATATCGGACGTTAATCCCCAGTTACTTGAAAATATTTTCTCGAATACTGAAATCCGCCGTTTTCTGTAGAATGTAGATGATTCACCATGATGGAATAAATTTCACAAGAAAGCAGAAGAAGATGTCGTTGACGCAATGACTTACATGCATCCGGGATATCTTCGTGTTCAACTATATATAGGGCTAACAATCAAGAATCGTGAAAATTGTCACTCGGCCAAAATCATACGAGACTAAACTCTCACTGAAGAAAGCACACTGTATATAGTCGCTGTTTCAGTGCTGGTATGTTGCGTAGCAGTTTGAGACTGTCACGTTGTAACTTCTGTATCCTTAAGTACATATCCTATGGCGTACTATGTAGCAGTCTATAACCAGGGGCATTTTCCCCGTCCTAAGTTCCTGAGTCAAGCTGTTATTGAAAGCTAACGATTTGCAGAGTTCGTCTGAGGTTCGAGTGTCTCTTATTTAAGTTTAACCCGTGGCTTTCCTAAGGTTAACTTCGCACACGTCACCGTGGATACCGATACCGGTTAGGTAACTGCCACGCAGAAAAGTAGTCTAACAGTCTTTTGGCTTGACTGGGTCTGGAATCAAACCCGGTACCTCCCGATCAGACGGGCAATCGACCGACTGAGCGGGTCGCGGCATATAAGATGCACGACGATTTGTTTGTATGAGCGGTTGATAGCCTACCTTGCAAACATGACCGGGCGATACACGGTCTATAGATCTAGCCTGGTTTGCCTAAATGTAAACTTCCATACAGGCTACAATATATAAATTACGTCGTATCCATCGATTGCTTGTGCAATACAACTAGGAGAAATTTTGCAAATGGAAGACTGTGCATCGGAGCAAGTGACTGCAGTAGAGTCTGGCGAAAGGGCGGACTGTCGCTACCGCAAATATGCCAATGTGCCAGATCATAAGATGGTGACTTTCTCTCTTGGGATTGTCACGCAGGAATTGTCACGAAAACGAAGCCAAAGTCAGCTATATTTCTGTTCAGTGGATTGACTACTTTGCTGACACCATTATTCTGTATCGGAACGTTTGGATTTCATATCGGCACGGTCGGTTTCAGAGGTATGGGCACCTTCCGCGAAGCGGCGATGTCAACTATATTGGTCACAATCATATCTCTTGTCGCTGCTGGAGCAGCTTCGTCTATCACTCAATCTGTTTTCTCTTTTCGAAGTCTTCTGGAGTATTTTGAAGGGGCTACAAATAGTGGACCGCAACACGGACAAGAAACAATACTTTCTGATTTTACGGTCACCAACAGAACTGCTGTTACCGCATGGCGTATGAGAATAGTAGTTGTATGCCTAGGCTTTTCTGAAATCGTATGCGGTCTTATCATAGCTGTAATACAATCAATAGCTGCTGCCATGCTCAATCAAACTGAGCCGTATAAGCCTTCCTGGTTGTCGACTTATTCACGAATAAAGAGGCAGGAGGCATTGCACGCACCTGGAATCTATGCAGGCTTGATTGTATGCATTTCGGGATGCTTTGGAGCCGCGAATTTGTCGTATAGAAGCGTTCTGAACATTAACATGATGTTGAGCATGTTGGCTGCGGCATGCTCGTGTGCAGCAAATTTTGCGGCGACCTCCATGCTATATCAACCACAATTTACGATCCCGGCTTTCCCTTGGCAGGGGCTGCTGATAGCCTTCAGCTCTATCAGTCTTCTTATTTGCATCACACACTCAGCGTTGTCCTGCAAGATACAATGTCAGCCGACAGGTGATGAAGGTGTAATCGTTACTGCGTCTGCTCAAGCCAGCACCATATGAACCAATCATGCCTTTGCAGGTATGCAAGCAACTTCTTCGTATCAAGCTGGCTTGGAACCCAAGGTTTAAGACGAATGAAACTTCCTCCATCACAGTGTAGTGTGTAGGCCTAATGCACCTAGTGTCTCTCTTTAAAGCAGGTTGCTGCATGCAACTCTCAAAGTACTTCAACGGAGAGTGTCAGTGACTGTTCCCAGTCCACCCCTTCCCTACCAGTCCATAATACTAATCAGTAATCACATATTGCATATTCTATTCTGACTGGTGAATAAATAAACAAACAATGCATCTCTGTCATTGCCAGGTTTCCTATAGCAATCCTAAATTTTTTTCCGGGGTTTTGCCTCTGCGTTTTTTGTGCTATTATGTCACAACTAACCGCGTCATAACCGTTCCAGTAACTACTCAGGAATTTTTATATTTTCTGCGGTTCGCCGATTAGCATCGCAAACTCCGCATGTTGCTCGGCCCACTTGGCCATCTATCTGGTATGACTTCACGACGTTAGATATATGGGCACGAACTTGTTGATATACTTGATATAGTGGATTGGCAGATTGACAGAGATAGATTTCTAGTTGGTTAGGATCAGTTGAGTTTCATCCGTCTGCACCGCCATTTTGATTAGGCGTTTAAGACTACTTTGCTATCAGCGTCTCGGCATGTGTTAATGAGTTATATGCTATACAACGTAGGCCCAATTGTATCTCAGGGTCGAGAAAATCGCGTAATAATGAGTATATTCTCACATTTACCAATTCGATAGATCGTCCGTTATTCTATTGGGCGAACTCTTGCCCGTGTGTGACCATAGAGTGTAGCACTCTATGGTGTGACTGTAATGACTCCGCAGCGACAGATAGCAGTTGATATGCATGAAGTGTTATTCCCGCATGCTGTCTCTCATGATTATCTGCATCATGAACTCGCAATCAGCAACACCAGTAACCATTCATTCATTGTCTGTTCGAAATGGGTTCAATTGGTCAGACGCCCGTCTACCTGTGAAAGCATGACCCTGCTGTCTTATGCAGCGCATATTAGCTGGTTAGAATGGCAAAGCATGTGCACCAACCTGCAAGCCGCATGGCGACAGTAGCCTATATGCCTGGATCAGCTCAATCCAACAAATCGACAGTCAATCTTGTTACCATTTCAATATACTTTATACATTTGAATGCGTGTGAAAGCGGAAATAGTCGGACGGTCAAGCTATTTGCCTGGCCGACGAATAGGTGACATGCGTAGTGTTGTCCGAATAACACGCTCCGCCGCAGCAAAACACTGCAATGGCCATAGACAATATCATCTCTATAACACCAAACAAGCCAACCATAGCGTGTAAGCAAACTGCAGGTATGGAATTGATTGAGAATGCCACCGATATTCCACATAATACAACGACGAACGGACAAATCATGGCTGTTATAATTGACGAGACCATATTGGCGATATATAGTTTCCTCGTAGGGCTTGACTTTATTTTGACGCTGACAATTCCGGAAAAGAGAAACAGCAATCCGCCCCAGATTCCTTGACCAACCACCGGTACATTCCGGCTGCATAAGACACGACTGCACTTTGAATATTTTCCAAACTTGTCAATGCCTTTACAACTTCGATTGGGTTTGATGAAGGCTTTGATTCTTCAGGTTTTTATATAACTATTGCTATGATGGATAAAATAATGGAAGCGATTCCTAATGCCATGATTGTTATTCCTAAGCCGAAAAAGGTGTATGCTTGCCTTTGCCTTGGGTGAGCAAATCGTGCCAACGCTGTCAAGTCCTCCGACTGGGTAGCCGTAGTGGAAGTACCCATGGTTCAACTAAACTGTAATTTATATTTGATGTGATAAATACACTCAAATAACTGATTCCTTTTTGAACGGAGGTCGGAGTTTGACTTCTCCTGCTGCCTTCTCCAACTGAACTGTTTATGGTAGAATTCCTTTTGGCTCACGTACTGTCTTGCATTACGGCAACGCGACGCTGGGGTGCGGTTGTCTAATACACTAAAGCCCGGTTAGATTCTCAAATACTTTGGTCTTTGCTGTACATTTCCGAAAGTCGTTTAATATACAGGCCTACATTGAACGAATGCAAAGAAAATGTTTAGTGTTTGTCTAATTTCCTGTACTCATTAGGATATTGCAAATATATATTTATGAGGACTTCCTTTAAGAGCGGCTAACGGAATGTAGCCTAGCTTTTGTCGCTACTTCGCTACCAGTTGCCCATTTACATCTAATCGATGCAAAGATTGAATTCCCGAGACTCCTATTTATGGAGAATTTTTTGTTTATAGTGGCACCATTACACAGGTGTTTTAAATGAAATATCAAGATTTCGAATCGTTTCGACAGGTATATAACCAAAGTACAATTGCATACTTTAAGAATATACGCGATTGTATGGCATTGTGGAACGGTAGAACAATTTGTCTGCCAACCTTCTGATCGGGTAATGCCGGTTCTGATTCCCGGCCTAGTCAAACCAATGGCTTTAGAAACTGGTATCCGTTCCTCTATTGCTTTGCAGTAATTATTATAGAACTAGTGCGGAGGGTTGTGGCTGTGATAGTCATCTGTGCTCGCAAACATCGACATCGCGTATGTTATTAGCATTGACTTGGCGTCGCCTTCTTTTTCCTTTGCTATTAGGCCATCACTTACTTCCCCATGCAGTGGAAACGCCTGATTAGCAATCATGAATGTCTGTCCACTTAATCCTTGCGCCAATGAAATGGTTGCAGTTGTGACATTTTCTCTTGTGGGAAATGTGGGAGATCTATCACTTGGTCAGTGATACCAGAATTTGCACGAACTCCGGAATAGCAGAATGCAGCTGGAATAATCGTTAGTATCGAGGTCACTGATGCAATAAAAGCAACGCATTGTCAGCTCAGCACATCTATCTGCATAAAATACGCAACGTCCCAGGTCGTGGAAGACTAAAATTTCCTCTTCTTCGTAAGCCATGTTTTAGACTCGGTATCGGAATGATCCCTTCAAGAAGCTCCATACATTCATCCATACATTTGGCTTAGGTGCATATACATGAAGATGATACATGACAGAGATGAATAAATATGTAAAGACTCATTTCAAAAATAATAAATTTAGTCTTAGTGACCTATCTGGCCATACTTGCGTCATTATTCAGGAACGGGTTAATTATTGATCGGTGATTTTATATTAAGTTGGTTCGGAAATGTCGCGGTTTGGGTAATATTTGTTGTACCTTGCTTTGTCTGGTTAGATATGGTAAAGACCTCGCTATGTGGGCCTGGCGTGTATTGGGTATGTTGCTCTGAAAACAAAGTTGGATGCTGGAAATACGTTACTTGTTGAGTGACTACAGATCTTGAGCGACAGCAAGTTGCACTGCATGAGAAGCCAGTGTGCATAACAGCCAAGATGAAAGCAATGAAATTGAGTAAAGCAATCGCACAATGTAACAAAATCAATGAGCGAGAAAAAAAACACGAGAAAGCAGCTGTTATGGATATAATTACCACGGCACAAGCAATGTTTGCTGTAATAACAGCCGATATAATATTAGCAATGTATAGACCCTTGCTAGGGTTGCTTAACACTCGAATCCCTAGCACACCTGTGCATAAAACGAAGCAACCACCCCAAATTCCTTGAGACGCATAAGTAATACTCAAGGGATAATAATCATAGTAGTTAAGGTAGGAATTTGTGTAATATCTATCCGCTTCCTCGCTTACTATTGACACTGAAATGATTGCCAGAATAATTGATAGTGCTCCCAAAATTGCTTCAGCTATTCCTAAATCGAACAATGTCTTCTTTCTTCTGTGCAGCGTCTCAGTTGTATGCAATGGTCCTGGTGGTTGTACATCCTGTACGGAGGAAGGCTGTGGCATCGCAATTACCGATGGCGACTGAACGGTCATCTTGAGTATTCAGTATTATTGTAGGATAGGATAGGGCTACTCAGCGCGAGAATTATAAACTTAGCACTAAGCTGAAATCAGATATTTTCATCATAAAGCTGGCAGAAACCTCGATCTACTTTTGTATCGACTAACAAACACAAATAATACAGTATGAAGGAAACCTTTGGTAGAAAATGCTTTTGTGGATCTTGGGAGTCGTTGTCTTTGTTGTTTCGAGTTCATGGCATTTCCATAGCTCATACGTCAGTTCAATGAATTTAGTTTCGTCAGCGCGTCTCTGTACTTTCGGATTACTATCATAGTCACCACCCTCCGCGTGCCCTCGAGTCGATATCGTCTGGGCGACTGTAGAGCAGAGTGGCGTGGATACCAATTTTAAATTATGTTGGTTACACTCGGACGTAAATCGGACTCGCCACTTCCTGAACAGAAGGCGGACAGCTACGGTTGTCAAGACGACAATGATGAGTATGCCAAAGTATAAACTGGAAGCATCGAGATCTCGTATAAGCTTATCATTGACCTGGCGTATACGTGAGCTTAGTAGTTGAAAATGCCATGCACCCAAAAAACAAAAAATAACACTTGCACTTGTTCGCTCCTTCCTTTTGGGTTCTCCCGTGTCCTACTCTCTGGTAGGTTATCATTTAGTGACGACGCTGTAACTACGAACTAAACTTTATACTGTAATATCTACCGTTCAGCGTTTCTCCTTTGAGTACATTCATGTGACCATAAGCTTACGGTTTGTGACGTATATACTTAAATATTATTGACATTGACAACAGTAAACATTGGAGCGATATAAAAAAATTACACAATCAATGTATGTTACTCATTAATTGACCTGGGTAGGCCTATACAAAAGTTATTTGTTGAAATAATTGCCTTGTTGCGTAGGCGATACACTCTCCGAGGCCAAGATTGCTACACTTGCTACTATATACAGCATTAGTATAGCACGACTCCGACGTCCCCTAATGAATAACGTCTTTGTCTTTCACACGTTCGCGCCTTACCCGCGCCCATGCAGTCCTCTGAAAACTTAAGCCTGTGGCAATGCTTTTGGCATCAGATGCAAATTTTATTATTGTATAGTAAGGAGAATGTCCCGACAGTTTTAACATCAACGAGTTCAATTATATTTAAACGCTTAGCTCACAAACTCTACTGATGGACAAGAATAGGGTCATGAATCTACGATCTAAATTGTTTTTTCCTTTAGACTTCTCAGCTTGAAGCAAAATAAGGGTTACTGGGGGACTTCACTGTCGTCTTGTCCGAAAAAATAACAACAATACCAAACAAAAGAAGAAGAACTTGAAACTGAATTGGTAAACGATATGTCAAGTCCTTTTATTTATCCATTCACACACGGAGTTGGTCACTTATAAATACCCTGACCTTGCGGGTAAGTATTTTGATGTTGAATGGGTGCTGCACTGACCGTTGGTTGTTGTTGTTGGACGACCATCAGCAGTTGTCCGTTTGGGCCGCGAATATATTGAGGCTTCTGTGAAGCAACATCAGTTTGCAGTGGGTCGTGAATCAACTGGTGTGTATCTTCAGAGGCAGATCGACAGCACAGCCCACCGCAACAGAAGGCAGCGTGTACAATCGTTACAATAAACGCCGCGAAACACAGGATCGATATCACACTGTGTAGGACAAGCAAGGCAAGTGAGTACTGAGAAGAAACAGAAGCGAAGATCCCCGAAAAGATAACAGCTATTGCTGCTATGTTTGCGGTTATGATAGCCATTACCATGTTGGCAATATACAAGGCCTTTGTTGGTTCTCTTATCGTCCACATGCCTAGACTTCCAGTTGTGACTATAAAAACCCCTCCCCAGACACCTTCGGCTGCGTAGTTGTATTGGTAAGGTCGAACGCCTTCGTAGTACGGAAAAGGGTGTTTGTATGCTTCCGGCCATGCTATTGACATAACGACAATTGATAGCAATATCGAAAGAGAACCTAACACGACTTCTGCTATTCCCAGACGATGCAGTACATGCTTGTGATTCTGCTTAGCATCGTTTAGCTGAGGATGCCAGTCAGGGCGTTCCATAGTAAACGTCTGTTGACGCATTGTTTCTTCCTGATTCATCTTCTGCTTTTGTAATATCCACGCGGATAGTTCACGAAACAATGCCGATTTAGTTGTAACAACAGTAACCTAAAAAATATTGTACCGTGGGCGTAATATGCAAGCAATAGGCTCAACATGTATATACATGAAGTACAAGGCGAGGCGTCGACCATGAAATTATTAGTAGCCTAGTAGCTGACCTTGGTCGAGGGCCCTGGTATAGTTATCTATTCCTGTACAATATGCAAACCGTCTCAGTTGTCTCTGGTGTGATAAACCTCACTAAGGCCACCAAACAGTGGCTGCCTTGATGTCTAATCCGGCGAAATCCGTACGAAAGAATAAAAAGACAGGTATTTGCGCTTCGGCGCTTTCTAATTCATGTGGCATATGGACATCGTCACCCACGTTGCTATTAAAGCTTAACAGCTATGCGTTCTGTTTTTACCACGGCCACTGGTGAATTCAATGCTGCAGTTGTTTGCTGTCTGAACGACTACACTGTCATCCGTTCGCATCAAACACCTTTTACGCAAAGGGAGTTGCTACCTGGCAAATGATAGTCCACATATCATGACGCATTTCCTGTGAATTCGGATTCAGTTCAGGGGATATTATTATATATTATGACAGATCTGTGTTATCTGAACCGTTTCTGTCTAAGTTTCAATCAAGCTCGAACGACTTTGAACTTTGATAGAACTGAAACAGAGCGATTCAATCAAAGTTACGCGCGATGGGGTTTACAGAACTGGTCTCAGAACGAAACACGAGCTAGATAAATTCACATCCTGGTGCGTTACTACCTATAACTTTGATATTAGTGCGGGACGGTAGCCTACTGTGAGTCGGCTCGAGCTAGCATTCTCAACTGACTCAACTTGACTCGAAAATGTTTTATATTGTAGTGTAGTGAGTCCACCATTAAACGAAATATCACTGCCTGCGCGTTATGGCCGAATAATGTTTCCGACAAAAAATATGGCAGAAAGAAAACGCCTTTTTCCATGCCTTTTCTCTCTGATGCAGTGATGCGTAACGAACCAGACCTTAGTTACAGAGCACAGTGGTCTGTCGGATAATGGCTGAAAGCTTTACCAAGCCTTGACTCGAGATGTCGTCGGCAGGAGCCGCACAACTTGCTAACAGTAGGCACAAAGTCACAAACCGGAGCTTGGCGAATCGCTGCTACTGTTAGTGTGGCAAGGTATATCTCAAATTGTAAATTTCGGAAAAGTTTTAATAAGAAAAATACAAGCCTATTAACACTATGAACATTGCATATGAAACAATACACTAATTAACCGGGATAAGGAGGAGGAGGATCATGATCATACCCCTTTTCCGTCGAGCTTGTTCCAACGGCGAAATTAGAATACTGCGCACTTAGTGAAGTTGTCCTGGTAACCACCGAATTGGAAGAGGCTTCTCCAACACTACCTATTGGGATATTGGTATTTAAATACATTCCTGATGGTTGTCTTGGCGGGCCTTGCCTTCGAATCCCTTTGCATGCAAACCAGGCTTGCGCTATGCATAAACACAGACCCAAAAAAATGCTGATAGTGATTAAAACGTGAAGAATAATTGCGCGATTCCATGCCAGTGCAGCTCCCACGAATGCAATAATTAACCCTACAGTTTCTAAAACAACAGTTATGACGCTCAGCACTATGTTTGCAACGTACATAGAATAGGATTGGTTACGTAGAGCGCATAGTCCAAGAATCCCCGACGCAGTCATGAAAACTCCAACCCATAATCCTTGAAGGATTTGATTAAGCACAAAATTTGGTCCTCGTTTATAATATACCACTCCTGTTTCTTGACCAAGCGCGTAAGGTGCCATGATTGCTGATGCCATACCAAAAAACATGAGGAATGCTCCAATAACACTTAGTTTGTCACGATATTTTCGTCTTTGCCGTCGCCTTGGTGTGTATGGGTGTTGTGAGGTGTGAAATACTACGGCGTGTTGCCCCACGTCGTCTGTACCGTTTCTCTGCATCCGCGCAGTGTTTACAGTTACAACTTAGCCTATTATGTCAGTACATCTATATAGAAAGTCTGAAAACATATATATATTTAGAATTTTGAACTATATCGCACTCGAGCTGGCGATGTCTACTGTTAGATACGGCTGTATTGTAGCCTACATGTGTACGGTTGCGAGTACCAAGGGGACTATTCCACCGAGCTATGTAAAACCTGCTATACTAGCGCCAATAGGCCTATACCCTCTCTGTGTGGGGTACTCTGTATGTCTTCCCCTTCCCCCTGTCTTCCGGACTTGCAAAACCGCACCTCTCAAATTTGATTCGTAATCTGTCCTGTCGCCATTCAAATAACATACCGATCTCTGCTAAAAGAACACTGCGATCAAAGGCCTTTTATGACCAATTTAAATTATGAACCCACGTGTTTACAACCTCTGGCTATCACCTCACCAGTGGCGAAAATCCGACTCCTGTGAACGTACGGCGATATAAAGATAGGTTTCGATAATAATCATCGAACCGTTTAGCTTTAGTCTGCCCGTACGCTTGAAGGCTTACCTATTGCTGACGCATGAACTGTTAGTAAGAATGAGAATCATCACGTATTGTCGTACAATACAACGGAATGTGATTACGTCACAAGCTATTTATCAAGTATTGGATTTCCTACCAGTGTCATGGGATGTAGCTATGCGCTAAACGCATAGTCACCATACAACGAAAATAATTCGAAATTCTCCCTTTGAATAGTTATTATCGCTCTGGATAACTTAGTCAAGAGCATAATATTGTATTAAGAGTTCCAGATTGAACTTTGGAAAGTGTTCCTCGGAAAGTTACTCAATGATATATTCAATTCATAGGAAAGTTACTCAATGATATACTCAATTCATAAGAAGGCTACTCAGTGATAGATTTAATTCATAGGAATATATCGTTTGCTTTCACGTTTATTATATACTGTACACTGCACCTTGGAAAAGTTTCCCGCGTCTATGAGTAGAGATACTTATTCATTCGATACACATACTCTTACGAAAAATGGACTGAAATTGTATGAAGCGGATGCCGAAACTTATAACGGCACCATGTTGCTGTTGTTTATTTAAATTTACAGCGTTTTCTAATCTACTTAGGTCATGTACGATGGGTCAAGGCATGCATATATATTTCTCGATATTGCCACTTATTGTCACTATTACAGACACAGCCATCTGCACATCCCCCATAGTGACTGCCAGCAGTTATTGAACAAAATGATGCCCATTTTGAAAGTTTTTGGCCACTCTGCGGTAGTCTTCTCATTGTTTTGGTAGAGTAGAATATCCTGGCGGACCATCAACGACTGTTGACGGAGCCACGGCTGAATTACTTGTTTGGGGAACAGTTTGCACATTAGTCACAAATTGTTGTCCAACTTGATAGGGTGGTACTGCTGGTACGTTTGTGTTCACAGCCGCAGGCGACATTACAAAATATCCCTGTGTTGGCATCCTTGTACCAGCAGGAACAACATATTGTACAGTAGGAATCCCTCCAATTTGTAGTTGCTGTGGAACTTGTGGGATGTATACAACTGTACCGGGATGTTGGTACCTCCTTCCGCACACTGCTCCACAACAAAACGCAGAATGTACAATAGACGATATAAACCCACCCAACAGGCAGATCGTAATTAATACGTGTAGTGCATAAAGAGTTTGATGAACTCTTTGAGCGTCGGCAGCGGCGACGCCAGACAACACGGTTCCAACTCCACTACACACAGCAGTGATGATGCTGAAGGTCATGTTCGCATTGTACATTCCAACGGATGGCTTTGCTTTCGTACAAGCTCCAAGAATTCCTGTTATCACAACGAAGGCTCCGGCCCATATTCCTTGAGATACATACGTCAGGCCAACGTAAATGTACCTGTATGGGAATTTCATAGAAATCGTCGCGATTCCAAAGATGATAGCTAATCCACCCATTATGCATTCAGCAATGCCTATTCCGAATACCTTATTCTTGTAACGTTCTCGCGGTTTTGGTTCTCTTGATGAAGGTATGACTGCTGTCGGCTGTTGGGGTACTGACTGCTGCTGGGCAGTGGGCTGTTGGCCTTCCACCCTAGTTGCTCCACTGTCGAAGCGTTCATAAAATTCTTGTGTCCTTGTCATGATGCCTTTACCATAAAACTGGAAATTCATGAGAAGAGTGTTATCCCTACAGTGTATGCTGCTCCTATTTATAATTCCAAAATCTATGATTCTTTCCTGAGTTTATTCATTAGTGCGTTTGAGATCGCCATATTCCTGGCCCCTGTGACCAAAACACCCCGTAATTCAACTACTGTGAGCCATAGACCCAGCAGCGATTATCAAGTCTTTTCGTTCGAGACCAATATTTGCAACGAACTTAGCCATTCGCTGATGATTTAGCCAAATTCCTAGCTAATCTTTCTCTCTGGTAAATTCAACGGCGAATTGCGCACGCTGACACACTACACTACAAATGTCAGTCTCTTTCTTGATATGGGCTTATAAATACGGTAGTCTGCAGCATCATTGAATAACGAGCAAATAGGCCGATGCAAAGCTCTAGAGTTCTAGAGGTCAACCTAGACTCTTATGTAGCCGATATATACAATATTTATGCATTATCTATCTATCTGCAATATCAACTGTATTTACACAGTATGATGGGTGGCCTATTTAACTATAAACCACTGCCAGACAATGCTTGTTGCAACACATTTAATAACTAGCTTGTAGGTACTTCTTCATCGGAGTGTGGAATCCTTTACGAACTGGCTTGGCAGAAGAAATATACAACATGCGAACCTGAGTAATGTCAGGCTTGAATTTACTAGCATATTGTTTAATGTATTTCTAGCTACTGACGCGCGTGCGTTAACGCAAATGACTGTAGGCTTTTCATTGTATGACGGTATCGAATACGGGCATGCTTATTATAAGCTACGTGCCGTAAAGCTGACATCCTATTCGATTGACTTCAAACCTGCGATACCCGTGGTTCAAGGATACCCTCTGTATTGGCTTGTGTGTGATATAATTAAATAATATCTAAGTAGTTGGACACAAAATTTAGTAGTGCCACAACACATAGGACTACATTGAATCGCAGCAATGACTGCAATCAAAGCGGCCAGCCAATGCTGTGTTGAGCTATATGAAATGACTCATAGGCTGGCAATGAAACTCGTTATGAAATTCTCACTCCCAGTGATATAGCTAACGATTAGTAATGCCTGCAAGCAAGTTGCAGCAATATTAGGCAGTACACATCACACCACGCCCACATGAAACCAGACATGTCGAAACTGGCTATTCACCGAGTAGGCCTATATACAGTACTTAAGAAATGCTCAAAACGAGAAACTAACGTCAAACATCACATTGCTTTATGAGTTATGACTGTTACTGGCATAATTTGAAACTTTCAAGCTACCTGTCTACTATTCTCAAGCCTTAAATACAATCATACTTCACCAAGTAAGTCTGCAACAAATTGACTCTGCTGTCGCTACAGTAACGCTATAGGTCCGCTGCTATTGACGCGTGTAATATTCTGCGTGAATTTAATTATACATGAGGTCTATTTAATTCAATGCACAAACGTCAGGCAAGCCTCAGATAAAAATATCGAAGTTGGCTTGAGGGCATTATAATGATCTTTTCTCTGCCTGTTTATGTCGTACCATTCAATCGTGTGAAGATTCTCTGACTAAGCCAACATTGCTTTCTATTCATCAAAATGTCTCAAATGTATCGTGAAGCTGCACGTACTACACAGTACTCTAGATCTAATTGATCTCTCTCATGGAAGTACAAATATCACAACTGAAATGCGTAGCTAGCCTTATACGTTTACTGCTGTTTTCAGTGTACCAAAACTGTGAACCGATACGCGGTTGCTTCGTCAACACCTGACACGTTTCGATATTTTCGCTCGTCTTGAGATTTAATGACGTCATCCTTCAATTAGGCATATACTAGCATGAATTATGACAACAGGAAGTTTATCATGAAATGCATTGGATCAATATATAAGTGACGATCAAATAGGCTACCATGCAAAATCCGCGAGGCTACACGAAAACACGACACAGTAGGGCCTGTATGTAGAGCCTACAGATAAAATTTTGAAAGTTAATTGAAATGATAATGGAATGTTTAGGCCCAAATCTTGGTCGACTGAAGGAATGAATTTAGGCCTATTGATCTTTAACAAACTTTCTGTAAGGCGTACAGGCCTACGTAAAGATATACTGATATGATGATATCGCTTTTCCCCGGGTGATGTTGCTTAGACACCGACAGAGATAGCTCAAATAGGCATGCAGAAGAAAGGAAGTCTAAGACGCATAAGGCACATATATATCTCAATGCTATAAGGATTTCGCAACTACAGTACTTCCTCCAGCAGTTGGCTATAGGCAACCGGATTAATCGACTACCGTGTTCGGAAAGGAAGCTTATGCATATAGGCCTAGGTCTATAATAGCAATATAGCACGTGTATTCACTTGGGAATATTTGCAGGGGAATTTCAACGGATTAAGAAAAACAGACGTGCAGAGGTTCTGGATTCGGACGGTAGAAGATTTGATTCTAAAAATAGCCTAACGATTCGAAGTAGGTATAAGCTACCCGGGGTGCTTACCTGCCTCTATGCTGTAGATGTAGAATGCATATATATAATTGGAGAAATTCCCCCAAATCATTTCACTGACGTCTTAACCAATCGCTCTGATATTCAGCGATTTCATTAGCTTGAAGAGGGACTTGCATTATAAGCATTATTGGATCCCCACTGTATTCAGTCTTGCAAACTCCAGCACAACAAAATCCTGAATGCACTATGACGATTACGAATGCAGCAAATAATAGTAGTGAGATGGATGAGTGAATAACGAAGTGACTTAGCAAAATGCCTCCACCGAATGACAGAAGACTTGCGAAGCTGGACAGCACAATTGCAGCTGCAGTAAAAACAGCTGTAATGATACTAAGTGCCATATTTGCATTGTAAAGTTGCAATGACGGGTTTCCTTTTGTGCATGTTCCCAAGATTCCAGTCATTACGATGAAGAAGCCACTCCATATTCCTTGTGCGGTATACGTAAAGAGGTTTTCGAGTCCTACTACTGTACCGTGGATTTCAACTGATAGCGATGCAATGGCTAGAATAATGCATAGTGCTCCCAGTACGCATTCAATAACGCCCAGTCCAAACAGTTTATTCTTGTACTTCTCCCGCGATTCGGCTTCATGTGAGTTGAGATATCTCTGAGACTGCTGTACCATTGTAGGTAGGAAAGCAGTAGGCCTATTGTAGTCTTCTTCAACAGCCGAAGTCCCGAAACGATCAAGTGTCTCTGTCATTCCGGAACCACAATTATTAGAGCAGCTTAATCTGACTGAATCTGTCGATTTTGAATCTTCCTCTCACTCTTTTTGGAAAACCTAGCAACAAGGGATACGAATATATCTTTTGTTTATCTATTTTGACGCGATAATAGCCTACATTTCAGTTCAAGCAGTACGTTTTATACTACTACGTTCACATTTATCACATGTACCTCACGAGAGCAAAACTATGGTGCGCTGATACAAGTGGTATCACAAGCTAACTCGCGATAAAGTCACCCCATTTTGTTTTGGTCAGCACCAAGACTGGACGGACGACTCGCAAATTTCTACAGCCACCCCTCATTTTGGGGTAAATTTAGGGATACTTACGAAGGCATAACTTGAGTGGCACGTATATTTTTGGAATCAGAATAGCTAGAGCTTTCGTTTGGAATCAAAATTTTTAAAATCTGATATTGTTTAATTTATCGTACCGGTACTGTATAGTATCGGCGTGCTGTGGAAGCTGTCGAGAATTATCTTACCCATGGTTCATTCGTAATGGATCGGACTTGTGCCTAATCAAGCAGAGCGTATGATAGCTGGTGAGTAATTTGCCTTCCATGAACATGTCATTCTTCTCGAGTGTTGGCGTACGAAGGGATTCCAAAGTGTACTGCAGGCTTGATGTTGATATGCCGGTAGCGTACCGGTACTGATTTTGGTCAGCACACGCTTGTGCTGAAGGCAGCGACCGTACGGTACCGATCTTGCATTGGACCGAAGTAGAACTGAGTTCACTGTGCATCTGTGTGTCGTAGCAGTAACCAGTAGGTGTGATTTATACAGCAGGCCTGCCTACAGTAGGCTATGCATGATGATGACATCGGTATCGATACTGCGCTAGCGGCTTTTCGTTTCTGGGTACCGCTACGGGTTACGGTATAGCACAGTCTTCAGCCCAGGGACGCCGCTTGGAGACCTTCGTTCAGGTAGGGGGTGACATTCGAACATACTGTGATGCTTCTCGATGTGCAAATCACGTTCAAACCAGTTTGGGATTATGTGACTTGCTCTGCCAGTTTACAGTTGATTTTGCGTGTTGAGTTGTAAGTTGTAACCAACTGCACCTTTCCAGGACACCAGAGGTCACCAGCGGCCTCGATGAACAATGAAATAAACGACTACCGATGTACCGTTGGATAGGAATGAAGTTGAGGCTTAAAATTCAAGGTATGAGTACGCTAGACTATCTAGATATCCCTGACTTAGTCTAGATATCCCTGACTAACATTGAGGCGTATGCAACTATTTCGTATTATTGTTTATTGATTGCATCTTCACCTGATGAAGGAGCGGAGCTCCGAAAGCTAGTGAATGTTTTAATTCTCAATAAACTAAGGCTGGACGCTAAATCTGTGGTGATCTTCTTCACAATATCTATTGATCGTCCGCCATCGGCTCCACTAACTCTTCAGTATTATTGTAAGCAATTTTTAGTCATACCATGGCCTACGTCATACCATACCATGGCCTACGCCAGACCATACCAATGCCATGGTCATACCTAATTAGATACAAAAACACAGTCGCTGATTTCCCTGAAGGTATAGCACTTAATTTCCTAAGAATCTTTTTTGCCGCTTCGTCGCATGGTGGCGATCGTGACAAATGTCGAAGACTCGCAGTGTTTTTACGGCGTCGGATTCCAGAATAGATTTACCGTATCATAGTGGGCTTGTTACCGCATTTGCGTTCATATGTAGGCCTTCGTAGGAAGACGGCAGACGGCTGCCTTTGTAGCCTATGGATTTGTAATTGTTTTAATCATATGCCGCATGTTTTGAGGGGTATGACATGGCCTACTTTAGCTCTAGTAGGCGTACCTACAGTAGGCCTTGGGTGTAATATCATTAGAATTATATACGCATTATGTGCTAGATCCAGAATAAGTTACTTTGTGCTTTTACGGTTTTCAATCTATTTGTGAAATTTTTCCTGTGATATGAAGCGGTGTTGTGGTCATTTTGAATTTCAATCAAACACATCCATCGGCTAAATATGACCTAGTAACCTCGCGTGGCGAACATTTGAAGGTTCTGAAAACACTTGAGTTTAATCACTATGATATATTATTTCGTGATTTGAGAATATCAGTGGCCAACCACAACTCAAGTACCTTCTCATTAGGATCCGATAATTGTTCTTTTATGGGTCTTGTAGACTTGAATCACATCATCAAAGCTTTGATGACGTAACGCATGATAAATATTTACGGTATGCGTTTGAAATTGTAGTTATAAAACCTACATCTTGTCGTAGGCTGTAGGACTGATTGCTTTGTCATTAACCAGTGGGGAAATCAAGACTAGAAACAGTGTCTGTGTAACAAATGTCTGCGGGTGTTTGTTTTCCGTTTAGGCAGAGTTGGTAGCCTATACTCTATGTGTCTGTTTGGCAACATGCAACATGCTATAGATGCCTATCTTCACCGACGTGAACCATGCAATGAGACTGGTGATTTTGAAGAACCAGTGATTTCATACCCTGTTTATTCCATCACCTTGTAACACAAACCCTAACAAAACATCTCTCAGGACTATTTTGGTTTAGTTGAATTGTTTGAGTTGGAATTTTCTTACATGACGTGTTTGTTTCCGTTTGAACGGAACGCGTTTTGTTTCTAACATAAATTTACGGTTGCGAATTGTTGTTATGTCGAATAGATTGCGAGGTTGTCTAATGAGTAAGGTATGCATTTAGATTGGTTTGACCTTACCAATAGAGAGACTATTACACAAACCGGTGTGTCTCTCCGCTTTTATACACACTCAGAATAATCATAGCGGTGTTAGCCTCTTACGGGTCGATAATGCAACGAGATAAACAGTTGCTGATTACCCTTTTGATTATTTTTAAGTATAATAGCTTAACTTTACGCTAGCTCGTCTCCTCCTCAACTAGCGGATTTGGAATATTTAAATGACGTATGCGTCTGACGTTGCCGCGCGCACATTATTCAGTAATCATTCTTTTCTCGAGTACGAATGTGCAATTCATCAAAGTAGCGTGTCACAAACCCGCAGTCGTTACGTTCTTAGGCATATCAGAGACAATGGATTGTAATATGCGGTTTTGGGCTATGAATTATGAGATACAATCGGTGCCGCTTGCGCTATGTTCCTTGAGCGATATGGCTACCTGCGGCGGACGAGCTCTCACCCAATTCTATGACTGCATAGTCTCGGTTGCCTAACTCTGCGGGGTCTTGATGATCAGAGACAACAAAGCGCGGGTCATAATTCTTGATGATATATTGCGGGTTTAAAAAAAGCAAAAGCTTTGATCCGTGAAATTTCGGTTAATATGATGATTTTTTATCAACTTTTAAAGCAGGGTATCTAAATGTGTCGCGATTACGAATCTAATGGGGCCCGCACTTTCGGTTAGCCAGCTTATTCCTTGATGGGAAACATGTAGCCTGACGCCACGACCCACAAAAATTTAGTCAAGTACTATATGCGAGTATTATTCACACGTCATGGGGTTGTGGTATCAAGTTTACTAGGGTGATGATTTTTCAGCACCAGACTAAATTTCTGTTTTCTTCCAATCATGACGTCACTTTCGTACCTTGGGAATGTCCCTGCCAAAAATAGGATTTATTTACGACTTGTAAAAATTTTAGTGCCCCGTTTTTGGTCATTTTTCACGATGCCGGTATTTCGCTTTCAGCGTGACTGTACGTCTCGCGGCCGCGTGACTCCGACGCTTTGAGGCTCGAACTGTAAGGAAACCGGGTTATGGATATAACGATGGAATATATATAAGGATGTGCCCTTAACTTGTACTGGAATTGCCATACATGTAATATGACTGACTGGTAGACAATCCATGGGGTCCGCTGATGTCAACCTACCAACGAACAGATATTTTAGTTGCGTTAATATGATAACAACTGAAGGCGATCGAATTTAGTGCCTTTACACTATGCAGTGATCTTGCTACTTAATACACACAACACGATCAATATTCTCAAGCGTAAAACTTGTCAGTGTTTCAATTCAAATTTTGTATGTTTACAATGGCTGCGTGCAAATACGTCAAGGGCTGCGTATTTCTACGTTGTTCTATAGCTGTAACGCTAAGCCACTACGAATTTCAATACCCTACATTGCGTATAGAGCATTCTTGAGGCATTTCGTATACGCATAAACTAATGCGTTCGTCGTTATTGGTTGATTCTACAAACCAGCATTTGAATGTATTTGAATATCGTGACACGTTTTGTGTACTGTCGTTCATAGAAAAGACAGGGGGGGGTCTGTCACTCGGTCTGGATGTATTGTGTTATCGTTCTCCGCCTGCCAACTTGTTCAGCATGGCTTATAGAGATCCAAAAATCTATAACCACGCGCATACGAATACGGCTCTGCTTGCCATGCTTCCTATCATAGTATTTCGATCAGCGTCAAGTCACAGGGTAACCCTAATATCATAGACTGCTGAGACTTGACGCACTCAATTCTCAGCAGAGGAACTGTGAATACGATTTCTGTGTGGCAAAGTTTAACACTGCCCTAATAGTTTCTCCTAAATTGCGACTGCATGGAAGTTCATGTTTACCGGTACTTTGTATTTTCCAACGCCGTTTCATCCGCTTTTTGCAATACAATTGCGTTGGTATGTCGAAAATAGAGCCAGTCGTTTTCATTGAAAACACAAAATACCTTCGAATTTTTCTCAAATTTGTGAACAGTAAGACTTTTGTTTGCGCGAGCTTATCGTAAATCAAGATCGATCATCCAGAAAATGTCAATATAATGCGATTACAAGGTCGTTTATACCACGGTTGGTATGTAACGAAAATATATATGTGTTGCGCCGCTACTGAAAATGTCCCGAAGCGCATACAAAAATACGAAGATATTACCCAACTTGGTAACTTGGTTTTGACAGGCAGTGGAACTGCATATCGTAAAAAACATCCGTCACAGATTTAATGTCCAGGCGACGACAGATTGAAGCTCCGAAAGCTTGTGAATGTTATACTTCTCAATAAATCAAGGGCTGGCGTTAAATCTGTGGTGAATCTTCTTTACGATATCTATTGATCGTCTGACTTCGGCTCCACTATATTCTACATCTACAATATCTCGCTCATAGTGCGACATTCACAAAATGCATCAGGTGTCTTTATATTTCTGACCGATTTGCGTAGGATCATACTAAAACTCTTTTCTCGCCTCCTCGGTGGTTTCTATCTCTACCAATGATTCTCTGTGGTATTTGATACTCAGAGATCAGAATACTGTTATAACTTAAGTTCTCAAAATGTAGTGATTTCTGGATCTTCATTAACCAAGATTCATTAACCAAGATATTAATAGTTAGGTGTCATGTTGTTTATTAAACAAACTAGACATGTTCAAGTAACAAGCAAGCGTTGACGAATATAAAATGAAAAAATCCAGGAAAAATAAAGAAGCACAGTATTTATGAACTTTGAGGGAAAGCATATCAAATGCTTTAGTATATATTAGATATGAGAAATGGGATTTCTAACATGTAGCGCAAGTCAGAGTACCAATAACCAACCATTTGTAACGTAGGGTCTCTTGATACAATGAGCTTGCCTTTCCCCGCTCGCAGGGAATTTTCATACTAGGTATTGCATTTGATTTGTGATGACGTCATAACACTGTTGCAATGTTTCAAGCTGATGGTTTTCCACAATGATGTGCAGTAGTACTGTGGGAAAATTCGTAACACAGAGGACGTGGAACGTGTTGCATTACCAACAAATAAGTTACGGGTCGTAGCGATTATTTATGTGCCAGTTTTCTAGCGTTCTGCAAAGGTCAATTTCATCTAAAATGAGATGTACCCAAAACACACGAGGTAATTGCGGAAAAGTAGTCTTAACAGTAAAGCTGTTAGACTTAGTAGACCGTTGCAGGGAACTTGAATTTCTGTTCGATTTTACCCCCAGGCCAGCACAGATTGAACTTAGCACTTTTAGGTCAAATCAAAGACTTTAAAATTGTTATCCAATCCTTGTCTGCTTAAAAGTCATTATCGGGAAAGTGCGGCAGATTGTGGTTCTGACAGTGATCCAGGCTATAAATCTTAAGTATCGACATGCTTAATAAACATTAATGTGGCGTATAATGTGACCTTACTAGTTGAAAACGCCGTGAATCCGTAACAACAACAATTAGTGAAATGCGGAAATGGTGCTTTGCATGCATTGCGATGTAGATGCAATGCGATAAATTTTGTTTTTTACGTTGATTGCTATTAACTTGTGTATATAATACTTTAAATGGCAATTTCATGGCACCGTATTCAGTTTTCAGCCTGAGGGTCATACGATTACGACACGGTCGGTCTTGTTTGCGCTGTTGTGTAGTTTTTCGGTCGCCGTTCCTTCAACGTTTGCGATTCCAGATTGTGAGGCGATCATTGAGTGAGTGGCGCCGAAATTATTGTTCGTATCTTCCGAGTTACATATAGAATATCCGGTCAACCTTTGCCTACGTGGCGGCTCTTTCGCTGCCGTCGATATGTGCGTCTTCGTCGCCTGAGATGGCGTCGGCTTCGTTTCGGATATCGACTCGATTTCGAAGTTCGAGAGTGATTGTATCGATGTGATATCGTCCTCGGCACGGTTAGAGTTTTGCGTTTTGTCAATACTTCCAGAAGTGACACCCTCTTCGGCTGTACTCCTGTCGTTGCTGCGCCGTCCAGACTTGTGTCTTCTGTACCGTCTAAAAGTAAGAAGGCTATGTTTGAGACTTTTTCCTGGATATGGTAAGCTTTAAGGTGAAAGTAGAGATCATTGAGTAAGCTTTCTTATAGCGGGAATGCAGCCGCAAGAGGAGTGTCAACGAGTACTCCAAAACGAGCTGCAGGGTCACTTTCGGCAGTAGACTATAGCCTATAGGTGGTTTTCTCTTTCCGCCCAAAATCATTTGCCAATTATGACGGTTTAATTGGATTTCAAATGGGTTTAGCGATTTTCGTACCAGCTGACCACTGCTAATGGAGTAACCGCGACCGGTCGGCAATGAGATACGTCACGTTTTCTCTGACAAGCTAACTCGTCGATCTCTACGAAAGAATCTATAGAAGATCGTGCAAACAGAAAATTACAGAATGCAGAAACACTTGAAGAAGAAATCAATTTAGGTTTCATTACACCAACACCGAATTTGATCAGAAAATAAATAAACATCCATTTGATTGTGTTGGATAGGAAAATAAGGAAGAGATTGTCCATTTTGCCATGCATCTAACGCAAATCTATTAGCAAGCAAGCACCGTTTGGTAGCTCATTTGAGCATCGACTTAGTTACCGAACGTGATATCAAACAGTTCAATGACTTTTTCAGTTTCTTTTGTGGTGTTTCTATATCAGAGTTTACATTGTGATTAACAAACTCAATCCAGACATTATTGATATTCCGTGGAATATCAACTTAAAATTGGCCTTAATACAAATTTGCTATTTATTTCATTGGATTTTTGCTGGATTGAGGACTTTTCGGTAATATTTTACCTTATCAATGCACAAACGAGCAGTGCGGCGCCTACGGATGCACCAATGCTCACACCTATGATTTTTGTTGTCGATGAGTTCTTTACATTCGTGCCGTTTGAAGGTAGAAGAAGAACCTTTCTGTCACATTTTGCACCCGATCTTTCTTTCGGACACCTAGTAAAGAAAGAGTAATGGTTTAACCAAGGTTCAATCCAAACTTTTGCTGTGAAGGTCGGATGATGATGGAACTCTGCGCATATTTCTCTACAATAATATTATTCGCACCTTCTTGCCGATCTAATGCCCCGAGAAATGGGAAATAACCGCCGCCCGGTAAAGTAGTTACAATGCCCAGGACGCCTGCGCATAGCTCGAACATATTTAGTACAACACTCACCGGCATCTGAACTCGTCGGTGCCTTTTGTTAGAAGGCACACACCTCCATCATACGGCGATTCTGAGGTACTTCGTTGGAGCGTTCCGCCACATGTACCCATGAACGCGTGTGGTGTAGGGCAGAATCTTTCATTCACTTCGTTAGATGCTGCATAAGAAAGGAAACTCATGTAACATGTGTAGATTATATTGTAACATAGGCGTACGTCCCGATGTTGAAGGTACTGTGGTTGAGGATATTAGCGAGGGGTACTTAACGTACTAGATTGAGGGTATTAGGGGTCAAATCGGGGCACATAAAGGAGGAGATCCTTAGATTATAATCATCTTAAATATGTGTTAAAATGAAAGTTTGCATGTGCATCCCATGAAACCTCGTCGATTCCAGTGCTAATATTAGTAAAGAGCATTTTCTTACCTGAACATCGTCCAGTGGCGAAGTCATATTTGATTAACGGAATATCTTCCTGACGCTCGCAGGCTTCAGCCAACGCAAAACAAATTCCGAAAAATACCTGTGGCCTTTTACCCTGAATATACGAGGTTAATTAGTATAGTATTTAGTCCAAATTTTTGGAATTTCATTCTTGTCGCTATAGTATTGTCGTGTGGTTTCCATACCAAATTTGACTAAAACTGGACATTGCGAAATTTAAATCATGACCATAGGTGGGTTACATTCTACATTCTACTGAGTGTTACCACAGAAGGGTAGTTATTATACAATAGCTCGTGTACTGTGGTTATACTGCAACAGAAAACGTACCTTTATTGGTAAGCAGTATAAGTCATTGAGACCAAATTCCCACGTGTTACTCCCGCACGTCATCGCGCATCGACATTGATTGTTTGAATCGCACACACCGCCGTACTTGCACAAACCGTTAGGGCCGCATTCAGCGCCTTTACTGTATTCTAAAAAAATTGAAAATATTATCAGTTTTGCATTTGAAATCATCGCTAGATGAAAGAGATCGCGGTCGCAGTTGTTACTAAAACGCGATTAACATCAAAGAGATCGATGAAAGATTTAAATTCACGGGGAAAGATTTTCTTAAGGGAAAGGTTATGATTGTTACCTAGTGGCTGGGGTGAGATGATATCATATTTCTACAATACCACATGTTTTCCTAATTCAGAATTTGAGATGCTATAAACTTATCATGGGAAGGAAAATCATTGGCATTGAACCGAAACTCAGCTGACTGGGAAGGAACCGCAGCGGTTTGTTAACAATAGTTGGCTACTCGACAGTGATTCGTGTGGGGACACAGTCATAACGTTAGTCATTGGTTTTGTATTTAGCTCACATTTGCCTGGTCATTTTTGGATTAAATGAAATTTGCTGACTAAGTCATACTATAGCTTATGTCAGTTACGCTCGAGGTTTTGTTTATCTTACAATGGATGTGTCTACGGAAGCCATCTTTGAAAGCTTTTGGCAGATGCAGTGTCGCGACCTGACGCCAATATGACATGGTATCAGCGAGGCTAAGACAGCCTTATCGTCGATTTGAGGATAAGTTTTGATTGATGATATTTTTAGACAATCTCGTCATTTCTAAAGCGTTATATCTATCGCTTGCTTGCCGCCGCTACTTAAAATGTCACGAACGAGATGCGCCATTGTTTATTTTACCCCATCTGAGCTGTATCCAACCCACAGACATATATTTTGATAATATATGGTTTTCTGGCTAGACGATATGCCTGTGAATTACCACTGCAAACTCTCCCCTAGGCATATTTCATAATACGTGATTGTTGAAATCTCGCATATGGCCGATATTCGAAGAATTAAGTGCTAATTGTTTGATTACACGAAGACTTGGACCCTTATAGCTAACTATAGGTAGAAACAATGATTAGATAGAATCGCGGTGTTTAGAGTTTTGATAAGAAAGTATTATATCAATGTGTATAAGAAATTGTTCAAAAGCAACCCGAAACTGTAAATACCGTTTATGGCTACAAAACACTCATAACTTTCATGCACAATGAGTGAAAATAGGCGCCGCTGATCTGGTGTGGTTAGGAAGTATCCCAAGTTCAGCGCAAGGGCATCGCATTCTATTGAACACAGCCCGCGCTTTACAGCCTAAACGCTGTGATCATCGTGTAAAGGTGTTGACACAGTAGCGTGCTTAAAACACGGTTACTATAGATTAGGAAATTGTTAGCATAGCAATCTGAATTTTGCTTACTTAGCATATTGTAGCGATTGCTGCAGACCTGCTTTAGGAAATTCTACTGAACTGATGTGAACCGATTTTCACATGTAGCAAACGTAGTTAACAATGGGCTCTAGCTTTCTAAACAATATGGCTGTTGATTGTACAATTTCAAAGTTGCGATTTCGAAATATGGTGAGAATTGCTTGCTTTTGTTACACGTGCTATTCGACAATTTTCTTGACTAGCATAGCCATAAGTAAGTAGTATATTGTTGGTAATCAATCATTAATGCATGTCGGTCTGCCGTTTTGAAAACTAACCTTTCTGAGCGGCATTGTTTCTTGCCCCGGAGCATGATTGCATTCACATAATGAACGCTTGTACCCGGAATTTTGAAGTACTAATATGTAAGCCGGCCTAAATCCGGTCGTTAGCAGTACCGAGATAATGCCTGATTTCGATACTCAATGTGAAAGTGACCCAATGCATTTAGCAGCCGTATTGATCTCTTTCGATATTATACGGTGTCTTGACCTACTTGTTTTTGTCTGCAAGGCATATCTCGCCATTTCATCATCATGTCGTCTGTCGCAAGTCACACTGTGTTATTTTGTCATCTGATTGCTGACATCTCCTACTATTGACTTTTCTGTGACATAGTGCGCTGCTTCTTTCAGTGTATATCACAACGAAACAGGGCTAACATATGTTAAAAAAAATCACGTAGGCTTTCCTACGCATTCATATTCGAAATGCTTTCGTACCGATCTAATAGAGATGTGTCTTTGTAAAAATGTAAGGGTTGAAATATCTAGAAACATCTTTTCCGCTTTGCTCTTATGCTGTGGCCGTAATTTATCTTCATTTAGTCATGAACTGGCTGGATACATTTGAGCCAAAATGCCCAAAATTTTGTGGCTGACGAAAACATGTTAATAGTCTTACCTGTTACTAATAGAAGAAAAAAAATGTTGATAAATATTTTTGAAGAAAACATTTTGCTCTTTGATAAATATAGTTCCGTGCTTCTTGTCATAAAACGAAATAATATAATAGAAATAAATACGCTTGCATACGTATATTTGCTAAGGTTCTGTAGAAATGAGATTCGCATGTTGAAAATTAGTCTTTTAGGTAAAGTAATTTTGATATGGCGAAAAAAGCGAATATTTTGTAGAGCCGATGGCGGACGATTCAGATAGTAATAAATAAGAGTAAGTCACCACAGATCTAAAGTTTTCGGAGCTCCATTCATTGATCGGATGTACTGTAGATATTGATAGTAGTCGCTGACAGACGATCGCCAAGGGATAGATTGTCACCACAGCCAAATCCATTGGAAATTAAGTTCACAAGCTTTCGGAACTCGTTCATCAGGTGAAAATGGACAAGAATTATGATAGCAATTTTTGATAGCATAGTTCACGTAGCGGCAACTCAGGCTGATATCATAATGAAATTGAAATTGGCATCGGTAATGAAGGGTTCGGAGTCTTTAATGATCAATCGAATCGCATTATTTAATTAATGGGTTCTTCATCAAGTACAGAGGAAATGATACTACATCGACTAATAGCAGCGCGATAGAAAGCTTCAATCAATTGCCCGTCGGTCTGTGCCGAGTATCCAGTAGACCTAACACTTGCTATGCATCAGCTAATGGTGGGTTGAAATTCAATTGCTTCTGTAGTTTCATATGCGCGAGACTCTACTCTGCTTCTAAGACTATTATTATTGTCATCGCAATGATACTCACTTCTTTTCGCTGCTTCGCTGGCGTTCTAATGGTGAATGTAATGGTGATATTCGAAACCATTTTATTCCAACCATTTTATTCTGGGAATTTTTGAATACCTTGACTAAAACGTACTGCGTAATATTACACTGCACTGTATCGTTCTGAAGAGCCAAGTATGTACTAAATTTGACTGGTTGTTGTGGAGACTTGTACCTACCCGTTCGACGAGGGCTGAAAGGCCTCGTACGGGTAAATAGCACAAGTGATAAACCTCAGCGGACGCACCAATTTCGGACTTCCTATATTTTACGCCCTACAATTCCCCCTAAGTCACAGAATAGTCATTCTACATAACTTCACTTTACGCCGCTTCAGACACGTTACATGTGCCAATCCAGGCTACGTTACACGATGCCCGTTATTTACAGTAAAAAAAGTCGCGGCATCGCCACTTCTTTGTCCCGTCCTGCTAGTACTACCGAGACTATCTGCCGATATTGAGTGAAGCGAGTCTTTTATATGATCTAGATCGCCGATTTGTCTGTCAACTGTTGCGTGCAACTGAAATTTCTCTCAAATTGACAACGTAGCCTGAGGTTGCCTTCGCTCTCGCCTACGTTTAACCGTTTGTTCGCTAGACGTTGTCATCATTTATCATCGAAGCGTCGTTCAATTTCTATCTTCCTCATGCCCAAGTCTAAATGTGAGGGACGGGTGATATCATGAACGAATAAGACCACACAAAATGATCTCTACATTTCTGGATCTTCAAATATCAAGTCTATTGCCTTCTAGGCCGTCTGATGGAGCGTAAATTTGGCTTCGAATTTATGCATATACTGTAGCCTCGATCATGGCCTACTTTAGTACTTTGAGAAGGCCATACCTAGACCCTGTCTCGCACGTTGATTCTATGCATGTCAATCCTAATAGTCCTAAATAAACCCATGAACATACAAATGTTGTTCCCAGTTACTACAGCTGTAAGGATTTTTTCGGATCTCTACAAACTTGATTTGTGATTTTTCATACAGATATAGAACGCCGCCGCGTTATCTGATTTATACAATCTTAACAAGATATAGTAAAAGTTGTGGTTGTAACCCCGACGGCTAATAACTACGTTAGAATATTTTATTTGGATGTCCTGTCTGAAAGATACAAGGTTGTCTACAATTAAATGCCAACCGTTTTACCAGCTTACGTGAAAATTGTTGTTAGATTATGGCGATACGGGGAAGTGTAGATTACTATCTATAAATCATGTTCAGATAATCGCATCGTGCAATCGAGCTAACCAGATTTATATCATTGACACCGTCAACTCAAGAACTGATTGCAAAATAGTGTAATTCTAGCGTGTATGATAGATTTCAGCATATATGTGACACTTGAGCAATTAAGCTGGATTTTGATGCTTCTGTTGCATGCGCGCTACGCTCGGGCTAAAATTGGTGGCGTTATGCTTGTTTATGGTCAATTGAAAATGTCTAAAACTTGCTTGCAATTCCGTTCTCTCGTATTCTAGAAGATTCACGAATTCTGAATCAGAAAAAAGGACTTTACCATTTCTCCTGTTACGGTTGCTGACTCTGTGATATCCTAATGCAGGCTTCCGAATTCTGAGCGTCCAGATACACAAAATCGTTGAAATTTTAATGGTTTTAGGCAAAAATTGGATGTCTCGGTCTTCGGAAAACCATGTTTTAAACCCGCCAAACATTGTGACCTCTGATTGTTGTGGTTCCAATTTGTAGAAATAGCTTTGATCCTCTTATGAACCTCAAGGAGATAATGATGATATATACGCTGGTTTAGCCGTGGTATACTTGTAGTAATTCGAATGCCATTTTCACCCGATGATGGAACAGAGCTCCGAAAGCTTGGAAATTATATTCCATTAACCTAATAGGCTCTGCGTTAAATCTGTGTTGACTTAGTCTTATCTATTATTGTCCGGAATGTCAGCCTTCGGCTCCACTGTGATTTCATATCATGGATTTCACGGAATGTTTCAACTTTTTTCCTGCCCACTGTTCCGCGGTTGTGTGATCCATTCATTGGCACGTCGAGATGTTGCGGTCTGTCGCGTCTAATTGACAAATGTATTCAAATATTGTTCTGATTCCAGTTGAACATACGGGCGAATGCGTAAAAAAACGTGCACTAAATAGGATGTGATAATGCGGTTACGTAGTAATGCATTCTAACTCTCTATATCAGACTCGCAAAAATGAGAATACACAAGTATTTTGCAATACCGAAAATTGGAGTTTATATTGCGACAGTTTGGCTGTTCGCCAAGGGGATTCTGCGATTGAATTTTGGGCGAACATTTACTACGTGCGTAAATTCGTCCATACGCTTCGGCTTCGGCTTCGGCTTCAGCTTCCATAAGCTTTGGGTAAAAAAATAGGAACTATGTTGCCAAGCCTTTGCGCAAAATATGTTCTCTTGCAATTTGCAACTACTCTGTTCTCATGTGCTCTGGAACCACTTCAACTGTTTCTTCAGTTGGGAAACTCGTGCTGGTCTAAAGCTTCTTCAGACACGCCTATAAGCTGCCGTTCAATGAAAGGACTTATAGTCTGCGAATCTGAAAATTTGGCACGTATGCTGTAAGACAATCTCTGCAGTCTGTCTGTCACTTGAATACTAACTATATTATTGCAAGCTGAACTTTGTGTGGTGTTTCATCGTTGGGGAAATCCCTTACCGCACCTGCTCACTGTTTGCCTGCATTTGGATAAGACACCAACGCCTTTTGCTGATCCTATTGAGGCTTGCTCTATTCTGTGACTATTTAAGGCCATCAACATACAAGGCAGCTAGTCGCTATTTCATATGTCAATGGTTTGAGTTCTCCCCTTGCAGTAAAGGATGATCTGACGTCCTTGGTCGCAATTAGGAAATTCGTAATGCGAGTCAGCAATTTCCGTAGCACGAGACAAGAGTTATATTGTTGTTTCGAGTGTTGATGATATTTCGTAATAATTTCGTAAGAACACTCTAATAACAATCACTCTGGTGATTTAAAGGCTTTGAAATTTTCTCGCGAGCAATTGCCGCGACCACGATGAAAAATACTGGAGTTTCACTATGACAATATACCTGTTTGTAACATTGCGTTGGCGAGATATATCACTGTTATGTTACTCAATTCAAGACTAAGGTAGTGTCACTATAGTTTTAAATTCAAGGTGAAATTTGAGTGGGAACAACATAAGTTTCGAGGCTATATGATGCGAATGATGACTTGCATGCAATAGCGCTCTGGGATATTCTCGGCCCAGCGGCGTGAACATATCACAGCTGTTAGCCCAAAGAATGCTTACCACGGTCTATCTATAGGCTACCTTCCTCTAAGAACTGTGTATATATATTTCACAGCTACAAGTGTAGTGAAGAAAATGCTGAACACTGCTTGTCTACCTTCTCCTATACTACGGTATGCTGTAAGTATATTCTCGCTTTAACGTGTCGGCCGTGTGTGTTGCCATAAACATTTCAACGGTAACATAGTATGATGCCTTGAGTATGATGATAGAAAGACATGTGGTTGCGTGCGTACATTACCCCCATCATACCCTACAATGTGTGCTGATGCATGCACGGTTAATTATAGACGCATATACTCGCTGACTATGGTCTAACGGGTGGGAATCTCTGTCACTATTTTCGGCTTGTGCTTCAAACGAACGACATTAACTCCACTACACTCTTCAAAAGGAAGATGTGGGTTTTTGTCGACGTAAGGTTGAAATCTTACACAGGTCATCTATGTTTACAAAATATGACTGATTGGATACAGATGATAGCAAGTAATGTGAAGTGTATGCCATATAATTAGTAAGCTTTCGTCATCGAACTAGGTAATCTGAACTCGTTATTTTGCCTACGTCAGTGAAGAAAATGATGTCAAGGAAAGCAGGAGTCGGTACTTGGCAACATGAATTGACATTTTTGTACTGTCTTTTTATGGTGATTTGTATAAACCCTGTAGATTTTGTAGATATTTTTGGCCGCGCATAATATTTGGTCATTTGGTCACGTAGTTCGTAGTAATGTTGCTGGCTACGATTTCAATGCGGGTAAACTTCAACTCTAATTGGATGTGGTCGGAAATGTGATACAGTCTCTGCATGGCGGTGATAGCGTAGCTACAAACATTGATCGAAGATAGAAGATAGTTACGCCTTACGCGTATGCATTAACTTACCTTATCATATTAAAAGAAAAATTAAAAAAAAAAACCTTTACCGTTAAATTGAAGGTCTGCAGATGTCACGTCGGTCGGAATATCGCCAAGTAGCACGGGTTTGAGCACGTTTTTGCCTTCATTTAAACAGTGAAATGCAATACATGTTTTATCGTGAAGAAGATTCACCCAACACAGATTTAATGTCTGTATATCTACGGTATGGTGAATCTTCTTTACGATATGTATTCGTCGTCCGCCATCACATCCGCGATATTCTTTGTATATTTTGTAAAGCTTTAGTAGGCGGCAAAGTGAACGAAAACCCACGCAATGTAGTGGTAGGCCCATACGATAGTTATGTAGATGTGCTTGGGTCTGTCACCCTTCAGACTATGTTGGCCAGGTGCAACCAAGTAACCGCATTTGATGATTCGCAACATCAAGAAATGTTGTTTGTCGCGTCAGGTGCGAAATCACCCGCATAAACTCATGTAAACTTGTCAATGGTGTGAACGATTCACAATTTTGTGGCCATTTTGCTTGATAAAGGGACAGTCTCTGAAAGCTTTTTATGTTCCTCAAGATTGTAATTTAGGTTTCCAATAGATTTGGCTGGACGTTAAAACTGTGGTGACACTCTCTATTTCTGCCTTTGATGGGTGGAACTATCAAGTTGAGACTGGTATTTTGAGTTGTATTTCATTACGGACATTGATGAGCAATCCAGTTTCTCAACCACGGCGACTCTATCAGTCTATCAGTGATTTAATTTCTAGGATGCAGCTTTTGTTAGCGGCGGTGTGATCTTGTGATGATATGACATAAGCACTTGCCCATGACCGCATCTTCCGCATTTTCTATGGGAAATTAACTTCAAGGAATGTGTTTGATATAACCCCTTCACGCCATAGCCTTGAATGCTTTGTATTAGTTCGAACGGATAAAATGATATATACCTTACTATAAATATCAGGGGATTTGTTTAGTTAACCTCAGTGTATCCGGAGCCTCTGTTTGTAAGCAGTGTAACGGATGATATCCGCAAATCCGGTTAAGAAGATCCGGATACACTTCCTATTCACATGATGACATATCTACATGTTGTTGTAACCTAACCCGCGTCTTGTATGGAGTATAAACGGATGTAGAACCAGTAGAGAGAGAGATCAAGATTTCGACGCTAGTGTAGGTCAGGTTTACGCTTCGCTAATATATACACGATGAAACATCTAACAACAATATTAGCAGAATGGTAAAAGTTATTGCTTAAATTTGTTTTGTCTTCTATTGAAGTAGCGATATTCTGGAAGGTTGTGAATTGAGTTTCCAATAAATTAGGCTTTAAAACAATGTTGACATTTTATATACCTACAGTTTTTAAGGGCATCAAGATGTTATTTATGTCTTACATACGCTGGTTTTGTATGCAGTGTTGTGATAAGAAACGCATGTATCACAACGATTTATAAAAAATGTCACACTGTTTGGTTGGTTGGCATATGTTTCTGAGGACTGTAAAATTCCTTCACACCGCATCCACATCAATTCTGGACAGATTGCATCTTTGATCATGCATATGAGAATGTTAGTTGGTATCGGAAACCTTTGCCTCAGTCCATTTGCTAACCAATCAATCTTCATTTTCGTGCAAAGCACGCGTCGTATATGTTTTGCCTAATCCGCTCGGTCACATTTCATTTAAAAGAATCTCTTTTCCTTTTCATTGCTTTGTTACTGCGATTGAAAGAATTTGCATTCATGTTAGTATTTTGTTGAAAATGGGGCTTCCAAAATACCATATAAGCCGATTATTTTTGTCACGATTCGTGCACGGTGTATGCTAGAAAACTAGCGTCGTTGGTCGTGGTCCGGCTGGATGGGCTTTTGAACGTGAAATAGAACAAGATGTATTCCCGTACGTCGTTTGAAATACAAAATGCCAATCTCTAGGTACTAACTGGGAAATATATGGCCTTTGTGGCATGTATGTCATGTCATCGGATGTATGTTTTGGAAAATCCGCGATGATTTTCAATTGTCGTAAGCGAAACGTATTTATAATCACTACAACACGCGTCAAATATCGTTTTCGTGACAGGCAAACGCCGTTACATCCGCCCAGAGAAAGTTTCTTTCGCTTGGGTTGATCTTGCAAAGTATCGATATACTGTAGATATACTAAAGACGCCATGCGTCTCAGCGTTATACTTAAATATTTTAAGACCTGCCACTTCACCGTGTGTGGGGAGATTTAGAAATCATGGATCCATTATTATGCTCAAATTGGTTGACAGAAAATAATGGTTGATCTCGTTATTAGTGAGTCGCTGTTACCAGTGCAACCATTCAACCGCAATGCGCATCCACTTTCAACGCCTCCTCGTTGTACGTAATGCAGATATTACTTCTTTATAGTCTACGTACGTAAACTCAGACAAATTACGACTGACGTCGTGAGTCATGACAGTCGATAATGCTCGTGGTGATGCCGTATTCATTGCCTTAATGTGAGAGTTATATTCGGTTTTCATACGCTATCGCATGCAACCTTCGGAGTTGTATTTTATGACGTACTTACCGGCATAGCTGTGGTCAGGTTTTCTCACTGTCTCCGTGTGAGTACTAAAATCATAAAAACAACCTCCACGTGCCGTACACAGCGTAGACCTGGAATACCTGGCGTATCAAGTGTCTTGTTAACATAAAAAAAAACAAGCGCAATGACAATTTATTTATTATGTAGTCAACTCCAATCTGAGTGATGACTGATGATTTACAGATCCATCTGAAAGAGAATCGACCCTTCCTGCTACAGATGTGTGGTTGTCTCACGTCTCTAATCGACGATCGCCGCTTTATGACAGATGTAATAGGGCCCAATAATAAGGTAATTGCATATGTTTTGACAATCTTGGGTGGCGGAATATATTTTTTAAATAAGCATTTTGCCTTTATCAGTTGATGTTAAGTACCTAGGCCTAACCACCCTAACCAGTCAAAGGTTATTGATAACGTGGGAAATTTTCTGTTAAAAGTATCTATGACTAACCGTACTGCTTAGTGAGGTCTCAGAATAGGATAATTTTGCACCAGGGTGGTCATGGTATGTCTGCGATTTCGATTCACCAAATATCAATATATTGTGATAAAGAGAATGTCGTAATGAATTGTCTGATATCGGCTATACTATGAAATATTGACTACCGGTAGCATGTTTATGATAGTCGCCATATAGCGCGTATTGCGCCGAAGCTTGGGAGTCTGCGATTCATGGAAGGCAGAATTATCTCGAGAGAGGGGAGTTTTAGTCATGGCATGGAACGGTTGACAAACTTTCCCCGTCAAATTCCCAGCAGAATAACCATAACATTTCTCAAAGTATTTCCTTGCAACGCTTCCTCTGCTCAGACTGAATTCTTGTACAACGTGATCGCGTTTGATGGTAATTTGGTAACTGAATATGCCTGTTGCTTTGAAAATTTTCATTCAACCAAATCTCTCACCACCTTTTGTTGTGTGGTGATTCAGTATTCCGTTGGTGGGGGATAATGTTGGCATAGGTGTATTGATGAGTATTCTGCGGTCGCCAGGAAAATGTTACTTCAGGTTACGTACTTCAAATAGAACAAACGTACCCCCTTGTCCATCACATCTTTAATTTGTTTAACCGTAGTTATGTTGACTTTTGCCAGCACTGCTTTTTCAGGTTAAATTTTCTTTTTTGTCTGTATATGGTAAATTTGTAATAGTGACATCATGGCAGATTTTGATAATAAATTCCGAGGCGATAGCTCACGTATTACATCATATAGTTAATTTATGGATGGATGACTTTCCCGTGGCAAAATGATTCCGTTTGTATCGATTGCTTCAACATGATTGAAAACTTGCGTCGTCCGCCCAAACCGGCAAGACTCTTTAAAGTCAAAAATGATGCATTTTAAGCTATACAGTAGAAGAATTACGACAAATTTTAATTTGTCAAACCTTGTAGACATTGTAGACAGTTTGTAACCAGCCGTCAGATCTATTTCAGTAAATAATGTCATTGCAAATAGTTTCTTGTATTTGACAAAACATGTCTTATTGTATAGATTGGCACTTGGAATAGTTTTACAGTTTCTTGTGAGTATTTGCTAACAAGTCATCATACAAAAGTAGGCTTTTGTTAAGTAAACATTTTTTTATCAAACAAGCCGGCGAGGAGATGTTTATGGTTTCAAGAATAACATAGTTTAATAGCAATAAACTTCATATAGACTCACAAAGTTTGATTGCTAAACAAATATATAGATTCTATCTCAATATATTGATCTACAAGCTATTAGTCATCAGTCCATCTTTACGGCTTGGACGGAAACCACAGTGACATTGTAAGACATATTGCTGTTGGCATTTTCTTAGTTTTGATGTCTCTTTCACGTTTATGGTCAGGGATGATTAATTTTTGTTTTATTAGAGGTGACTGAAGTCTGCTGTAATCAATGAACAGGTGCATGAATTGATTTCTCATATCTGTCTCCTTACCTCATTTTTTCACAGAGACTATAAATTCTTTTTTTATTGCAATAGAAGACATTTGAGTAATTTTTTTATAGGAATTTGTAGCAAATTTTTACTTGAGGTGTGTGTGGCTTACCTCATCATGAATTTCCTAGAACGCCGTGATCCAGTCTGGTCAAAGTACTAACTCTGCCGGTACAGAGTGTGCAAAATTCTGATCCCTTGAATGATATTCGCTACACTCTATAAATGATCTGTGCAACTCCTACAACTCTATAATTTATCCCCGAGTGGCGCAATTTTCGAAACATCTGTCCCTATTAGCAACGGTTCGCTGACCAATCACAGCGCTCTCCCGTGTTTACGTGTCTTCCTGCAGGGTTTTGGGAAGAGGATCACCACAGATTTAACGTCCAGCTTTACTGTACGAGTTCACATCTGTATTGCTACCCACGCAATTCCTAAGTTCACCTGCAAAGCCGATTGATATGTCAAATCAGCGTACCTTCGTATTGTGTTTAGGGGTCACTTGGTGAGACATCATGGCCACCTCCGAAATCAATTGGTTGCGGGCCTCTGATACAGTTGTTGGTGTTGGTGATACTGTAAATTTCAATGTGGTGATGACTGCTAGACCGCGAAACCCCTCCCCTGATTTACTATGAAACATGTGATGATTCTAGCGAACTATTCTCATTTGATATAACGAGAAACGCCGCGATATAAACATTCCCTGTTATGGTTATCTGTATATTTGTGGACGACGCCCTCATCTTAGCTGTCGTCTACTGATTAACGTACACATTCTTGATTGATTACATGATCAAGGTATTTGAGACGCAAGTGTCTGTTCAAGACCGATTTTTGTGAAATTGAAATTAATCCTGAACGACATCCCGTTCGTTTTCCGCGATAAAACTTCAACCTACCCCGCAACTGACATACCATGATGTAATTTGTATTGTAGAACTTGATACGTTAACTTTACCCAAGCCAATTTCACTAGGCTTTAAACCTTTGTAACCTGGAATAGTTGAAAAGCGTGTCACTTCCTTGTTCTCTTTTGCACATGTTATCAAACCCCAACCATGTCACACTGGACTGGTCATTCCTTTTTCCGTCGCAAATGTATGATTTGATGGTATTTTGCCACCAAACAAGCGTCGTATGCTTTACCGTAGGGTTCATCAACAAGGTGTCGAATCTCACATGGTGGTGTGCTATTGTAGTTGCTTCGTCGCGAGATAACAATTGTCACCAACTGTACTGTACTGTTTCACTAGATAGATATCGACTCATAATTCGTCTACTAAACAAAATACTTGAAGTTCCATTATATGTTGACGATTGGTGTATACCATTTCAGATATTTCAAGTTTGTTTTTTCAAAGCTACATAGTCCATGCACTATTTGCGATTTTTCTGTAGACAGGTTTACTTATGTATAAATTAATTGCTGATGATACCCTCCTTACTTACTCACAAGTGTCAATTGTTGCGTATGGTCTCTGTTACAATTAGGCAAGCAAACTTGAAGGTCTGTGAAGCTCCAGCTTTGTTTTGCAGTTGAATTCGAGGTCTAGACATCGTCAGTGACGGCGGATTTATGGTATGATTGACATTTCAAACGCAAAACCACAGTTTTAACGGATAAATGACGTCATCATTTGAAGTTTTTTTTTATATGAAGCATGCATACTACAGAGTAAACCGCCGGTATATTAGCGCTAATTGCGGCGTGAGTCTTAACTTATGAATAATCTCTATAGTGTTAAGTTAGATTTGGAAAACACGTACTAAATATCTTGTTATGTTCAGTACGCTACGTCTCAACGAGGACGTTGATACGTGGATGAAATTCGTAGGATTGATCAAGTGCCTTTCAGCGTAAGGATCACGAAAAATATCGTATTATTCTTTACGATGCTGCCAAAAACACGCCTTGTCTGATTGTCTGACTGGTTTCTTGTAAAACACTCGACTGACATGAGTGTGAAGTCGAAACCATCAGCTGCTACTACATAATTATAATGATTAGATTATTAGCGGTGTGGATTAACATTCTGAACTATACTAGAGGTATTGTAGTGGCAAATGTCCTTCTGATTAAGAAATTGGATCGTCATAGACAAATTGATATAAATGCCGTTTATATTAAAATTTCAGCGAACACTATTTCATGACGTATGACGCTAAAAAGAGGCTCATATCTGTGATGCGTGTGCGCCTGTGTGTGTTATTGAAGGGGTACGATTCCGGGGGTCCCGTACTTTTCGCACGCCCTAAAACTCACTTGAGGCGGGGATCAAAATCTCTCGAAATGATGACGTGGCTTAGCGAGTTTTTTTTTTTTTTTGGAATTTATAGTGAGTTAAGAGAATACTCCATCCGTTACGTTACGGTCGTGGCCAAACTCACTAAATTCGTAAAAGCGCTCACTGATCCTACTTCATCAAGCCAACGAAGATCGCCATACGTGTCTAAACCGTCTGCATGCTTCATACAATCGTGGGGGCAATGCATCACGAGTGCTGAGGGCCGGGATTATACACGCCTGCACAGACAGCATCAAAGAACCACACATGATGTATGTGGTTGATGTCTGATAATAAATCAATTATATACAGACATGCATACGCTTTCTCCAACGATTCATCGTCATAAGGAAGATTCGTGTCTGATAGACATAGATACAAAACAACATGGATAGATTCGAAGGACCCTCATATTTTTGCTGAAGCCTTACTGACCGAATGCAAGCAACTATTCGTGTTCAAGGGGGGCCTGCGCTGGCTTCGCGTATATGAACGTTAGTATAGTTTAAAACGCCATAAATTTAAAAGAACAGCTTTAAGAACAAGTCACAATCATCTGATTTTCACGTCAAGTCCCCGTTACTGTAGGCATTGTCTTAATACCAATCAGTAAGGCTATACAAATACCGCATTTGAATTGAAATTCAGACACTTTATCAGTTGTATCGCATTTGGGGTCGGTACGGATATAATAGATAATTCTCCTTAATTATAAAGCTAATTCAGTCACTGAAATCAGTTTGCTGGTTTGGGATTAAAATCTGCAAATTCTCTAAAAATATCATTCGAGTAATGAGCAATAAATCGTTAAATGTTCTAATCCAATAGCGAGACAACTTGTGTAGTTTTTTTGAATGCCGAAGATATGAAACGTGTTGAATATTCATTAAATGATCAATCGTTTGATGTTTTATATCCTCGGGCTATCATGACAACATGATGCTACTAAATAAAACCATATGGGTTGTCAATTTGAGAAACGGACTGGGCTTGTATGGAATATTGTATATGATTTTTTAAATTTTATGACGTATTTATTGATATGATCGAAACTTCAATTTAGAAGCATGACAGATTTGTCTGTATCGTGCATCGTTGTATCTTTAATCCATCCCGAATTATTTATATTGAATAATTAAAGTTTTGGCTTCTAACAAAGTTTAATTCGGTCGTTGACCTGGTATTGTTAGACGTATGTCAACACATAGACGTGTCCACCATGAGCATGCAATGAATGTATTGTGGTAGAGACATAGTCTGTAAAAGTTGAGGTGTAAACATTGTTGTATCTTTTGAACTTCCTATTAGAGCTGCCACCCACAACAGCCTGGAGAATTGGATCAAAGATATGTATATACAGCTGCACTGAGTTACATAAACTCGGTGTTATTGACATCCCCTGTTTGTACTCTAATAAACTTGATTTGCAAGGAAAATAATCTCCCTTCGGCACCTCCATAATTTTCCGTTATCATAGCGGACTGAACACGTTTGGTTGATGATTGTCACGCCCCTTCGGTTGGCAGAGGGTGTTGGGCGTTGGCCTGCGACTGCAATCTGTGCCTGATGAAGGCGAAAGCAACCGCATGTTAATGGCCATTAGGACGCTATAGGGAAGTTTCTGTTTCTGTCATATCTCATGACGCATTGGAGCGATCAACTTTCACATTGAGATTGTCAAGATTATATCGTTATAAAAATAAGGCGACCTAAATGTAACTTTAATGCAGCCACACAAATAGCTATTCTAACAATAGAAGGAATAAATCCCCGGCACTTCTATTTTTATGTACTAGTACTACAATGCTCACCGCGTAGATATGCATCGGCTATTGTTATCACTATTGTTATCGATGGGTGAGAATATTCAACGACGGCCGGTTCGAATTTCAGACAAATAGCTGGGATAGCGAAACGGGCGTCTTGTGTAGCATCCACCGATTCATTTCATCATATTCACTGTGCCCACCCGCATACGAAATGGGCGCTAAGGAGAAGCGTATAAAACAAGATACTTCAAGTAAAATGTCATACGAATTGTTATTAGTATTACTGATCTCAACAGTGCATATGACGTATTGAGATTGCTAACTGCTATAGTGTCTAATTAATTTAGGAGGCAAAGTGCTTCCGGATTACTTGGGTACTAAAACTCATTATTGCTTTATAAGGCAATCTATATCTGAGAAAAAAGAGTTTAGGATTGGAATGAGTCACTTCTCTTTCCTGAACTAAGTGATTGGAACGGACGTTGAGGCTTTCGGCATCAAATATCACAACAGGACCCACCTCTAGCAATTATTTCTGTACAAAAAAATAACTTACGTGCTTACGTTTCAAATTGGTGAGATTTTCGCCACGCAGTGACGTAATGGCAGCGAAAATAATTCCACTGTTGATGCTTCGAATTTATGTCGCTTTCAACTATACTGTGACCATATCGGCTATGCTCAGTAAGCGACCTTGATATTTCCGGTTTACAGCTCGAATCACTCTGATACATAGGACTACGTGACTCTCAGAACATATGCTTAGCGGCTGAGAAAGAGAGATAGAGAGAGAGAATATTGCAAACACTTACCATCACAATGACATTTTCGTAGGCAGAGTTGGTACTGTTGTCTGTCTGCATGACTACACGGCACATGTTATACACTAGATTCCTATCGTGTGTAGCGTGTAGGATACTTTCCTCACATATTGACTCGGTCCATGCCACGTTTCAATTTGTGAAGTATTGTATTGCCTAATTTTATTCAAGGTGTTAATCCTAGTGTGAGGTCTTGATGACCAATCATGTCAGTGATTCTTACTCGGAACCACGATTCCTCAGTTTGCGAAACAGACATGGTAACATTCAGTGTGCTTACCTTGGTATCTATATTCGCGAATGCTATAATCAGAATTGTATGATGTCAAATTTGTTATGATATCACTATTCGTTTCTCCGGTGTGTTTTGCGTGAGTCACTCACGCATTTCTGCTGGACAGCAATTCTGTTTCCTGAGGTTCGCGAGCTATTTTTGCTAAATTTGTTCGTGATGATCGTGTGACCGAAGTTAATTCTAGCGCCGCACGAGTTTCTGCAATTCCAAAGACCTGAACTTCTAGAATTCTTCATGTGGCAGTTCTCGAATTAATTTACTCGTGACGACTTGAACGCAATCTTGCATCCCAACAGATCAAAACCACAGCCATTTTCTCTTACGCCGCTAACCAGACATCCCATTTATTATAGTTTCCTCGCCTTTGAGAACAAGGGGTCAACGACCTGAGTGGCATTGCTAAAGATGTTATCATTAGTTCTTTGAGATATTTCTTTACGTATAGAGATTAATGTTATCAATCAGACTTCATACATCATTAAGACGATTCAGAACACGCACAGAAATTGTGGGGTGAAAAGCTTTGAACTGAGCGTGTGCGGTGCTGGTAGACTGCCCGATAACATATTTTACAGATATTTAAACTTTTGAAACTACACGTCATTGATTGCTCGTTAGTCAAATACGCAAACTAGCTACTGTACCGATGACATCGTCTCGTTCTGAAATTTCTTACCCCGATAAATGTCGTGACTTCATCTGATATCGTTCGGATGATGTATAATAGAATCGATTTAAAAAGGCTTTAAACGAAGTAAGCAAATTAACTAGATCAAAATATATTATTACTTTATTCGTTGCCAACATAAATGTTTCGCCCGATTTGAAGGCGGACAGTGAAACCACTCGGCCAACTAAACAAACGGTTAGGGTAGGGTAGAGTATTTCCATCGAAACTATTAAAAGGTGTTGTTTTTAACTACATGGCATTAGACTGATTCTACATGGCAGAATGATAAACGAATCTGTGACCGGCTAATTGTAGGTAGGCATACCGATTGATTCATTTCAACGATCATGTTTTCCCTTGAAAAGCGTTCCATCAAACCAGTGACTACACGCCATCTGACGATCATTTTTAGCGATTCACTCTCTCCATATATCGCTTTTACTATGCCGTCATCATGACGTAATCTGCCTTAATTAGAAACAAAAGCTTATGGCAGTTATCACCCAAAACAATACAGTGCAAAATACACTGCGAGATGCCGAATAACGTAATGATTCAAAAGCACCTGGCCGGCTTCATCACGCTACCAACGTTGGTAGAATCTGAAGGACATGTTATCAATCTTGATAGAAGGTTCCGTAAAGAAACCGTATGACTGTGGTAATGATGAGTTGAGTGTTATTCAAAACGTTCATAAATAGTATATCACTAATGGTGTGGCAGAAATTGACATACCGGTACCAAAATATCACTATGCGCGGAGAAGTGCTGAAAACATGATTTTGGGTAGTCGGAATTTTTTTTTTGCTGTCGAAGTATTTCAAAATGCAATATAGTATATCACGACGAATGCTGGTGTGAATCAACGCGGACGGGACTGTCAACCTGCAGTTCTGACCGCATCGTAGATGCCCTTTTTAGCGTCGTAAAAAGAGCAGTTGATTCTCCATTTGGGAGTCGGGAGTAGGAATTGGGGGAGGGTCTCAAAAGCCGATTGGCGTCGTAGATGCCCTTTGGGGACAAGGTCTATATCCTACCCTGTGTCGTACCATCCACACATTGATGACCTTTCCACGCCCTGTCAATGACATATAGTTTTGAGTTTAATGGAGAAAAATGTCTGAGCCACCCACGACATGAGATTTGAAGTCTGTTTCATGCGTGTCGTCGATGGCCAGATATGAAAAATGTCTGTCTGCGCTTGAACTTCGGTCTTAAGGTTGTTTACCTTTTTAACCCTGGGATTACAGACTGTTCCTTAATAGATTTGAAAACTGTCTCGATGGTGATGGAGGAGGCTTAACTATCTATAGAGTCTAGCAGTGGCATAGTCTGCATAGTTTCAAATGATAGCCGGCTATGGTTTCTCAGTCTTGGCACGTCTCAGTGATGGATGGAATATGTTGGATGGTGTTGAAATAGGGATGAGATAAGCTCTTACTGTGGCTGGCTTTCCTTGCTATAATATGCTAATTCTTGGAGTGCAAATTTTCCTGGCGGACAAACAACAAATCTCCCCCTCTCTTTCTCACTCTTCGTACTCTTACCGTTAATATCCGACTTCATTCACGTGACACTTAAAATAGTATTCATGTCACTCGAGCGCCATCTACTGTTTTGTAATTTCCCCTCAACCGTCAATTTTTTGTCAATATACTTTTCCCCCTTCAATACCCTGACGAATAAGACATGTGTTTTGAATGATAGAATTGTGCTGATTGAGAGAGAGATAGGTTACATGTTCTTTTCCAAACCACAAAACAAGACAGCAACAATCATTTCAACTCATAGACCTTCCTACGTGATTGCCATCAGGATCCAAGTATGTAGGCCTATGCTTATAGCTTACATTTTTTGCCAAGAGGATATCAATTATAGCTATTCTTTCTATGCTTTTTGTATCTAATAGTTACAGGCTGTGGTTAGTCAAGAGCAAAATTGAATATCAAATTGCACTCTGTATACCTTCAGGCTAAGTTTGGAATGAGATAACGCGTTTTTATAACCTGTATACTGATCGTATCAGAACATTCTCGTATCGCATACTTGTTTAGACGCTGCGTTGACCATGAAGAGGGAATTGATTTGTTTGGTATTTGCATTAGGCCTATGCATTTCTGCTGTTGCCGCCAATGTTATTCCAACTGCAAGTAAGTGTTGACTGAGGCGATGACGATTTCTTTTTAAGATTAGGTAAACGGATGTTGTAGGCTACGTTTATTGTCCTAGTTTGAATTTTTGCTGCATTCCACACACTCGCATGGGCGAAATCGAATAGCAGCAAAAACAGGATTGAATCGAATTATATTATTATAAAAGGAAGGTGGGCCTATGTGCGCCACGAACAATGTCGAATCGAATAATTTCGAATACCGAATAAACTCAGCTCACAATCCGATTTCAATAACAATTAGAATGGTCTATTTTTGCGCAAGTTCATTTTAATATTATTTTTGCGCCATGAAGAAGACAAGGTCTTCAACCCCGTCCACTGTGAAAGGCGTAAAACGTCCACTATTCTTCCCATTTTACAGCCGATGAAGAAATCATGAAATACCTGAACGGGTTGGAAGTTCCAGACTTTTCAGCAACGCTGTATCACATGCCTATGAAGATGGATTACACTTTCACCAAGTACGCAAAGATTAAGTCTTCCTAACATATTTTAATAGAGATTGGCGATACAACGTCGTCATCCAGTCAGTCGAGATTGAAGGAGACCATTTCCGTGTGCTATGACTCTGATAACTTTCTGAAATAGCTTCATGGCTTTCCCTCAATTCCGTCTTGTCCTGATCAGCTTGAAACAATCTACTTTTGTGTACGCAACAGAACTGCTCTTGGACACGACGCCGAATACAATGTCAATTATCGTGGAACTTATGATACGACGCCTACCACGATTCGGATAAAATTCTTCGTTGATGAAGGATGGATAACTGGATATATGACTGCAGTGGCAAGTTATTTGTAAGTACAAAGTTCGGGGTTTCAATGCCAATTCGTCCTTGAATGGCGGTAACTCTGTTAGTACAGGAGGTGTGGGCACCTGGGTAGCGTCGCTAAAATACGGAAAAGTGTTTGATCGTATCCTGCTATTCCCGCTCTTCCGGTGCCCATCCGTATTTTAGGATTGCGTGTTTCCTGCTTTCCCGTTCTTCCCGCGATGACTGGCTCAGCTTCCGTTCCTCCGTCTTTGCGTAGTTTTGTTGTGCTGCTCGGTGAATAAAATCCGGGAGATGACAGCATATCTTTAAATTCGAATCGGCATTTATCTGCAGGACTCATCCAGATATTAGATTTCATATGGAGGGTGATTTCCAGCTTCATGCTCTGAATTCTACCATCAACATGGAAATACTGATTCCAAGTAAGGCTAAAAACATTTACTATGAACCCTTATCTTAACGCCAGACTTCTGGCAATAAGCACTTGACAACATTTCTCTCTCTTGGTACCTTCCTAATTCATGAAGTACGTGACCCAGACTGGGTATAGCCATTGCCATATCATCAGAATTCTGGCACTAGGCACACAAGACCGGATACTGCCCTAAGTCATGTAATGTAATTTTTGCGTTCACCTTAGTATATGACTTTGTGTTATAGTGAAAGACTAAGGTTGTCATAGGCGTTGATAACAGGCGTGTTATTTTAAGATTTTTCATCGAATAAAAACACTTTGATAATTATGGATTCGTGTAATGCAACCTACGACGCATTGATAATGGATTTCAACTCAACCAGCTTTCCTAACATCGAAGACAAAAAGGCCATGGACTCGTGGTTGAGCAGGTCATTGCATGATACGGTCAAAGAATCGTATTGCGCTGCAATCCGTCAGTAAGTAATAAATAAATATACGTAAAATTTGCCTTGCAACTTGCGAAACTTGACGAATCAGGTCAATTCTCTCAATTTTAACAAGGATCGGTGATAAGCGACTGCCTTTTTCGCTTCAAAAAACGAGAGTTGACTTTGGTACGGTCTTGACCAATTTTTTCCGCCGCCTTCCGCACAAATCGCTAAAAGACGGATTAGCGCAACTAGCGGGACAAAACACGAACACACGGAATTTAGCGGAAAGCGGAAAACTGATTCCTAGGACTGACTATGGCGGGAATTTTTTACGCATTATTCGTTCTCTCTCTCTCTCTCTCTCTACCCCCCGTGTCTAACCGACACTCGGACTCACATTTGCTATTTATGCATACATTATATGGGCTAACGGGCTAAGGAATGCTCTGGCCATGTTCACAACTCTGCAGTGAGTAACTTCTGGTCTATATTTTTCTCAAAGTGACTTCAGTAAAGGAACAAAGTCGGCTGCTGTTCGTGGGATTTTGAGGGAATTGCTACGGTTGATGTTTGGAAGCTTTGTAATGCAAGGGTAATGGAGATGTGCTGAGTAACTACGTTTGGCCTTTATCACTACTGCACCGTGGATATTTTTCGTCTACATGCTCTCACTTATCACTAGGGTGGTGCGTTTTGTTTGGTTTACCAATATACATACAGTGACGCTACGCTATTGTAGGGTATGCATAATAAGTCTAGAAGTCCGAAAATAATGTAGTCAAAAGCATTTGAATAGCTATTGCTGCTGTCGTCGTCAGCGCCCCAACGCACGTCTGAGGTCACGCGGCTCTGCGGACATAAACGGCTGAATGGCAATTGCAAGGTCTGATATCACAGGTCTTAACGATTTCCAGCTTCGTCTGGACGATGTAGCGAAATTACCAGGAAACCTTACGAAGTTCAGGCGTCATGTAGATGTGTCGGACTCACCGTCGATGCGCTGTCAATTTCAATTACGCCTGCCCAATGCATATCAGCTATAATGTTGACAAAATCGCAGAACTTGACTGGTGTCGATTGGAATAATTTTTGAAATCAATTGAAAAACAACCCAACGATCCAATTCAGTTTGCGTTGATGAAGAATGATTCATGACAAAAATAGTTTGCTTATCACGACAATTTCCGCCCTCCGCTCTTGTATTGCGCGATGATCGTCCCAGTGCATATTGCGCAATTTGGTATTTGTATCACGGAACCGCAGCTAATAAAATATCGCATCAGTTAGTAGCCTACCCATCTTGCGGCCCGTTCCGTATTGCGGTTGTTGAGTGGATTCAGGATTCAAGAAGAGTCGAGGATGATATTGCGGTGTAGGCCTATTCTCGTTGCTGTTTTTGTTGTACGTGCAAGCTTTGCAACTGGTAAGTAGCCTATTGCATTCGTTACTTATGGGTCATAGGCAGCCTACTGTACACGGGGAATAGGGAGACTATTTCAGGATATATATTCTATAACACTACTGGATTGTCGTGAAAAAAGATTGTATGACGGGACGGGACGCCTTGTCACCTAATTTATTGCACAGAAATGACGTTTGCGTCTCTTTTTACACTCACGACAATTGGGTGTTCGGGTTCGTTGTTGTACGATCAAAGCGATTTCGAATTTGTACACAGATTGCTATGTTTCATGGGATAAAGGAGCCGGATACAGAGGAAATGTATCCGAAACACGGACTGGTTACAAATGTCGCTACTGGAATTCACTCTCTACTGACTACGCAGGGTAATGAGTGTGTTATCATTCTGAATCTTTACGCCGATTGATTGATACATCTCTTCTGTTTGTGGAGAAGACCAGAAAAGTACCCTGACTCTGGGTTGGTACAAAACTACTGCAGAAATCCTTCGGGCCGATTTGGGATATCACCATGGTGTTATTCAACAAATCCGGAAAAGCTAGCTGAATACTGTGCTATTCCTGAGTGTGAAGGTAAGGGAGTTAAATGGACACTGCATCCTAATACAATGATGGTTTAAATGAAAGGTGGAAACTGATGAAATTCATTGGCAATGGCCATTTCCCATGGTCGTAAAGTTCCCGAAGTAAGAACCAGAGAAGAACGTAGCAGATACTTCCGCGCCGTAGGCCTACTCTAGTCCTGATTGAGTGATCCAGAGACTACTTGCGGCTTCAGCTTTGGAAACACACGAAATTCGTTAGGCGATAGTCATTCTGCACAGAGCACCACGGTATTCGTAAAGTTTGCGAAAGAAGTATTTATTAGCTGAAACCTCGTCGAGATTAAATGATCTAGGGTGCGCGTGACAACTAACAGTGGTGCGGCTTCTGCTTTCTCTCTAGAAATAAAAAGCCCTTCCGAATCACCGCGCGGCTTACCATCCGCTGTGGCGACTCTGGTTTAGAGAAGTTCCAGGCAAATACAACTAGTTATTCAGAATCCTTATATTTATCCAGAGTGTTACGATATCAGTGATTTGGGAGCGAGTTATCGCGGAAAAGTAAATCAGTCAAAATCGGGGTACGCTTGTCAGGCATGGACATCTCAATCACCCTGGACGCATACGAGGTTTGCTTAAAGGGATAAGATAAAGGGGGTGATCGTCTTAACCGAAACTGAGTAAATTCCTTGCACTCTTGACTATAGAACGCCAGAAGCCCACCCACAAGCGGGACTGGAGAGTAATTACTGCAGAAATCCTGATGGCGAGGCAGCGCCATGGTGCCTTACGCAAGATGACTCGCAGACCTGGGAAATATGCTCAATACGCCATTGTCCAGGTTAGCGTAATTTTTACTACAGTTTGGAGATGTTACCAGCTATAGCCTGTTTAACCCGGTGTCACCTGGGACGATATTTATTTAATTACAAATGACGGGGCATTTGTGGAGGACAGTAGTGACGTGAGTAAGGCATTTTGACAAAATGTTTAGCTCTCTTTCTCCATCTAGCGTATAGAAATATACAAAAACCCAAAAAATTTACTACAGAGCTTTTTGTGTCCACTATTCAATTTTCATTTCATTACAAATCGAGGGATATTGGTAAAGGAGAATAAAACTTTTCTTCCGGAAGCAACATTCTACTGTTGTTCTATAGACAACGGACATTCAATTGTAAGAACAATCCACCTATTTATTGTAGGTCCAACTGCGCCATTGCATTGTCGTTGAAAAATCCTCGAGGATCGATGTCACGATCGGCAGATGGTTTGCTATGTCAGCGATGGGACTCTCAATCACCGCATAACATAACGTGAGAATATAGTAGGCCAGAAGAAATAGCAAACAACTGATATGTCATAGACTACTTGACTCTCCTATTTTTGTCGTCTCCCCGCGATACCACATATTTCTAATCTTGACCATTTCTAGAGATCGACAATACTTTCCTACTTTCGGACTGACGTCGAATTTTTGTCGCAATCCAGACGGAATGACCAAACCTTGGTGTTATACGATGGATCCGAACATTCCAAAGCAATATTGCACAATTCGAACATGCAAAGGTAGGCACGCTTTCTTCTATGGCTAATTCAGTGCGAAATGACTACTCTACCAAAAGGACTATATACAGTACTTTTCAATAAACCAAGCCTGGACGTTAAATCTGTAGTTGCGGCCATCATCATGACCGCAAGTTCTCTTATGACATTTTTTTTAGAATATCAGCCGAAACCTGTGCAAACTGTGGACGTTGCAGAATTTACCACTGTCAAGACTACGATCTTTGAAGGTGGTAAACCTCTATTACAAGGTAGGCTGCATCGCTTCGTATGACTTCGAAGAAATACGGAGGCAGACGAAATGACTGACAACATATCGCAGGAATTGTCTTGCTTGGCTTTGCAAATATTCGGGTTAAGGAGGTTCCTTTTGTTGTTGTTTGAATTTATGGCGTCTCCAGCTACTCAGCTCATGAGTGCCAGGCTTCCGACACTGATAAGCATCGCTAGATGGTTTGATGCGGCTTGTTTTTCGTAGGTAACGGAATGGCTTTCTTTCCGACAGATTGCTACTCATCGGGCGATAAAGGAGCAGGATATAGGGGAACAGTTGCTGTAACTGTAAGCGGACGACGGTGTCAGAATTGGGAATCGCAGTATCCTCACAGACACTCGATGTAGAATATGTTCTTTGCAAAATATTTTCCAAATAACGTTCATTGCGAACGATCAATTTCAGAATTCCGGAGCGCTTTCCGGATGCGGGTTTGGAGAAAAACTACTGTAGAAATCCGGGCGGGTTATCCGGGCCGTGGTGTTTCACAAGAACACGCACCCCAATGTATGAGTTGTGTGATGTACCTTCATGTCGAGGTAAGTATTTTCTCACATCTCACATACGAAGTGACTAAAAGTCTCTGTTTATCCGCGTAAGGCAGTGTTTCTCAACCTTTTTTGCTACATTCCTCCTTTTCTGATTTAAAAAAAGAAATTTTCTCCCCTAATGAAGCACTAAACCAAAAAAATTCCTCCCTGGAACCACTGGCGTAAAGTGTCTGATGATGGTAGAGAAATTTGAATTGTCGCACTAACGTGTCCATCTTGTCCCGGCCAACTATATTATTTCTTTTTTGGCTGCTTTATGCCGGTACTGCCGTCGGGCATAATAAACTGCACTCTCGGACCAGATTTTGAATTGTACATGCGTACACTAGGAGCTGGTATGCAATGTTTGTGTTTTGTTTCTGCTTTAGATATTATACGACTTGTAAACGGAGGCCTCGACTACGGACGGGTTGAAATTCTCATTAATCGTCAATGGGGCACGATATGCGATGACGATTGGGATATTGTTGACGCAACTGTTGTGTGCAGGATGTTGGGATATAGCACAGCTACATCGGCTCCTGGCAACGCCCAATTCGGGCGAGGTGTAGGAAATATTTGGCTTGGTCGTGTTAACTGTTATGGAAACGAGTCGTCTCTCATAGAATGCCCGAGCCTTGGATTAGGAATCAATAACTGCGATCACGGTGAAGACGCTTCCGTACAATGCGCATGACTAAATTTGTCTAAGATTAAGAGTCAATCCGATTACAAACAAATCTTGGCTGATTAAGCAGTCGTCATGTTGCATTTTGGAATATATGTTCTGGACGCCTTTGTAGACGTCAACTATCCCAATGGATATTACGGCATCACCAATAAATGTAGTAGCGCTCTCTCTCTCTCTCTCTCTCTCTCTCTTGTTGGCGGCTTCCGCAAAACTAAGGCTACGCCCTAGGTTTGTGTCGACGCTATGTGCTTAATTTGTCTTAATGGCATTTTGAGAAATACAGCCACTACCAAATTGCTTTCAAACTTTTCTTTGAGCAGAACGTCAAGCTACTTTGACTTTCATTATTTCCATGATGGCATTGGAAAGTTACTGTTTACGATGTACCAGGCTTGTTGAAGTACACCCGATTTTCGCCTTTTCTCCGTCATGAAAACACCTGCTTTTAAAATGCCAATAAAGGTTGCTTCTATAGGCAACGATTCCCACGTTGTGCAAAGTAATCAGAATACGTGTTGTTTGCAACCAGGAGTTAGAATATCGCAGGAAGCTGGTCATTCTTTTTAATCAATACAATTCATATTTGATGGGAGCCGATACACAGATGTGATTCATTATTGTGTCTGTGATGTGATCGCATATTGCTTGCTATTGCAGGTTGCATTGAGCTGGCCGATGCATATTTTGGTTGCATATAGCATTGCATTTTGCTGACGGTTTGTGTAGCTAGTAAGCTTGTTGAGGTTTCATCCGTTTTTCAGACTGCATTTCATTATTGATCAAATTTCCGGTTACGGTTTACAGTGACAACAAACTTGGTGTCGTTGTTTACTTAATCTCACGGATTCAAGACTTGACTTTAACCCAGGCGTTAATTACCCGAAATTTCATTCTATTCAGGTCTGGTATCAGCCCCTTTGCCATACTGTCTCTAACTCTCCTTGACGCGCGGGGAGTTGAATGCATACGACTGTTCTGAAGTTTCGCACGTGACGTTACCGCCGACGCCGCCGCAATCAGCCAATCAGAGTTGATGCTGAGATTTGTACCCTAAAGTTGGGCATATTGATTAACCTTTTACATGCGCCGAAACTGAAGCGAGGTGAAATGTCTCCTCAGCGGAGTTACAATTTCAGCGTTGTTTATTGAAGAGTTAGTGGAGCCGATGGCGGACGATCAATAGATATTATATCGATGAAGGAGCGGAGCTCCGAAAGCTAGTGAATGTTTTAATTCTCAATAAACTAAGGCTGGACGCTAAATCTGTGGTGATCTTCTTTACAATAGCGTTATTTATGAAATTTAACATCCTGTGTATTGCATATGCGTAGGCTACATGAAATCGGTTTGATCCTCAAACGGAAACGTTTTGCTTTTTTCGTGATACTGCTGTTCCGATCGGATGTTTCGAAGGATGTAAAGTCGTGGCTGCTTCGATAATTTCATCGATTCATCGATAAATTCAGCAATTGAGGTCGTTAAGGTGCAGTGGCGTGATCGATCTTCTCTCACCGCAAACATCTGATTCGGCTGAATAAACCAACGCAGCAAAACTTCTTTCTTTTTGCAAGTAATGCAGAAAGTGCGAGAAAAACTTTTTGCTTAGGCCTGCGTGCTATATATAGAGCTGGACGACGCAAATCAAACGCAGTGCAGATGGAAATGTACTGCGTGCACACATCTATGTGATCTGATCGAACTAACCGGATCAACTGGTGCGTCGTAACAATACCGCGTATCCGTAGAAATCCCTGATCCGTATAGCGAAACCGATGATGTGTTGTGCTGGGTAAATTCGTAGAAGGTGTTCCGGGGACACATCTAGGCATTTATTTCCATTAGTTAACGGCTCGCTCTAATCCATGATTGAAAGTTAGCGTTCAACCAGAAACGCCGCAGTTTACCTCGATAATTCAGTGACGCCTGCCCACATGCATGTGAACCTCATGAGGGAGTACAGTTCCGAAAGCTTGTGATTTAATTTTCAATAAACCAAAGCTGGCGATGTTTAATCTGTGGTGACTCTTCTTTACGAAATCTATGTCTCTTTGGTGTTGTGAGATACATTACATTAGCATGACCATGCTTTGTAAATGTATTTCAGAATCGCATGTTCTTGGTTATCAATCAAAACGTGAAGATGTTGTTTCAATGTACTTTGCTTGTCACCTGCATCGTGGGAAGTCTCGCTTCAGGTAAGAAACATAAAACCACTTGCTTCAATTTCAAGAAATCTCTGATTGCTCAACTGTCTTCTGCATTGACGCCATCTCTTGAGCGATATCAGTCTGTCGCTACCCAAAGGCCAAATTCCCATCCAGAGACATGAGAGTCACTGCTACGGGTTGCAAAATCCAATATATTTGGTATACCTTACCCAGTGTTGTTATCAAGTCTATGTAAGCGGGGATTGCGGCATGAGAACTATATACAGTATGCACTTATACTAGCGCGCAGCAGTGAGCAGATATTTGAATAATAGCAAAAATCAAGTTCCTGTTCCCGACCCGTAACCCCCTTCTCACGATTGCGTAAACGACGAGAGCTGCTCTATACCAAGGACGTAAACGCTGCGTCAACAGCAGTGTCAGCAATATCTGTTATTCATTTCCGTAGCTAAGAGAACCCTGCGCTTCCATATGATACTTACATATTTCCTATAGGATGCTACGTAGCGACTGAGAGAGGAGCTGGATACAGAGGCGACGTGAAGGTGACCAAGTCTGGACGTACCTGCCAGGCCTGGAATTCCCAAAGTCCACAAAAACACTCTAGGTAAGACTTTGTTTAAGCTGATCACAACTCCTTCAGGATGAGTCATTTTGTGACATATATGAACAGAACACCGGAGAACTACCCAGAGAATGGCTTGGTTGATAACTACTGCAGGAACCCTGACAATGAAGAGGCACCCTGGTGCTACACTACAGATTCTGCTGTGCGATGGGAATACTGTGATATTCCCAAGTGTGAAGGTATGCTTTGAATCTCATCGCAGTCGCGTTCTCCACTGCGGAATCCGGATCCGCCCAGTAATTTGGCAGAGATTTCTCGAAGAAGACGTAGCGTAATTGCTGGTTATAGGATGATACGCCTATGCAAGCCATTCTAACAGACTTGGGCGAGGTCCAGATTTCACATAATACGGGACAGGTGATTGGTGTGCCCCTGATCCCTGTATAATAATAGATAAATAGGAACCCTATTTAGTAAGGTCAAAGGACTCGTACGATTCGGTCCAGTAATTATATGCATTCATCTCACAGAATGCTATGGCGTAAGTGATTCTGGGGCAAGCTATCGTGGACAACTGGGTCAAACAAAATCAGGTTTAATTTGCCAAGCTTGGACATCTCAATCACCACATGAACATACCAGGTATGATATTTTGAAATGTGAGGGGCTTGTTGTCATACTGTACAGTATATTACACCGCAGAACCCCTGCGAAATACCCAGATTCGGGTTTGGAAAGCAACTACTGTAGAAATCCGGATAATTCTGGAGCGCCTTGGTGCTACACAACAAGTTCGCTCAGATGGGAATACTGCGACGCACCAACCTGTCCTGGTGAGTAATACAAATCCACATTCCACTTGAAAATCTTTTCACAAATTCCATTCAGTTGACTGCTATGACGTGAAGAATTCCGGGGCAACATACAGAGGATCGGTATCCGTGACAGAAGAAGGCTTGGATTGTCAGCAATGGGCGTCACAAGAACCTCACGAGCATACAAGGTTAGAATACTGGATTATCGTGAAATTTTGAATTGTCTGTAGGCGATACTTGTATACAACCAGTCTGGGCAAAGTGTGTTGGTAAATTCATGTGCAAGACACTGGTTGGTATACAAGCATAGTAACTCTCTAGTTCGGAATGTAGATCATGGTCATGCCGAAGACAGCACTCGCGAGAATGTGCAGCTTGCCCGGACTGTAGTATTCCACCATAGATGCGCATACGGCAGGCGAGGAATGGTGAAATTCCTCCGCAGTCACAAAGACGCACAAACTGGGCGGGTTGCGGCCTTCAATCCACTCCGTAAAATCGTGCAAATTGGGAGAATTGGGACACAATCCAATCTATTTCTCATAGAACTACTGAAAACTATCCAAATTCTGGTTTGGAATCCAACTATTGTCGCAACCCTGATGGATCAAAGAGACCTTGGTGTTACACAACAAGTTCTGACACTCGTTGGCAATACTGTGATGTCCCGGTGTGTTCGGGTAAGTGACTTGTATTTCAAGCGTATATTTGATAGCGATTGTAGGCTAGAAGAGTCGTCTTGTTCATTCAACGTGACCTTATAACGTATTCGTTTCGTCCTCTTCTTTTTCACCGTATAGACTGCTACGTTGGCTCTGAGAAAGGCGCTGGTTACAGAGGAACTGTTGCGATTACTAAGAGCGGACGTAATTGTCAAAGCTGGGCCTCACAGAGCCCTCATGAGCATACCAGGTGAAAAAAAGTGCCCACCAATATTTTCTATACCAACAGAAATCATAGCCTTTTGAATGTATCGACAGAACTCCTGAACAATACCCACACAATGGGCTGATCAAAAACTACTGCAGAAACCCAGACGGTACATCAGCACCTTGGTGTTACACAACAGACCCTTCAACTCGATGGGAGTTCTGTATTATCTCCAAATGTACAGGCGAGTATAAATAAACTCTCTGCAATCACCGTCAACGTCTCTAATGCAAATGCACCTTTCAGAATGTTACGATCCGAACGATTCTGGAGCGAGTTACCGCGGCAAGGTAGCTCAGTCACTGTCAGGGTATACATGCCAGGCGTGGGCTTCACAAACACCCCACGAGCATACCAGGTACATTTTATATTACAATTAAAATATGTAATCTAATCTTGATGACTATTTTATTTGATGAATATTTACTGTAAACTATTAGAACGTCTCAAAATTATCCGCTATCGGGATTGGAGAGCAACTACTGTAGAAATCCTGATGGTTCATCTTCACCTTGGTGCTACACGACGAGCTCCCGTAGATGGGAATATTGTTCGATACCTTCTTGCCCAGGTGAGTTCTTTTTACCTGCTAAGCAGATGTGGTAGCCGACTCTGTGAGTCTGCGTGACAACACACAACATGCTCTTGAGATTCCTCGCATACTGATTCTGTGCATGCCACACTTCCAACTTGTGAAATAATAAAATTAATTAAAATTAAATAATAGTGCTATTGCTAATCTTTATCGGACTACTAGGGAATCGGGTATACAGGGGGGGTGCAACGCGGCAACTGGTGAGCCCAATTTCCTGCAGTGCTGACACCAATGTCATTTTCATTTGTTTAAATGCACCTGATTAAGAAGCCGAGCTCCGAAAACTTATAAATTATATTCCAATAAACTAGACTGGACGTTAAATCTGTAGTGACGTCTGCCATCGGCTCCACTATTTTTCGCAACTTTATGAAAAAATATTTGCTTTAAGCCAAATGTTATGACACTGCCGACTCTGGATCTACTTACCGAGGAACGGTTTCACGGACAGAGGGAGGTTTGCAATGTCAGCGATGGGACGCTCAGGCACCACACGAACATACGAGGTGATCATGCTTACTCACGACCCACGACTGTTCGCATTCATATATGTACTTAATATGGCCATAACTGCTATATAAACGCCGTTGTTGTGTTTGCGTTTACCGTCAGAGACATACAGGTCACCCAAGGCAATGCACAATCGTGGCTACGCCATGCGTGGGCCAAGCGAAAATTTCTGACTGGTTATTGTCGCCCCACTGTCCAAACTATTCTTTTATTTCACATTTGTAAACGATGATGTAATGGCATTTTACAGAACCACACAGAATTATCCCAACTCTGGATTGAAATCAAACTATTGTCGTAACCCAGACGGTTCTGAGAGACCTTGGTGCTATACGACTGATTCATCCGTTCGTTGGCAATACTGCGACGTCGCCAGATGTGACGGTTTGTATCTTTCACTTTGCATTACGGCCTCCAAAGTACATGTATAGTCTCTATGAACATGAACACACGACTGTTTGTCACGCTACAATACAAGTTCCTCGAATTGCAATGCCCGTATGGAGCTCAGGGCATACGAAAGCACATCCGTACTATGGGATAGACGAAGTATAACTCTAGCACATCCTGGACCAGACCAGACCAGAGCGATGCGCAAACTTTGGTATTCCTACCTTTACGAACGGCACCAGACTCACGCGGTCTCGAAGTAGCTACAAAATATTTTACAGGTTTATCTTCCATTTAATCCGCGATTATAGTTAGACCGCAGTGGTGACTTAATCCAATTGACTTCATCTTTTGTTTCAGCATAAATTTCGACGTCACCTACGCGTCTCAGCAACATGAAATTAGGTAGGGCTGCTATTCCTTTTTAAAACGAGAATAATTAACTAGTCACTGTTTCTAGGATCAACGTCACCTTTGCTAAAACTTGATTACTTGACGGCAGTAATTGAAAAACTCATTCTTATCTTGTGAAACAAAGCCTTCCATCGTGGCTCATCCGCATATTTGGAAAATTAGAAGGATTCAAAAATTAAATACGATTCATGTTGGTTGTGGTCGTTGTCTCTTACAATCAGCACAAACAGCCATCAGCCGTAATTGGTTCGGTAGTCTTATATAGCCATTCTGCTAGTCATGAGAAGGGAGAAAATCACGCGTTTCGTTCTTCGTTAGCATTGAGTCACCCGAAAACATTGGTTTCTCAACGAGGTTATATTCGCGAGCGTCAGAGTCTGAAAGCAGGTAGCTTGATGTAGAGGCTGCACCGTATAAAATAGGACGACGTCAAATGGTCACAACTATTTCCTATTTCGTTACGTAACGGAAATACTAGGCTGAAAGCGAGGTTCAGTTTATGACAGATTACGTTGTTTCAAGTGCGAAATTACTGCGTGTTTCAATAGGCGAGATCGAAACGTTCATATGAAGAAGTACAAAGATATTTGCGGTGTTATTAGACACCATTTGGAATAATGATAGCCAGTTGCAGGGTAACCTTAATCTTGTAATCAGAATGAGCCGCTGCGGTAGACATGTCATGCGTAAGATAGGCCGATACAGAGACAGACTTGAATATTTCGTCTGTCACAACGCAATTGCTATTGCCCGCAGGCAGCTGTCTACATGTTCTACTGTAGGCCGAAGTGTTGGCAAGAATCTACGAATATGTCGTTGTAAACAAAGCTGGTTTCTTAAGCCAGCCGGTAAGGAGACACAAGGTGTGATAAGCTATTTCACGATGCCTCCACGGAAACGGCAACACACGGTTCAAGGATAGCGTTACATAGGCCTACTGCGACTCCTGTGTCGCGTATACTTTTTAATGTATTACATTGTGTATACACATGACATCAACTGTCGCCACCGGATTTTCTCTTAAATTCCCTCATACTATTATGCCAGTAACGCAGTAATTATGCAGTAATTGATTCATTAATGACACCTATAGTTAAGTAGCTTATATTTTCCACGGTAATCTATAATCGAGCTGTTCCGATCATTGAACAGCCGTGCCGCGAGTGACCATAAGCGGAACAAGCCAAACACATAAAAATTACCAACCAAATGAAGTGGCCGTGCATGGACTCAAATACAACACGAGCTGCATGTTTTCGACGCGGGACAAGGTAAAATGCCTATTACGGCCGCAACACGCTTTGGATTTCGGTACCGATCCCCCCGATTACGCGCCTGTCCCCTGCATTCTGGATGGCTATGAAAATATTAATAACTGCTTTTTCTATGTATATACAGACTTCGCTTCATTATATTATTGAGATTTATCATATGATCAAAAACTAACAAGGATGATTCTACGGACTACGTTTGTTTTGGCTGCCCTTGCGATTAATGCAGTAACAAGTAAGTACCATTACCCAGTGCGATGGGACAATGTTTACATGTATCGGACCAACCCAACTCGCCCGGCAACACCTTCCAAGTTTTACCTGAATCCGCATTATACACCCATGACTCGTGTCCCTCCTGCCGCACGTTGACATCAATGAATTTGACTGTTTGTTTCAGGTCATCGGACCGTAGCACTCAATTTTACTATGCCCGTCCAACCTGGTGAAGTAATTATCATATCAGGTAAAGGGATAAGTGATTGGCGAGGTGCCATTCGATTTGAAAACACTCGTTTGGATTGTAACGGACGAAAGAGGTCAACGAATCCTCTGGTGTTACTCTTGCTATCAAGAAAGCGAAAGGTAATGCCATCACGCACGTATACATTTCAACGATAGAAACTCCATTGCTGACATCGACATGTCTGGCTCATCCTTGGCTATATCGCAATAGTCTTAGCTAACTTAACGCCGTTTTTATTTGCATCTCCTGATTCCGGTAGTAATTAATGGGAATATGTCACCACAGATTTTAACGTCCAGCCCAGTTTGTTTGAATATAATTCACTGTCTGAAAGGAACAACCTATCATTTAGATACAAATCGGTGAGAAGACGCCGCGCACAAGATGCGGAGACCGTATAGTTGCGACCAAAGGAGCCCGTGAAATTGCAGTGGGTCGGAAGTATACCTTAAAAATATATGGTCAGTAAGACAGTAGAACAGACTCTTTCGTAATTCAGATAAATATGGTCCATAATCTATAATATTCTACTTCCTTTTGCAGTAAGTCAAAGAAAATTCCGTTTAAAAGTAGTCACGGGACCCAACAGAGAGCGATTGATATACACTGGAAACGCTAGTCTTCAATCAGTCGACGTTGCCAGAGCGAGATCTGGAGAATATTTCAGCCTTAGAATAAAACGAAATATTGCGCGTAAGTAACATGCCATTCTATACCGTAATTGTCTCTTTACTTTTCAACGATCGATGCGAGAGTCTGTACGATACATTTGTGATGGTGTTACTAAAACAATTGACTTCTTACAGTTCCTTTAATGAATGAGTGCGGTGTTCGTGGATCTGGCAGTGGAATTACTGCGAGAATCGCGAGAGGTCAAGACTCAGTAGCTGGAGAATATCCGTGGCAGGTACTTTTGCATATAAATTTTAAATTATGACGAAGGGCGTCCATCCTCAGTCTTTTCGAAACGAATTCACAAGCTATAGGCCGACATGTAAAACCCCCCCTTTCTTGACCGGTCACCACACGCAGTAGGTCGTATATATAACATTCATATGAATCCGCCCAAGTCCCGACCCTCGTATAGTTATGGTATAAAGGTGCAATTTGAGATTGTCTACACTTAACTCTTTTTCAGACAGCACTCCGTAAAAAATACGCCCCTACTTGGAATCCGATTATTCATATATGCGGCGGCACGCTCATCCACAGTTGTTGGGTTCTAACTGCAGCTCACTGTACCGATCGTGTGAGGTTAGTTGTCCGTACATGCCTGTAAATGCAGCTTTCGCCGTAGTAGGCTACATACATAGTAGGCTACAGATTTAACGTCCAGCCTTAGTTTATTGAGAATTAGAACGTTCACAAGCTTTCGGAGTCCCGCTTCTTTATCATGTGAAGACTATCTTCTTACAGCGAAGTTGTCAACATTGCTTTCTTGTATTTTGCATTATGTAGCGACTTCGAGGATGACTACTACGTTCGCGTCGGAGATTTTAACAACAGCAATCACGAAGAGCCGCTATCTAACGAAGATCAGCAGGTATCTCATAACTATATATTCTTGTATAATTTGACTCTGTGCCATGTATAGTGGACCAGTCCAGCATAGATTGGTCTAGCTATTCCCGAATGGTGGTGATGGGACTAGAAATGCGCGTACAAAGCGGGCTAGGGTGGTTTCAGGTGGATTATAATCACCATAGCTCATGCGGCGCTCTGTTCTCTATCGTCTGAGTAGCGCTCGAGCGAACGCATGCAACAAGATTCGGCCAGTGTCTACCCAAGCTTGACAACTGCCTCACCAGTTTCATGATAATAAAAATATTTTTCAGTGTTATTTGACAAGCAATTTTTTTTGATTTCAGGATCATGATATCGACAGAGTATTTCTGCACCCACTATTTACTCGAACACCAAAAAATCCAATCAATGACGTATCTCTGATCAAGTTAAAATACGGAAGTACACTAGGCACCTGCGCTTCCTTCAGGTATAGTCCAACAGACGTATCCTATGCTGCCTATGGACTTGATATACAGTAGGTCAATGGGACGTCTTGGAGTTACTGTACCAATATCTAATGATTATTCGCACAATTTCGGCCTTTACCGGCAGGGCTACAGCTCGACTGCCGGGGATTCCATGTTCGTATTTCACTACCGTACCCGTACCGGTAGGTAGGCTACTCGTTCGTCATTACTGCACTGGTACTCTGGTAGGGTGAAGATAAAAAAGACATCGTAAGATACCTGGCTTAAGGCTTTGAAGCTGGTGATCATACGCGTCCCCTATAAGGCGACAAAAGACTCATCGGAGCATGGTTGAAACTATTCCATAGGCGGAATAAGTACCAGGAGAAATTCATTCTGATAAACCGTCTATTCTAAGTTTTTGTTGCACGGTTACAAATTTTAAAACTCGGAATAAAATTTAAACCATGTTTAACAAGTTACGCCGCCTTTTTTACCCCCGCCCACCTATCTTTTCATAACTTATTCATTTTGTAGTCGATACGTCCTACCAGCTTGCCTTCCTGTAGTAGGTAGCGATACTTTTGCAACGAACGTCACTTGTGACATCAGTGGCTGGGGCGCATCAGTTTACCATCAAAGTGAGTATCTATAGATAATTTGTCATTAGCTTGTCCGTTTGGCCGGTAGCGGACGTTGAGTTAGAATTCAAGTTCAGTGTAGACCTATGGATCAGGGACCGTGGCGTGACGGTCAGTCAATGCATAAACATGCTTAAATCTAGGTCCTAGAAGCAGCTTCGTATTCCCATACCACATCATGTCTTGGTCGCCAAAGTCAGTTAAATTAACACCCCGTGATCGGTGATGTGGGTGTGTGACGTCCTCAACTGCTTCGCACGTGTTTAACCCTACTTTCGTAACATTAAAGAATATAGTGGAGCCGATGGCGAATGATCAATTGGCTGGATGTTAAATCTGTGGTAATCTGTTTATCTTGATACTAACCATGAACAGCATGTTGTGCTGTTACAACTTATTCTTTTTTACAGGTTACAGCGACTTCCCAGAAGTATTGAAAAAAGGTTATGTTTATCTGATTGGCCCTGAAGTTTGCAGGGCAGCATTTGGGAATGGTACTCATTCTAGAGTTCAAGACGGGATGATATGTGCTGGGGTTAGCAAAATTTAAAATTCGTCCTGTAATTCGTTAGCATCCTCCTTTCTTTGCTTTTTTTTACCTCCAGTCGCTCTTCTTTTCGTTTTCGTCTTCACCGATCCTTTACTTCCTTCGCATATTTTCACCGTTTCTTCCATTCTCCTGTACTTCGAGTCACTCCTCGCATTTTTCCTCTCTTCATCCACGATGTCAACATTTTCTGATCCTTAAAAGCCTTACCTGTGGATTTATTTCAGGGTAAATCTGACACGTGTCAAGGAGATAGTGGAGGACCTCTCGCATGCCAGCGCCAACGTGACAGAGCGTTTGTGGTATGGGGCATCACAAGTTGGGGAGAAAAATGTGCAGCTGAGGGAAAACCTGGCGTTTACACAGATGTCTCACATTTTATGAATTGGATCATGAAGACTATCTCGTTGTATTTTGACTAAATGGACTTGAACTTCAGTGTATATAGGCTATTCCACATATCTCGCAATATCAAAACACTGCCAATTGCCAATGGTTCTATCTACTGGCGTGCTTATCCTGCCATAAGATTGTTTCATATATATGTTATTCTGTACATAATCACGCTGTCTCTATTGAAGACTATAGTGGAATCGATGGCGGATGATCAATAGATAACGTCCAACCTTGGTTTATTGAGAATTATAGCATTCAATAAACCAGGACAGTATATCTGGGGTGAATATTCTTTGCGATTCAATTTGTCTACACTTTTTCTGTATTAGTAATAAAATACCTTCTGTCAGTATTGGAACATTTTCAAGTGGACCTCAGTAACCTGAGTATAAGCAAAGCAGTGCCACCACATGTTTTTCACCTGATAAAGGCGGGAGCGCTGATCCAAAAGCTTGACGTTGGTTTCCTTTTGATTTAATCACATTGCCAACAATGGCTGTAATTGGTTATTATAAAAAGCTGATTTGAATTATTTTGATTTTTTGCGCCTAAAATGATCATATTTTGTTGAAATTTTCAGTTGTAAAATAGAACATTGGCTATAGATAATATTAAATTGGCAATCTGATTCTGTTAATCATGCTTCGGATTAGCCTGTTCTTGACTACCTTAGCGGCTGTGCTTGTAATAGGTAAGTTACTAACTCTCATACTTTTGTCTAGGGACAGGGTTTGGCATCCATATGGTCAGACTTGGAACGGGTTATAGACTAAATTTGTTGAGTTAAAAATCAGCCCGCCCCTCTGAATATCTCACGGTTATTGAGGTAGTATCATTTTCTCGTTCAAGACTCCACTTTACTTAATTTTCTTCCCACTTAACATGAATCCACCACTCCAAAATCGGTCCAAAGCTCTTGGAAATTTCCCGGGCAGGATCTCGCTTTAAATGATTCTTTGGGCTTGGAGTAAATATCCATGGCTCGATCCACGCAAAGGGCTAGTGATTTATCCCCTTTGTAAATATCATTCAGACTACTTGATCTGTACGATGCTATACATGCCTACTGTTGTAAAGTACTTGAAGAAATATCGCATTTCAGGTGAAAGTATGCTGGAAAAACACTTGACAAAGTCTTTGCAAGTAGGCGATGAGGTTATAATATCCGGGATTGGACACGCCAGGCAACGTTCTATCATTAGATTCTATGACAACCAGTTGACATGCCGAGGTCGCCGTCGTGCAGTGAATAATTTAGTGTTGCAATTACTGTCGAGGATGTCGCAGGTTAGTGACATAGTCTATGGGGTATACGGCTTTAGTTATTGGAACCGTTATATTGTACGGCATTAGGATGGCATGCTGAACCTGTATGACAAAGTTTCAGAAATCTGGACTGTGCTGTATGGACATGCAATTTCATAAGCAAAATAATTTTACAATTTTGACAAAACTGGTGCCACTTTCTCTAGACAAATCTCGGTATTTCGAGCTGGAACCCGCCTCGCCGGCTAGCCCGTCGAATTCAAGCTACACTTCTGGCCAAAAGTCGTGTTTTTTCGCGTTTGTCTAGAATCGAGAAGATGGCCTTGTATGAGATATTTTTGTCTGGTGTATTTTCACTGTCGCTGGAAGCATAGCAATCTTAACACATTGCTTTCTTTTCGTTACAGGTAAAAATAGGGAAGAAGACAGAAGGCACTAATTGTAGAGACGGCGAATATATTCCAAGACGCGCACCCGCAGTTCGGGACAATCACCCATACGTTATATATATAAAAGGTTAGGACTCAAATATAGGACAGATTTTGACCACATTCATGTAATAGTGTCTGCAATTTTTCTGACCAATCTTTCCGGTCGACGCACGGTGCACCCACTCGGGGACTTTATAACAACCCGGCATTCCTAGTTCTTTCAGCCATGTTCCGTTTGTAGATGGCACGACCCAATGATATGGCATCTGCGATTTTTACACCCAATGCCTTTTTAACCCCAAGTACCATTTTCCCGAGTTTGAGACAGACCGTGTAATATGCTTTATCATTACAGTCACTGCAAATGGATTCAATATAAAACTGGGGCATCACCAAAGCCGGCCAGTAGTGTATAGAACAAATGTAGGATCGATTGACTGGATCAGAGCGACAGGCGGAGAGTTTACTGAGATAACAGTTAAAAGAAAGACCGCACGTATGTACTTTACTCTCTTCTCTCTTCTACGCTGTTTGTAATCTGCTCACTGTTTCCAATATTGATTTCCTAAATTTTATTTCAGTTCCTCTACAGCATCGTTGTGGAAGGCGTTACACTCGCTTGTCGCAAAGCATAGTCTCAGCAGTCGGCGAGAATCTAGACGCTGAAGCAGGCGACTTGCCATGGCAGGTATTACGATACTATTCACATCAGTCATAGCGGGTTTATATATATCAGGCTCTGCCCTTTTCAGGCTGCTATTCGGAAGAAACAAGTTTTCGTTTGGAATCCGGTGGAGCATTTGTGTGGAGCTACGCTTATTAGTAGTTGCTGGGTGCTGACAGCAGCTCATTGCACTTCGTTTGTCGAGTAAGATGAAGGAGGTGTGCACGCATATACTGCACGTATACGAGCGGTATTGCACCATCCCTCCACTTTCATTGCAATGTAGATGTACCTTTTTGAGAGTATACCGAATAGTTCCACTGCTGTGGCGATCCGGAATATTTTTTATTGTACTTCAGCGGACAGGCATAGAACGACATCAATCCTGAAATAGAATTAATGCCATCATTTTGACATATCGTGACGTTTGCATTCGTCTATAAATATCACAAAGCATGGTAAAATGATCACAAACAGAATTTACTTTTATCACACTGCTACATTAAAGCCAAAGCGAATGGTTCACCGACCCGTTCTGTTCATTTGAGAGGCCTCGCGGACCCGTAAAACATTTTCCGCGGCAGACGGGTGGTTCAGAACAGAACCACTGAGTAGGCCTGTACTTGCCGTTGGAGGGTTGTGAATTCATGTTGTTCACCTCAGTCTGCGCGTTTTAAAAGAAAGAGGTGAAGGTATATCCATCGAAAATAGTCCGTGACATTTGCTTTCATCTCTCTAGAGGCAGAGAAGAAGACTTCTACGTACGTGTTGGAGATTTTGACAATAAAAATCATGCGAAGCCTCGGCGTGACGAAGATCAACAGGTAACCCATGAAATACACAGTTGTGGCTTGATATAAGTGGTGGCTTTTATGGATTATATTTTCAGGATCTTTCCATCGCGAAAGTGTTTATCCACGAACAGTACGATCTCCAAACTTCAAGAGTTCCGATCAACGACGTATCTCTCATCAAATTAAACGACACTAATGGAGAATGCGCCTCCTTAGGGTAAAAAGTCCATTTTTTGTAATCTGTGTGCTAAAGGATAGAGGAGCTGCCTTGGCGATTTCCAGTTCCGTATGTGCTCGTCCATATGTGCCTGTTCTTACTCCCGATACGAAAACATTTTGATTAAAAAAAATATTTTCTTCAGGCTATACGTCAACCCTGCTTGTTTGCCTGTTCCGGGTTTAGATAACTTCACCTCGTCATATGGATGCGAAATCAGTGGGTGGGGTGCTCAAACGTATGCCCAACGTAAGTAGTTAAAGTTGCCGCCCTATATCATAAGGCTCTTGCAAAGATTGCGGCGCAAGCTATTAAAGGTTACTGTCTGTAGCCTACAACTATCTGTACGGCTCATGCGTAGTTTTGCGAGCTGATTCAAAAATATCTGCTTCTGTCTTTCTGGAGAAGCTTGGTTAAGGAGCTATGAACCTGCAAATAGGCTAGTCTATTATAGAAACTCGCCATCTGGTCGGTATTGTAAACAACTGAGCAACGTGTGAATATTACAATTTTGCTTCCTTGTAGGTGCAAGCAATCTCCCAAACTTGTTACAGAGTGGTAAAGTAGATCTTGAGGGATTCGACAGCTGCAAACAGAAGCACGGGAGAGATAGTAACAATAATTTCCTAATCCGAGAAGGAATGTTATGTGCCGGAGTAAGTAATTGACAGTTATTCATTAGCTTATGTAGCCCATATGCAATCATGCAAGGAATATCAATTAGCTGATTTTTATTAAATTCTGTTCAGGGCAATGTTGACGCGTGTCAAGGAGATAGCGGTGGACCTTTGGCATGTCAACGTGACAAGTCCTTCAATCTATCACCGTTTGTTATATGGGGAATTACAAGTTGGGGTGACAGATGCGGTGTGAAAGATAAACCTGGTGTTTATACTGACGTTTCGAAATATTTACCATGGATTTTGGACACTATCTCTCGCAACAGTGATTAGGGGCCTATCAGAGATTTTTTGTTAATTTTATTCCAATAAACTAGGCTGGACGTTAAATATTTGGTGACTTATTCCATCTGGTATTACTATTTATATCGCCTGCCATCGGCTTCACTATTTTTCGCATCAATAGTTTGATGCAATATCACCACTGCCAAACGTCTTCTCTTGCCATCATCGAATTTTCTCCGCGTGCTGTCTCTTCAATATTCAAGTCGATTTCTTTATTTTTTGAGTTTCTGTGTTATCATTGTTTCTGGTATTGTAGTAACTCATCTATGACTGTAAAAGATGAATTAAAAACGTATTGTATGTCTTGCTCACTCGCTGTATGTTAATCTCGAGTAGCCAGCCCCTTAGACAGCGCAGTATCCGCATGACGCATATGTATGATTTCGGAGTTATGTGCCTCAACAGAAACAGAGTCTCCTTTCTAATAAAACACTAAAAAAAGCGATGTATGTTTCTATCTCATTTAAATGGTACAGTATAGAGCAGTAAAAGTTCCTCCCGGCTGGCGTCGATCCGCGTAGCGTAGTGGATAAAGCCGTAGCGTTTTATCATTCAAAATTATTTAGATAAATTCGTAGGTTCCCAGTTCGAATCCCGACCCTGCCTTATCCCACTGGCGAGTGCGCCCGAGGAGTTTTCCCCTTTCTTCTCTCGAAGTGCCTGAGATGAAAGATATATATGGTGGCTTTCCCCCTATGAGCATCGGCCCCAATAGTCTAATGGTTAAAGTCCCGGATCCCGACTCACGGGTTCCATGTTCGATTCTCGATTCGTGTATGGCCGTGTAATCTAAAGACCCTGGATGTATAGGCCTATGGCTTCGAATATCGAGTTGTATCCTCCCGTTAGTGTATGGTCGTGTAAGCTGAAGTCCGTCGACGTATAGGCCTATGGCTTCTATTCTCTCGAGTTATCCTCCATTATTGTATGCTCGTATGAGTTAAAGTCCGTTGATGTATAGGTATATGGCTTCGATACTTACTCATCAATTCCCTAAGTTGCATGCAGCGTCCAATAGTGTATAGCAACGTACATATGTTTAAGTCACTGAAAGCCAACCTAGGCTTGTAATACGTCGGTCCCACTCTCAAGTCCAAAGTAACTGTCCCCGGTAGGTGGTTTATACAAAAATCCCAGAAGAAAAAATGGGGGTTTTGGCAAAATTTTTCGCGCGGTTTTTGCACCGCTAGTCAGCAAAATACCGTCGCCTGTTTCGTCCCGGCCCGCCTCCTAAGGCCGCCCTACATCCTATGTACCTAGGGCCACCCTACATCCTATGTAGCCCATGAAGCGTGGGTTTATGTGAGGCCGGCGCTCCAGGAGCGCCGGCCGCCAAGGCTGCGAAGCCGAGGCCGTGTAGTGCGTGTGTGTCTGTGTTTGTTTTTGTGGACGGCGGGATGGGCTTACTAACTAGTGACGTGGGGGTGCCTTGTGACCGAGATGGGAATATGTGACTAGCTTAGGCCTAGACCAAGTTACTCAAAGAGTCAATTTACGACTTGGTTCAATTCACATTTACATTGACAGTTACATTTCCACAGCAGTTACAACTGCGGGTTCAATTCACATTCACATTGACATTTCAGTTACACAGCAGTTACCAACTGCGAGGTGCCATGGGGTAAGTGCCTTGGGGAGGGGACCGAATCAAGATAACAAGGGACAACAAGGGACTCACGAGAGAGCCATTCAACTTAACTTACAAAGGAGACGGGTGACTACTTTAGGCTCTTTGACGGGGCTCGACCCCGGGCAGTCTTGATCGCTCGAAACCGAAACGATCACCTTGTCCTCTGCGCCACCCGGGAAGCCGAAAGAGCGGTGCAAAATGTTTCCTCATACGTCACATTTTGGAGAGCTTATAGACTCAGAAAGACTAGCCTTCTTCTCTCCTTTTAAGGTAAAGGGAGAGAAGAAGACTAGTCTTGCCGCCAGCTTGGTCACAACAATAGGGTCCATAGTATGGGCTTAGGCAAGGTGATCTTATTAGTATTGGCTTAGGCACTTTAACCGGAGACGCGAGGATCATATTCCACGATCATGTCCAGTCCACTTTTTTCGAAATATAATCCATGTAAGCTTTCAGAGTTCCAATCCCAATTTCGTAAATCGAAAATATAATAAACATAACGTACCCGATGGCAGACGGTCCAAGTAGTATTAGATAGAATAAGTCACCACAGATTTAACGTCCAGTCCGGTAGGGCCGACGATCCAAACAGTATAATAGATAGAATAAGTCACCCCAGACCCAACGTCCAGCTTCACCTGATGAAGCTTGTGAATGATATAATTCTCAATAAATTAAGGCTGGACGTTAAATCTGTGGTAATGTTCTTTACGATAACTATTGATCTTCTGCCATAGGCTCCACTATATTCTTACTTAAGTAGGGCAATTCATGAATTAGCAAGGAAGATAGCAAAATTTCTGATGAAGGAGCATAGCTCCGAAAGCTTGTGAATGTTGTAATTCTCAATAAACCAAGACTGGACGTTAAGTCTGTTGTGAGCTTTTTTACAATGTCTTTTGATCGTCCGCTATCGGCTCCACTACACTCTTAGACAACAACTAAAACATTACTCGGGCGTTGAATACCTGGAGGCGTACGACCGCACGTTCATAGACGAACATTCGTTGTCACAACAACGAGAAGGTGGAAGGTTACCAGAGGATAGAATAATGTTGATATCATGCTGGAGACAGCCCTGTAACAGTAAAGTCTTGTTCACATTGAGCGTAGCGATCGTGACGCTAATGTAATATTTCTACGATCGCAATGCTCTATTGATGGCTCTCACATAAGCTGAGAGATCATGTTAGCCCATAGGCCTACTAGAACGCTCCTTGAACAGATTTCATATCCATTTTAGTGAATTTGATTCGCGCTGTCGAATATTACTGATACTGTCGTAAACTGCAATTTGTTTTAAAATGTACGCCGGTCTACACGCACGCATCGCTGCCAATGATGATTGGCAGTTGCAGTTCAGCACCCCGGAACAGGACGTTTGTGTATGTGTGTCGGCAATAGTTTGTTTTATAAAACACCATTACATCATCAGTCAGAGCAAGCTATAACCGTGTTTAAATTATGTAACGTATCGCTCTCTATACGATCTCAGCGGCTAAATTTCGCCTGAAAGTCATCAAATATTTGTTCGTAGTTAAATATTCATTCAGGTGAGAAGAGCCGTCGCTACGCTTCAAATAGCAAGAAAATAAACGGTGCTGTATCGTAGCTAAGTAATATCGATGCAGTTGCAATGTCAGTTTGTATTTGTATTGCAGGGTACGGACGTAAGGATTATAGTCTCTGGGGTGTCATGGCAGATCTATGACACGCTATTGGAAGAAGATAAGATATTTGTATATGTTGCGCGATGTTTCTTAAGTTTGGCTGGGATGAGTACAGCTACCACAGATTAACGCCCCGCTTGGTTTCTTCTCAATTAAATTCTCTCTAGCCTTTGATATAGACTATAGATTCAATAAGTCAATTTGACACAAAGGATCAGTAGAGGTATCACGTACTCGATATTAGCCATTTCTGTCCGTATGCTAGCCACGCTAATGTGGGCCAAAAATGAACCCGTGTAATATGGATTTAGGCGGGCGGGCGGACCCGATACGGTTCATTCAACACTCTGCTGGCGACTCTTACATAAGCTGAGAAAATATGTTTATAGTGCAATTATATACTCTCCTTGAATAGATTTTATACGCATTTTCGTGAATTTGATTCGTGATTTCCAATGCCTTAAAATTTTCATGACGTAGTGACACTGTCGTAACCTTTATCCTATATTCATTCTTAACAAGCCAACAAAAGATGTGTACAATTGCTCTCTCTATAACAACGCTGCGGTAGTGCTATATGTTAGAGTTACGCAATGGCTATCTGTGTATATCCGCTGCTTAGTTTGGTTCGGGGGTCTATTGAAACAGGACGTACTTTAATATGCTTAATATCCATCGCTACTTGAAGGCACTCGACGGGTGGATATGATAAAGCATCTCACTGCGGTCAGGCTTTAGTAATGGATAAGCGAATGCCGGCCGATAAAAGTAAAACGGACAACATCTTGAGTAAGGCTTGTAGGACTAGGTCTCACAAGATCAATCACGGAGAGAGATAAGAGTTGGTCGGTGGAAGCCCATTTTCCGACATTAGATATTTCAAACAGCAAAAGCAGAGTACCAGAACATTTGAGAAATAGTACTACAGCAACCTAAAGCCACTGCTAATATGAGCCTATGTTTTGACAGAAGGCCTCCTCGTATTTTCGCCCTCTTTGTTACTTCTGATTAATAGTCCTTTGTCTTCAGTTGATATCTATAGAAAAATATAGACCTTAAATAATGGCCTAAAATAATGGCCTTTCATGTTCCCTCCGAACTGGTCATTGGACGCTGGGTTTGTATATTGATATAGTAGACTAACTCTAATAGGTATGAAGTGCCTATCCCGCTACTTTTCAACACAATAGCAGAGAACTTGTAAAAACGAACAGTTACTTCATTTGTGCTGTATAGCCCATATCTATAGGAATTGTCGAAGAGGAAATAGCGTCGTGCAGTCATGAGTTTCGTTAGTCTAATTATAAGTATTCTAAGGAAAAATCTAAGTTAAATATGGTCCGGGAAAAATCTAAGTTAAATATGCTCCGGGATATCCCCCTATCAATATTGGTTCAATAGGGTGGTACATGGCGGGGCATGATATATATATGTGAGAAGTTTAAATGGGCTTTGTCATAATCGTGTCGAAAGAGGTAAAATTGTACGAGCCATTGCATATAATTATATCGTTTCGAGCGAAGCCAAAAGATTGTGAAGCTTAGACGAGCCGCATCAATTGTCACGCTGCAGCACAGTACGTTGCCATATTGTTTGAAGCGGAATGCCACTGAAGTTGCCGAAATAAATTATTAATATACGGTGAAGGCAGTGGGCTTTTATCAAGAGATTGTAACTGTAAAAGACTTGAAAAGTTATAGGTACGCGGCAACAGGCTCTAGTTGAAACTGAAAATTGGAGAGTTACCACAAAACTTCCTATGCTCAGTTTCCGGATTTGTGGTGACATATTCTACCGTTTGTGTACAGGCATAGAATGGTACAGAATTGAATCTAAATTGGCATACGCAAGCCTACCCATAGCAATGGCATTTATCTGAACGTTGGTAGTCACATAATATACCGAGATCAGTCAAACGTATCGATGTCGAAACGAGAGAAATAAACTTTGGTAATACAACGAGAGAGCCATTGGCCAGACATGGCCCCATGGTGTAATGGTTAGCACTCTGGACTTTGAATCCAGCGATCCGAGTTCAAATCTCGGTGGGACCTCCACCTTTTTTCGTCATTTACGAAAACACCGCACTTTGTTTCCTGTACGCTTTCTTGTATATTTAATATTTCCAGTTATAAGCAAAACATTTAATATCATTCATCGATAGTAAAATAGGCAATGCGAGCAAATAGACTGCTGAGTCCTGATCAAATCTTTATTGTCAAGAAGATCACCACAGATTTAGCGTCCAGCCTTAGTTTATTGAGAATAGAACATTCACTAGCTTTCTGAGCGCCGCTCCTTCATCTTTGTGATAGGCCTAACCCTACATGACTGATAACTCAACCCATATCAAGAAATGTATATTTTTTTCAAAGCAAACATACAGTAGTGTAAAATGGCGTTGAGCATGTCAATTGTCAATTTAGATAGAAGTGTTCGTGCACAGTTCGATCAAAGAATAGACCGGATAAATAGGAGTAAGTTATTGTTCATGTTTCAAACCATCATTTTTTTATTTGTATTTTCGCCAGAAAAGTTGAAAAATCTGTAAATTCGAGCGCACCGCGTGTTTTTACGTTTTCGAACTCAGATTCTAGCAGGTTGGCATCTGACTATCCCGGCTTTCTCCGCAAGATTTTTTCTACCCGCCAATGACTCCGGCGGTGAATTTCTATCTCTTAACTGCTTGATTAACATCAGTGAATCTATGCTGTTTAGGAATGCAAACGGAGCATAGAAATCGTGCCTACCAACTGGACAACGAAGCCCAACAGTCTGCGGACGTGCCGGACGAGACTTCTCACGACGCCGATATAAATCAGACACAGGACGAAATCACCCAAGCCACTAGTCCGCAGCCAAGCACAAATAGCGAACCAAACGGAACTCCAACTTCTAATAGAGACGAGCAAGAAAACCACAATCCAGATACGCAGCCTCAGCAAAGCACACAAGGCATTGAAATAGCCGTTGATTATGAAGAATTGGCTGCCAATCCTGGACCGCCTGGAGAAGATGAAAGAAGCGAAACAGCCGAAATTGACCAGGAAATAAATTCATTATCTGATAATGGTGACCGTTCTCTGACTTGCTGCGAATTTTATCGGAAACACTGGGTTGGGAATTTAATAACTGGATGTTTTAGCGGATTTTTATTCATTTTACTTGGAGTTATATTTCTTGTCAATGGCGATGACTTTCCATTTTATGCCGGCATTATGCTCATTGTGTTGGGATTAGCACCCTGCTGCATGGCACTTAACAGGTAAGTCAAATGGTTGAAATGAAGTTAGACATAACACAGGCCTAGAGCTGCTGTACATTTCAAAAAACATAGTCGAGTCAATGGCGAATCGTAAAAAAGAATAACCATAGATTTAACGGCCAGCCTTTTGCTTTATTGCGAATTATAACAATCACCAGCTTTCGGAGCTCCATCTATCTTACAATATGCGTTAAATTTGTAAAATACTTATTGGATCTGTACTGTATGCCTATTTATGATTTTACAATCTTTTCTACAGGTACAGATACGCCAGATTATATGAACGAGAACGTCGAAGAGCGTTACAGCGACTACATGCTTTGCGACGAGCACACCGACATAACTTACGTGAAGGAAGACGAAGGCAGCGGTATTCTGACCTTCCACCTTCATACGACAATTTGGGTTTTGAGCGTAAGTAGACGTTTTTATTGCGAACGTCTCCAACGACGTCAGATCACTATAAATGATACGTTCACGCCCTCACTATTTTTCATTATAAATGTCATGCGAGCGTCACAAACAGCATGTTGGTATAGGTCGTAATGTCGAGGCCTACCCATAGAATCAATTCATTCCTGAAATAACGCGACACCCTAACGGATCTATTTTGTTCCATCCTCTATTACAAGCAATGTTGAAAGGCTCATAAATATGCCAATTCTGCCTGCGTTGTCCCAGGTTACGTGATTTAAAACGTATTCCTTTCAGTGAATGAAACCGATGTTGAAATGGATAATTTTAGCGTCGCAACTGCTGGATCTTTTGTTCTACCAACGTATGACCAGTTTATGAAGAAAAGCAAGGAAAAACAAGGTAGGGCCTACGTCCAAGGTATTGATACAGATAACTCAACAACGCGACTGTATAGGCCTACCCAAAGGGTGCTTCGTTTGGTCGATAGCTGGACACGTTACGTTGAAAGCTGCTATTGACTCAAGCGTCGTCATTTTCTTGAGGTTGAAACTAGTGATGGTCAGCTGCTAGTGGAAATTATTTAACGTGTGTAACTACTCACATAGCATTCCTATTCCTATCACAGATAAAAAGTCCGCCAAAGGTAGGAAGTCAGCCATTATGAAAGACGACGAATCTCGGCGCGACGAAGATTCTGTACCACCCCAAATTACAGCGAAAGTACTACAGCCATCGGAAGACCTATTCAACAAAGTGAGCAACAAGAATTTGTTGAAATTGAAATGCCTATGGACAGCATTCAAATCATTGAGAGCCCCCCACAAGACAATACCACAGAACTTGTCGATCATATTGGCTCAATAGCGTCACCTACCGACTCGAATAATAACAACGATAATGAAACGTCTACTGCGACTCCGACCTGTGATAGCATGCAGCATACGGAAAGTACCCATGGCCTAAGTAACAACGAAACAAATACAAATGAAAGCGTAGATGCGGAGGTATAAGAAAACAACTTAAAACGCTATTCGACTGACATTTCGATATTTTTGCTGTGCATTTTATGTTTGTTAATCTATTGATACTGCTCTCTCCTTCTCTCTCTCTCTCTTAACAGCTCTTATTGCGCAACTTTCTTTGGTTTCTTAACCTCAATTGAACTTAAAAAGTTTGTCTATACGTTATTGACATTTATGAAGTGCTATTTGACTTTTTTCCACGACCCTATGGACGGTAAGTGACCGCGATTATACGCGGCTTATGATATAGGTCTTTGCTCGCTGTGACGTCACGTTGCGAACGTGATCAAAGGTCGTCACCTGTGATTAGTCCCAGAAATCGTCACTACGATACATAAATATGTATCTCCTTTGTTTTATTTAGAGTTGGCCTATTCTATGGTTTGCCATGTTGGTCCAATTTCTGACCTCTGACTTCATATCTTTTTTATTTTAAATCTCGGTGCATTCTTCATGTATACAAATTATTATGGAATTTCAAATTATATATGCAATATTGCGTACAAAATAATTAATTTTTACATTTAATGCAGCTTAAACGAGCTAACAACCGTGTACTGTTTCGCATGCACTTTATATAAGAGAGTTATAAACAAAATGCGGCAAATCATTGCGACATATTCCTAAAATTCTCCAAGTATCTAGTTCCGTTCCTTACAAAAGATGGGTGTTTCGTTACACGTAACCCGTGCTCGTACGCCGTCTTAAGACAAAACCCTTGGTAAGATGTTACATAGAGATAGACTTAAGTTAAACAAAGCAGCAAAGAGAGTAGATGAGTTACAATAAACAGAGGCTTCATTCAGATTGACGATGCTCTGTATACAAGACAGATACGATGGATTAGTTAGGCAAGAAAGGAACCCCCTGTAAAGCGTAGACGAGGCAACGCCAGCTCTATAGTTTTCGAGAACCCAGGACTTTGAAACTAAGTTATTCTTAGACTTGTTTACGATTAAATGCTATAGCTAGATGTAACGAGGGCCTGTGCATCAATGATTGAGCATAATTCGGCAAAAAAAACAGCGAGAATGCTTCAAGTGTGATGGCAGCTTCGGTAGGATTCCGTCTCGGACGATGATTTTAACACATTCTTTGTTGTTTTCAATTTTAGGTGATAAGCCACGTCAGCGGTTATATCGTACGCGCGTCGATATTCTCAGGTGTAGTCCGACCGAGCTATGCCCGTACGCCTCCGGTATAGCCATCCGCAAGTTTTGTTCAACCCAAACCTACACGATATTCATACCGAGCGGGAATGTTCTAGGACGGGCCTCGGTCCCGATGTAGCACTATGAAAGCACTATTGACAAATTCATAGCTGGCTCAAAATTCCTGTCGTTTCAAAAATATTTTCTACAGATTATATACAGTAGTTGCTACATATCGAATCACTAACTCAACTTCATCATGACGCGAATGTCAAAAGCGAAACGGGAAAAATTGGAAAGTATAATGAGTCTTGTCGAACAACTTGGCATCGACAGAGTCCTTGGACGGTTACAACAGACCAAGATGATGAGCAGAGAAGTATTAGACGATATGAAGGTATGTAATTTGATTCTCCTCATTAAACATTCAAATGCACGTTTACGGTATATATTCGTTCGGACGAATCTTCCGTTTTGGGCCAATACATTATATGATTCGTCTGGTTGGTTATTGAGTTTCCGCCACAGCGTTCAGACATTTCGGAGTTCCGAAAATAAGCGATCCAGCAAACCCCAAATTTGTAAGCTACTGGGTTCGGGTCCCGGCATTGGGTCAATCCGCTGAAAGACACACATGAAGACGAACAAACTCACCCCAATTCGCTCAAACAATATAGCAAAGCTTGACGCTCAGCCGTATCAAATTTCCAAACCGTGGACAAAGTCGGCCGATCAATTTTCTGTGTTATAAATATCCGAAAACACAATGGAATCATTATTTCGTACTAGTGGGCATTGTGACGAAGTGATGACTAGAGATTACGTAATTAAATTCTCATTGTTTTAAAAATGAATTATTTCATCGATCACAAATTATATCTTTCCCACATCACCATGGGAAGTCAACAACGTAGGCCTACTCGTGAGAAGCATCAGAAATTAACATTTCCATGCGGTTCACAACTAGCAACCTAGTTTTTCGGACGGGACAGGATGATGTCATACCATGTGACGTCACATATATCGGTACTTATATGAAGCTGAAAATTCAGCTTATCAAATTTTCACCGAGAAAATGAATCCATATCGAAGTCTGAACAAATGGCATTTCTCTGACCGGTCTATATGTATGTTTTGAATCTTTGTTCAGGAATGGGAAACAGACTATGAGAAGAGGATGGCGCTGTTGGGATTCTTGGTGGCCCCAGAAGGAAAAAGCGCTTTTGGTGCGTTGTATGAATTGTCAAAAGTACACGAGGAACAGTTGAAATTTCAAGAAGAACAGGAAAAGTTAAGACAAGTATGCTCAGTCAAAAATTTCGCCCCATATTCAAGCACGATGCGCTGGTCTGCGAGCAATTCGGCAATTATTGAGCGCAAATAACATAATGCGTCAAGGCCACCGAATTTGTATATAATATTTATAGAAAAACTGTGCCGAAAGCACAAAAATCCCACAAGATAGGTACGCGAATATATAACAAGGTTGTAACTCTAGTTATATTGTAGCAAGACAGTTAGCGTTTGATCTCTATTCATTACAGGAACAACTGGCCCGACAATCAGCTCCTGATCTTAAAAAGTTCGGTCGTGGAAGTAACAGTATGAAAATGAAGCTCCGTCAACAATTAGCAAAACGTAAAGATCCGCCGCAATCTTCTACAGCGAAGCAAGAAGCGCCCCCGTCACAACCACAAGCGCAGCAAATTGTGATTCCAACACCAACAATAAGGTACAGACAAGCCTCACGAGGTTTTGGTTTTGTGAAGTATAGGCTGATTATAAATACCTAGCAGTTGGGACATGGACCACACGTCCCAGACTTTAAACCGATTAAATACAGAACTGGACCAGGCTAGAGCACAGCGGTAATATACGCGGGCGGATCATGAGATATACAAAATGTACTACAACTTAACTCAATCCGGAGCCTCTGCTAAGACCGTAGTAAAGTCGCCGATATGGTACTAGTGAATCTATACGTAATATATGCGACTCTGAAAAGTCCGTTAAATTTTCTGTTCAAAGTGTAAGTCGTTAATGTGTTCCGTTAAACTCTATTGCCATGTCTCATAAGACACGCAGAGTTTTAAATACACGGTCAATATATTTATACAAGATACAAAGTAAACTTACTATGAGATAATTTATATGTTGAATTTGTAACGGACGTAAAACAGGATACATTATTTCAACATGATCTACAGTTGTTGGTATAGCAATAACATCATGCTTCACTGTTTTATGTAGCAAAACTTGTAAGAGGACTTCAATCCCAATACCAAAAAAGCCGCCGCCCAAAGAGCCAGCAAGTGTTCCAGAACCAGTCATCAAACAAGTGAGCGAGAATGCATTTGCAACAACGACAGAAGATCAACCGAAACCGAAGGCGAAAGAAAAGTTGATGATCAAAGAAAGAAAGTAAGATGATCGCGTCTATCTTCATTAATTATTGAGGTCCATCAATCAACCTCTTTATCGTAACGCATAGGGTGAAGATGCTGCGGTGCAGAATCGCACTGAATGGCTATTCTTTCTATTTATTTAATACATTTTACTACAGGCCACCAAGTCCTATTCAAGGGCTTTCGCCACGCAATCCACGAGGTTCTGACTTTGCAGACAACGGACTCGATCTGTCCTTGACGGGCTCAGGTTCGTTGGATAGCTAGTTCATCACCATGATCTCTCTTTCCTCCTTTATCTTGTTAACTCATCTCCCTTTTGAATCTCGGTATTGATATTTGCCAAGAAAGTTTCATCGCTGCCGAACCTAACATTAAAATCCTCGTTCTTTTTCAGCGGCAATACCGCCTTCTGCTGTAAGACCTCGTACTGTCACACCTCCGCCAGCTCCTCAACCTCCACAAGTCGAAGAGCCCCCGACTACAGAAAGGGAACACATATCACCTGAGCTTTCAGCAAATGATGGTCAATGGGGTCAAAATGAGCAGGACGAATCGGACGCTTCCGAGGCAGAAACGCAAGAGGTTACTTGACGAAAATTACGTAACTAGAAGTTAGGATACACTAAAGGAACTTTACTTGTCAATAGACTTGATTCAAATTTGCAATAGCCTATAGTAGGCCTATTAAGTTCACTGTCATTTCAACCCAGGCGCCCAAATATAGTCGCTTATGCTATGCGTGATTATAGGAAATACCAATAGAAACGGACCGACCCCTGCCAGATGGTGAGAATGAAGATGACGCAAAGGAGAAGAGTGACGGAGCTCCTGTCCCGACAGCGCGAGTGAAAAAGGTAAGATTACGATGTGTTATTACTAGCCAGTGGGTGTTTTAGACTGTCCGCCTTCTGATCGGGAGGTTGCAGGTTAGATTCCCGACCTAATCAAATCGAAGACTTTAAAATTGGTATCCGTTCCTTCGATGCTTGGCAGTCGGTATCGGGGAAGTGCGGAGAGCCGCGATTGCAATACTAATTTGGGCTGTAAGCCGGAGGTATTGACACGTACACAGAGCATCGACCTGGCGTAAATGACCTTGGTTATTGAAAATGCCACAAATTCCAAATAGAAAACACTATGGGATACCTAGCGGAAACTTTAGTGATATCAGTAATTAATTTCTATAGGTTCGGATAAGCGACGCTGTCACCGTTCTAGGACCTCCCGAATCAACTCCCAGCACTCCATCAACTGCCGCATCAACGCCTATTCTAAAAAGACGTAAGGTGGACGATATTCATCAAAAAGTAAGCTTGTATGACTCGTTCTACGGGATTTGTTGGTAGTGTACGCCAAAACAATTAATGCTTACAGTGTCGGTAATTCCGGAATAAAGCCAGGACCCCTATCCCAGCCACAACATTCCGAAATCCGAGATCGATATTGGCTGCCAGTGAGAGAGAGAACGGATACCAATTTTAAAGTCTTTGGTTGGAATAGGTCTGGAATCGAACCCGGTAATGAACACATAATCACAATACGGAACGCGAAAAAGGCCAACGTCGCACCTGCATGGCTTTCTCTACCGCACTTGGCGTGTGCAACGTATTTCAATAGTGATAATTTTCAGCTTTTGAGCGGTGAAATATCTGTTGATGAACTGAGTATGGACCAAATAAAAGAGATTGTCGCTGACTGGCAAAATATGAAGAGAGATCGCGGATCAGATGACGAACATTACATGAAAGAGCTGCAGAACGCGAAAGAGGAACTAAAGAAGTCAATTGACGAAAAAGACAGGATTAGAAAAGAAAAAGACAGGTAGGATGTTGTAAGAACATATGCGCCCGACTTGGCATCAACGGAAAATCGAATTTAAAATTCGAAACTTTCAAGCAGGGCCACTCAGAGTGGAAAAGTTGAAACTCTGCCCCTGGGTTTTTTTATTCACAAGAAATAATCAGGTGAAGATCAACGCATTTGGGGCCGCTAAAAATCTGAAGGCACCAACAGTAAATTTAGAAGTAAAACCAAGGGGCCCATCTGTTGTATTCGCTTCTATTGTCGGTGTATTCCTAACAGATATGTCTTCAAAGAGTTTGAGCTTCAACAGAAACTACAAGATCAATCACAGAGATACAAATCATTGAAGGACGACCATGAAAGTCTAAAGCTAGGACATTATCAAGTAAGCTGCTGCATTTCTATGAGTTTGACCATAGCCTATCAACACCGGGATGATTGATGGTGACCTTTTGACCAGTGCACTCAATGGCCATATGATGGTGGCCTTTGATAACATGAGCAAGTGTATTTTAGTGCATGACTGGTTGGTGGTTCGGTTGTGCAACTACGGGCAGGTAACTAACCAGTTCCTTATGCTCAGTCGCAGATAAGTTCACGAAAAAGCACCAAGGTCAATCAAGACATGAAGAAAAAGATCGCAAAGTTAGAGTCGAAAATCAAGTCTTATGACAAAGTAACTGTTCGCAAGGGAACTCAAACAATAGAAGTCTTCGATAAGGTAAAAGTGAGCTATTGACCTCTCAAAATGGAAGTGCGAATTTGAATTATAGACCCAAGTAGCATACAGTTAGCCACCATGGGTAAATTGATAATAGATGCAGGGCATAAAAATGGCACGAGTAAATGAGCTCTTGGGGCAACTGCGATGGGTAGCCTAGCCGTGGTGGAATTGGGCCTGTTGCCGACGATACGGATTGTTTTGAATTCTATTGAGAATCCTGTCATTTCAAATGCCCATGTATTTTTTGACAGGATGTTCACGAGTCACTACGGACTGCAGAGGAAAGTCTTCAAGTTACGCAATCAGAACTCAAGGAAGCCTTGGCTAAAAGCAAAACTTCTCAGCAAGAGGTTAGTTGGAATGATCCTGATCCTATTCCGGTTCATTATATTCACAAATGTTTTTGCTTTCAGGTTGACGATTTGAAGAAGCAACTGAACGCAAAGGGGAGAGAAATCAACAAACGAGAAAGAAAAAGTAAAAAAGACGAAGATTCGATTCGCTCCATCACACGAGACCGTGACTTGTCAGAAACAAAATTACGAAAAGTCACCGAACAACTAGAATATTACAAGGGGATGCTTGACATCAGGTACGGTAGGATTGGCCATTGCGTAAGCCTCATCTCTCGGTTAGTAAACTATCGGAACAGTCATGACAGAAAAAAATCTTCTTCACCAGAGTAAATGCACAAAAATATAAATAACTCTCAACCTCCACTAAACCTCCCATGCTCCCCGTTGTAATATTAAAGGTTGCAATGTTAGATATTTTCGTCTGCCATTCAGGACGAAGGGCGGTAAAAGACAAACACCTGAAAAGAAGGAGGTTCGTGTGCAACGTTGTAGCAGTGGAAGACACATTGTGTTAAAGACTCAATCCGCTCCATGTCAGCAGAAGGACGAAGATTCTAAGACTACAGGTCGGTTTGTCTTTATACGTGACGTAACAGCGACGCAAAAAGATTTTCTATAGGCTGTAAGAAGTTTAAGTCTCCAGATTGGCAGATTTATTCTCATAACAGGTAAAGACAATGATGGTGGTAACAAAACCTCGACGAAAAACGGAGCTAAAGCTTCAACTGGGAGTTCATTGTCCAGACAAACAAAGCCAACTTCACAAAAACAGACGTCTTCTCAACCATCAAAGACGTCTTCCGAGTCGGCATCTAGCAACACAAAAACAAACCATCAACAGCAGAGCGGCACGTCAACAAACGTACTTGCTAAATCCGCACCAACAACTGAGCAAAAATCAACTCCAAAGTCAATCGTAAAAGTACCGTCCGTTGAATCCAAACAAGGCAAATCCAACCCACCAAAAACTGTTGCCAGCGATTCTACAGCAGAAACATCAAAACAAATTAGCCAGAATGATAATAAAACTCAACCAGCGGTGAAGGAAACATCTCAAAAACCGCCATCAAAACCTGTTGCTGACAAATCATCAAACGAAAAGCCTGTTCGTCCTAAAGCAGCTACTGTAAGGACTACAAAACGGACGTGAAAGTCAAGATTATATCTCGCAGCCTTAGTAAAGGCGCTGGGTAATCTCACTCGATTTGAACATCTAAATCATCGTCCAAAATTATCCTACCTTTACCGTGCATGCGGGGTCTGATTTATATTCCCAAAGGCCCTTAATTCGATTTTGAGGTCCCACGGGAGCCCTCGTTCGCAAAGACCTTTTTATCAGCTAAATGTGGGTAGACGACCACGGAAAAGGTTTTCAACCAGCTCGATATACCGGTAACCTTTTTCATTGGCAATTGTTTAACGTCAGTATAGAGTTCTTTTCACGGCAAACTCGCTATTGACTTACTGTTCTCGAACTGAATCTTAGCCGAGACAGCATTGACGCCGAATTGAACGAATATACCAAACAATAAAGCTCACAAAATACAGCAACGAGTTAGCGCGATATCACATAGTCCAGTAGCTAAGTTTGCCAGACTGAGACAATGTCTGTTATAGAATGTGCTGCAGAGCTTTCGCATGCAATGAATGCGGTTCTACTGCTACAATAATTGCAACAGCTAGGATTGTCAGGATGTGTGGTCATTAATACGCACAAAATTGCGTGACGTAATAAATTTTTCAGCGGATTTTAACAAATGACAAATGACTGCATTGTCGCCTGCGGGCACAGATTGACGAGAATATTTATAAGTAGGCCTACGTCTCGCGAACGCACACCACAAGATTTCAGGCAACAGACGGAATAAAACGAGTTGTAGTGTTGTAGATATATGATATATCGAAAATGAAACGGTGTTGCAGTTTTTATGATATTATTCTCATAGTAGCCGATGACGGACTAAGACGAACGATAGATATAGAGTGTCTGTTCTAACGACCAGCCAAAGTTACTAAGGATACTACGACAGATATAGAGAGTGCCACTATACAGTTCCAACGTTCAGTTTTTGAGTAGTTAGTTTACAAAGTTCCGAATCCCCGATGTTTTTATCGGGTGCCATTGGATGGATTGGAAATCAGTTAGAAGTAGCAGGTACCGTTCGATTGGCAGAGTTGTTTAGACTGTCCGCCTTCTGAACGGTAGGTTCCGGGATCGATTCACGACCGAGTCAAATCGAAGACTTTAAAATTGGTATCCGTTCTTCCCTGCTTGGCAGTCGGTATCAGGGAAGTGCGGAGAGCCGTGATTGTAATAGTGATTCGGGCTATAAGCCGGAGGTATTGACACGTATACCGTAAGCATCGACCTGGATATATATGACCTTAGTAGGTGAAAAACGCCAAAAATTCCATATAAAATAAAAGAAGTAGCAGGTTGGGTAAGCTTATAGGTGACAGTCTGACTAGGTTTGTGACCGGGTATGTAAAGAATAGAGTGGAGCCGATGGCGAACGATTGAGAGATATCCACCACAGATTTAACGTCCAGCCTTTGTTTCATTCCCATTATTATTGTAAAGAAGATCACCACAGATTTAGAGTCCAGCCTTAGTTTATTGAGAATTAAAACATTCCCATTATTGAGATGATTTGAGAATTAAACCATGACTGGACGTGAAATCTGTGTAGTGCATTTTGGCTGTGCGTTGTAACTGCACCTCATAGCTTCTGTGAGTTTCATTCACCATATTTTCCTCCAGTTATTTTATGACTAATTGATAGTTCCCCAACCAGACTCGATGATCCAATGAGGCTGTTAGCAAACAGGACAATTTCGACATTGAGTTTGGTGGCGATTGTATTCGTTACTATCGTGTCGTTTAAGTTTCTAAACGTCGAACAACCTTCATATGGAGCTAAGCAAAGAAAACTATTCTCTAAACGTGGGTATAACACCGGGAACGTACCATCCCAACAGAGGTAAGACATTGATTGCGTTGGTTATGCGGGAGGTATTACAAAAGTCGAGGTACCGTCTGTGAAAAGCAATTCGAACCTTCAGTCGATTAAAGGCGCCGGACGTATTTCATAGAATAGGTGTAGCAGCCTTTTGCTGATTGAAATATCCAGCTATTTCATAACTGGGCTTTGGTTTCGGCAGTTCCTCTCGTCTTGTGCGTGAGTGTGTGTGTGTGTGAGAGAGAGAGAGTGAGGGATTGATTGAGAGGTTCACGTATTTAAAATCCTGTAACTATATCGATTTGGGATGTTTCGCTGTCGGACACCAGGTTGCCAAACCTGTATCTACAGCGTAGGCTACACTATACTTTTAACACCTTAGGCATTTTTTAACTCTATTAGGCGACGAAGCGCGTTTTCACTCCACGCTATCTTTAAAAATGGGATTGTGCCAAAGACGAGATCGAGACGTCGGCCCTTTAATCAGCTCAGTAAAATCCTACTGCTTGCTAGCCTACAATATTGTCTCTCCGTACAGATAAAGATTAAGGCTGCTTTTTGTACCTCTGCTTTCATTTAGGCCCTACTCCATTTTAATTTCCTAGGCAGACCTGGTACTTCTGTGCGTCTGCGCGGCAACATGCAACTTGCTACAGACTCTTATCATAGGTACCATCCTCGCATTTTGATTTTGTGATTTATCGCTGTTTTTTTTTAATCAGTTTGTTATATATATAAATCGATACGTGGTGTATACAGAATCAATATGCAAGGAAGGCACCCATGATAGGAATCTATAGTGTTGCCACGCAGACACATAGAGTACAGTAGTACCATCTCAGCCTACAAAACATGGGCATGAAGTCGAGAGCCAAATGAAACGCAAATGCAGATATATGCAAAAGTATAAATATGGCTAATGCTATAGTATCGTATTTAAAATTTTTCGCAGCAATTTATCATTCAATGCTTCAACAACGGACAGAACCGACACGGTAATACCTGAAGGCGCACCGACTATCAACTCTTCATTATTATCTTGTAAAAATGGCTCAAGAAAGAATTTGATGTTTCTAAAAACTCATAAAACAGGAAGCTCGACATTACAAAACATTATTGTGAGGAAAGCTTATAAAATGAATGCTTTTATCGGACTACCGGCGAGGGATATTCTATTTGAATATATGCAGGAGAGACGGTTCAAAAAAGTATTTATGAAAAAGACGCCAGCAAATAGAACTGTCAATATGCTCGTACACCATATGATTTTCAACAAGAGTGAGGTAAGAGGCTTCTACGATAAAGAAAATCAGTGAGCGGGAAATTTTGATTTGCTGTAGCCTAATACTTTAGTGAACACAAATCTCGAGTCTCCAACCTTACATTGACCGTGTAGTGCAATAACTATATCATACGTAGATCATTTTAAGTGAGACGTGAGACGTGAGACGTGAGCCATGGAGCGACACTCGCATATTTTCGACAAGAATTGCGACTCGAAACTCGGAAAGTCTGTCCCTTACATTATTCTAGACCTACCACATGTCTGAACACTGGTAGCAGACCTATGCCTATTATTACGTGCACCTTATTATGCTGAACACGACTGTTTTCATAACCAGTCCAGTCCTATATAGAAAATATAAATTGGAAATTTTTATAGGTTCAAAAAGTCCTCCCGCCTGATTCTATCTACATCACGATACTGAGAGATCCTGTGACGCAATTTGAGTCTGTGTTCAATTATCTAAGAAATGACGTGGCTGCATTTCGAAAGGTCCATAAGTCAATGGGAATTGGAGAATTTTTAAATCGGCCTGGCAGGTACATAGTGTATAAATGCAGTAGCAATAATAGTTTGAAAGGAGCCTGCGAACGGCTTAAATCTAGTTGCTATGGATGTCACAAATATCACACCTTCCATACTTGCCTCGATAATGTCGGCCAAGCGGAGAAAGAACGGGTACCAATTGGTTTGACTTGGTCAGTAATCGAATCTGGCACCTTCCGATCGGAAGGCGGCATGCGGAAATCTAACGTAGCCAAATGATGTCAAGGTCTTAGCACTTAGATGACTTCGCAACATGCAGTAAGAGTTACTGTACAATTCAGATATTATCGTGGACGTAGCGATGGACAGCTTTGGTGGTTTGGTAAAAACAACATGATGTTCGACTTTGGTTTCAACAACACAATTGAAACAGATGCCTACATAACAAAATCCATACAAGAAATTGAAGATGCCTTCCATTTAGTTATGATAGCAGAATACTTTGAAATGAGCGTATTGCTCATGCGAGAGCTGTTATGCTGGAGCATGGAAGACATTGTCTACCTCACAATGAACTCTCGAAGTCGATCAGGCGTGGAAAAGATGACCATAGAGACGAAAAACAGAATTCTTGAGTGGAATAAAGCAGATGTGAAATTATATCAACATTTTAATCGGACATTCTGGAGAAAAGTACGAGAGTATGGTACAGACAGGATGAAAAATGACTTAATTAAGCTAGAAGCATTAATTAAAAAGGTATCTAAACTGTGTGTTGAGTCAGACCAGGTGTCAAGTAAAAAGGTAAAGAATAGGGTATATAAAATGTTCACTCCAAGGAATGGAGTCGATATTACCCAATATGTACTCAAACCAAATGCAACGAAGAATGGGGCTTGCATTGGAATGGTATTACCTGAAGTGTCTTGGTATCAAAAATTTAACACCCGTCAATACCCATCCATGAAAAAAGTTGCACTTAAACAAGTTATAAAGTTAGTACCACCTCATGCTAGAATATTAACCAATGTATATAAGCGTGTTAATTCATGAATTTTTGTCACTTTTTTGTCTACTTTCAATATATTAATTTCAAAAACATGACAATATATTATTGGAGCATGATTAGGCAAATATATATATACATAAGTGCTAAGCAAACCATAGACATTTCAATAATTAAATAAATTCAAAACCTTTCAACGACCGGGTGGTTTGATTTTTGAAGGTTGTGTTTGTCTCAAACGCATTTTTTTCCACCATTGAAGTTCCGGTAAAATAAGGCCTATACAAGTTTCATTATTTTTCTTATCATCGCGCAATTGATATTGCATCATATCAATGCCGGTTGGATTAAACATTTTGAATTTGTGATCGGTGACGTCATTATTTGAAATCATCTTTTCTCGAAAGCAGGCATTTCTGTACTCATTTTTCCAAAAGTCCAATTCTCCCAATTCAATTCTCATTCTATTTTCTCCATAATCTTTAACCCGATTCCAAAATGTTTTGTTAAAAAATTTGTAAAGCGCTGCATCTGCCTTGTTCCAGTCATATATACGATCTCTTCTGTTTGAATTGACTACCTCTTCATTTTTCTTTTTCCTGGCGTTCATTACTATATATGCAACGTCCTTAATCTCCCAATGCATCAGTGACTTGAGTAATATAAGTCCCATATCAAAGTATTCCGATATAATGACTAAGTCAAATGTTTCATCGATTGATTTGATCGAAGCGTTAAGATATTCGTTGGTTTCGTTAAGATTATTATATCCCAAATCGAAGAACATTGCGTTCTTTGCAAGCCACCAAAATTGTCCACTTTTCGAGCCTTTAAAATACCTACAATATGACAAATTTTAAGATTTAGATTCGGCTGACCGGGACCTCCCGCGTTTGAATCTTGACCGAGTCTAACCAAAAACTTCACGCCAAGCAAAGTTGCACTGGCCCGCAATTGTGCTCTCATCATCATGTCAATGTTAGGCCGATGTGTCGATGACAACAAAATTGTAGGCTTGCTACTGTGTATCGAACGCTACATGAGTAGCAGCTATAATCCTCATCTGGAATGGAGTGACTGGTCTGCAGAACCTAAACGAAGCCACCAAGCAGTAGCTGCTGTGCGGTCATGCCCTGAGGTCTAGTCCGAAGAAACGAAAACAAGCCAAACGAAAAAAGAAACCTCACCTTGATGGTTCACTTAAAAACCCGTCAAGCCCGCGGTTGGAAGCTGTTTTAAACGGTTCAACCTCGTCGCGAAAGTAATGAAAAGCAGATTGAAACAAAGTCGATGGATCTCGCAACAAAGTCACGTAAATAGCATCGCCAGGCAAAACCGAGGATACCTGTAGAGGTGAACGTAACCACTGAGATACAGGAATGAACAAGCACTATGTCTATGTGTAGAGTCATTGGTATGTGGGGACGTGGGGTAGAGTAAAATCTCCAACATTTTTTGCTTAGTGCAAAAGGCGCATTTGGATGGAGATCATGAGTGATGCACCCCTGGCTACGGAGGTAACTGATGAAGAGAAAACCCTGATATTTACCTCTTTCTTGTCAAAAACCATATGATGGACTAGCATATTGACGGCCGTGTGTGGTGGTAGTGTTTGAGTTTCGATAGCTGAAAATTTCTTCCCTTGGTAATAACTTGGGAAAAGTATGTCATCTTTTGGTAAACCAACGACTAAGGTATGATTCCATGCGTATCGGATTAAGATATTTTGCAAAGTTGAACTTCCCGTTTTGTGGGTCTTCATGAAATATAGATTTGTTCGTGGTTGCTCTGGTAGTGGCGCCTGTGTGGCTGTTGTTGTTGTCACTTGCGTCGTTAAGTTGGTTCTGTACAGTGCACAAATGCCAAACTCAGTATTCGATGTGAAATAAGAAAGATTATGTCCGCAAGTGGACACTGTAGGTCAACGCCTACGTTATGTTTCTTGGCCGTGGCTCACAAGGCCCTCGGGCGACAAGTGCCACTTCGTTTTACCATAATCCGAACCTAACCATTGTTCATAATGGGCCAAAAACTGCGGACAAGCCTAACTAATCAGGCTTGAATTGGTATTGCATTTGATTCAAAGTTTACGAGACAAAGTATGCGAAGTGCCAGATATAAATATTGACAACGTCAATATTCTGCCCGACCATGCTTCAGAGCGAGAGAATGTTTTGCAGCGCTGACAGATGCTGCCCCTGGCCTTGTAGCCTAAATTCAAAAAACAACAACACTATACCGATGGTGGAAGTCAACACCATGGAAGCTTGACGTCATCAATAAGAGATTTAGATGTCGATGGTAATAACATACGATGCCTACAGCTATAACGGTCAAGATAAGGAACAAAGTTCGAAAGCTGACACTCATTCTGTGGAACTGAACAAAATGAAGAAGACGATAATTGATTTTTAACGGGAAAGATTGCTCATTAGATCACGGTGGATTTTCTCTCTCTCCATCTCTTGCCCACGTACCCATATTTTTCTTATATTATGAATCGAACTATGATCTTATAGGAGATAAACTGGATGTTTCGTATCGTCGCCCCCTTGGTAACTAAGGCTACTATTGTAGGCGCCTTCCTGAGTTGGAACTCTCTCTCTCTCTCTCACTCTCTTTGTGTGTGTGTCCCCTGACAGAGATATTTGGGTTTATTGATCCCTTCAAACTGCCTACTAGCATTGATAAATTGTCCTGTCTTTATAATCGTGGGCTACAGTCTGCCTGTAATGTAACTAACAAGATTCTGTGGATACCGTTTCACTTCGTAGCTTGGTAGCAGAGCGCCAGCAATCATTGCATTTTGGTAGGAAGGATTTAAAGGTCATCTATATCGGTTAAAACAACTTTGGCTCATATTGTAGAGATTTTTGTGCTGATTTCGGCAATATACATCATTCGCCTCAAAGCCGCATAATTACCGAGATATCGCCCTGCAAAATATTAATTCGGCACACGTCGTGACGTCACGGCGTGTACGCACTTTTATGCTGTCATTTTTGTACTTTGAATTTCGGCGTTCTTTGACGAATTTGGGTGAGGAAATGGTGTGGAATATCTTTAACTATAAAAGTTCTACCTCTCAGTGGCTGTTTGAGGCAATAACCAAGCTGATTCTGTGAGATATTTGAAAGAAACGTGATTTTGGAGGCCTTCAGGAAACGATGAAATTCTCAGCTAAACGAATTTTTAGTGGTTTTGGTGTCTGGATTTCGGTTTTTGAACATCATCATGTTTCCATTTCTCGGGTTCATTTCCAATATAAGCGAAGAACTGCCGAATATATAAGCATACCAAATAGCGTAGATGCTGAAGCGTCAGCAACGCCCTTTGCGGTCATGCTTCAATGATCACGGACTGCTTGCCTCGGTCGCCGAGTCGCAGATTCGTGGTCCGCGCTTCGGTCTGGTTGTATAGTTACTGCGACGTCTTTCGTACTGCTGGTATTCTTTTATTATAAGATATTAGCCTCCGTTTGTCGCCAAATTTCAGTAAGTGCGAGGGAGTGATGTATATTTCATACGTATACTACAAGAATTTTAGCACTAGAACGATACCGGTACAGCGTAGATCTAAGGAAAAACGCGAAAGACTTAAGAATGTGGTGTGGTTGATGTTGTAACACAGCAGGCAAAATGAAATAGAAACGAGGAGGATATGGTCTGTTGGAATGGAAGATTATGAAGGAGGATGGTGGGTGAGGAATGAGCCAACACAGACAAGACCAGCACTAATGAAGTTTGGTGAATATGACCAGCTGTACTAAACGGCGGACAGCGGAATCGCTGACCCATGTATAAATGTCGGAGAGTTTCCCCAACTTAGCCCTGGTAGATTTGCAAGCTCCATTTTAATTATATTAATATCTCACTGCTAACTTTGCCGTAACCTAATCAGCAGCTCTTATGACATTTTTATGCAGGCTGCGATTGTTCGGTCCACCGATCAGTACCAGTCCACGGTTCGCTTGGTACCGGTATGATGCGGTAGTAGGATGTACATTGCATCTCCGTTATCCCAATTGATTCATGTGGTGTAATATGGTACTGTAGTTACCCCAACCTGACTACCTGTTGCCCTAGCTGAATCAAGAGGAGCCTAATGAGTATGTTGTCATTCACAGATGGAATTCTACCTTAGTACTAATGCTAACGTTGAATTGCCAGCATTAACAATGACACTAGAATGTTACGGTACTGGTACCTATCAATCTAGATATACAATGATGCCTTGCTTTCGCCAGTGCAAATGGAGATTTTCTTCATAAGATTTGCTTCACACTTCCTGGATATTGTGATGGTCAAGGGTGCAGTAAAAAGAGCTTGGGGATGACTGATGATTGAATTGTCTGTTCAGCCTGATATCCTTCTATCAGTATGCACAAGATTACCAGACCACACAGCAAACTACTGGACTTTTGCCTTAACACTTTTATGCAATCATCGGCCTAATGGTTGATATATTATGTGTGGGAGTGACAATGGTGGAGATCCTGAGTAGAAGCTGCAGTTCCGGGTAGGATCTACCCAGCCACAATGCTAACAGGTCAACTTTGCTTTGACCCTCGCTTGATTAGTTCTACTTCTACCTATTGGTTAATCTGAACATTTCAGTTCTAGTAGTCCTCCTGAAGCCTACTTGTAACTTTTAACATGCTATTTATATTCCGTTACATCTGATCTTGCTATATCACCATAAATCAAGCAAATTTGTGTGCATTTTTATTATTTGCTTCTGATGCACCCACATGGCCATAGATAGACTGACCCTTTTGTATGGATTGGCGTTTCCAAATATTTTTATGTTGTGGGCCTATAGAGCGTATGCCCTTGATCACCAATAACATTGGATCACATAAGAATTTTATCTTGCCTACACTGATGCATGTCCATAACCCAGAGCATTTGCAAGCATCCTTGCTCAATGCCTCTTCACTAAACTAACTAGATTCTGCAGGTTTATTCCATCCAATTGAACAAAATACACTGTTCTCATAACTCTATCTTTTTCAATCCAATGTTTATTGCAAATGTTTGTGGCGTACAGTGTCTCATTACAAATACATGGTATGCACTGATAGTTCAGAAGATTTCTGCTCATGTAGCTGGAGAACAGTAAATGAATGAGTCGTGTGTTTTACATCTGTCGATGAAGAGTCATTGGAAGCCAGACCATAAAACACCTTCTGCAGGAGGAGACAAGGCAGCTAAAGTTGAGCCTTGTAGAGCCTGGCAAATGCGTAGCACAGACCGTCAACAGATTTCTCATTCGATAGAAAAGCCTAAAAATTAAAGTTTATAAAGTATTGCATTTTCTGCCCTAATATAGGATAAGTCTAATGGGGTCGTTTTTTTGTCTAGCCTCGCACACTTGGTTGCGGTACGGTACTGGTATACTTGAGTCAGTTTCGTGTGTCTACCTGCCTAACATAGGTCTATCCCATATTACTGCCCTCAACAATCATATGCCTGCTCTTGTGATTAAGGCAGCCTAATACTCAGGTACAAACTAGGAAGGTGAACGTGTATATGGCCGAAGACATTCCATTGAAGGCAATCCGGATAAGCACGACAAACGGCACACCCTTTAACAAACCTTTGTTCGAAAAGCTTGCAGGCATGTAGTATGTGACGACATTCTCGCCGGCATTTTCCATAACCGCTGAAAAACGTATATCCTTGGCGGAATCCCGTAGCTCTGCCAAAAGACCGTCTACGAATAGCACAAAATACTCGCACTCGACTTGACCGCTCGCGCCGATAACAACAGAGACCATAGAGTTCAAAAATTATAGCTCGCGCCTTCGCCCGTCGTCTTGACAGCTGTCAGTTGATATATGCTACGCCCATTGGCGTAATCAAATTCGACGGTTTTTCGCGAAAATCTCGGTAACTAGGCATTTTTGTGTCGAGAGATGTATATTTTCGGAATCAGCACACCGAAATCTACAAAATGAGCCAAAGTTGTTTCAACCGATATAGATGACCTTTAACGAACGTTATATTGTCGGACGAAAGACCCTAAATCAGCTCAATCGCGGATATATTTAACGGAACTCCGGTCATTATGCATTATGCCATGGCTCTGCTCCGGAACGTCTTTGCTGGGTAGAAGAAAGCGTCTCGCTCAAGTATGAGATTTCTGTGCTAGCAAGGAGCTTGTCAACCGGACTCTGTTGCTTGCACGAGATAACGAGATAACCGGACGGCAGTGGCCTAATTTTCTCATAATGACCAATCGATGCTTGGATGGAGGTTTGAACAGCTGTCAGGTGTAAACCTTTCAGCTGACGGTCTGCGCACGATAATACTACATCTTGAAGGGTTGGAGAAGTCAAGTCCACAGACATAGCCGGGGTTGGTATGGCATGAGCTAAATGGCCTGGCGGTGTACTGAGCACTGAATGTTGAGGCGCGTTGTCCCTTGCTACTATCTTTCCATGGGGTCGCTACTTTCAGAGTCCGAACAAGAAGGGGATGAACTTGGTTTTTTACGCTTCAAATTAGAAGATATTTCTATCAAATTTATCTCGGGGGCGCTTAAATTAAACTTTCTTAGGATATATATAATAGCTACCTGAACAGCCAGTATGACAATAGCCCTTCCAACGGGAAGGCAAGAAATATAATTGCTATCGCTTTCTATCCTTGCTTCCAAGAGCAGCTCGAAAGACGTCCGACGACGTCTCGAAGCGAATGATTATACTCTAATAAACTGATCCGGATCTTAGATCTGTGGTGACCTTAGGGTTAATAACTAAATACCAATAAACTGAACTGGATCTTTGATCTGTGGTGACCTAAGGGTTGATAACCATCTATCTATATAAATAAAAGAGCCTGTTTTTCCGCATGCATGTGCACGAATCAACTTTTTTATTACTGAAGCTATCGCCATAAGATTGTACAAGGATGTAGGGACAGACAACGAATAGGCGACGTGAACAGTCAATGCAAGACTAGAACAGCATCAGGCACTGAATAACCCTATAGATAAGAAATTTTACAACGAATCCGATTAATTCTGAATCACTTTTGGAATAACAAACGTATAATTTTATGCTGTTTCTTATATTTGGGCCTCACGCTTCATCTTCTTTAGCATGGGTAATGGCTCTCTCCGTACACTAAACGCCAGGGCAGCTACACAATCAACTTAATTAACTCCCTAATTCTACCACACTACGTAACTTGAGTAACATGACGTAGCCTAAAGATAGAGTAGTGAGGTTCTATGAAACGTTCCCCTTGGGCTTCTGGGCGAAACGTCTAGTTTAAGGCTTTCTTAACAGACCAAATTATACTCTTATTTGTATAGCCGGGCGTAAACGTCCGTCACAATTGGTTGAAGTTTGCAATGGCTGAATGAGCTGACGAAAGATTTCATTTATCTGTATAAGTTAAAGAGCCTGTTTATATCTGCACGAATGAACTCTTTTATTACTGAATCTATTGGACGATATTCGTGCGACTAGGTGGTTTTTTTTGTGCTTCCATCGTGTATTTCGTAAGTTATACATCGCCCAATGCTGCTATTTCCACGTTTCGATACGCCGAAATCAGAGATGCACCTTTCAGATCGGTTCTGGTCGCGTAATGTAGCCTGTCAACAACGTCCTGTTTACGTATTGTCCTTCGGTTCGGCTCGAAAGACGTCCACACTAGACGAAGCGAAGCGGTCCTGATGTAACCTCTACCACCACGAAATAGTGAAAATACATTTCCAACCGAGCTAAGTGGAAATAAATAAATAATCATATATTAGATATTACTACTTCAAGATTAAAGGATTGAAATATTGTAGTTCGAACTCATCCCTGAACAAATACCTTGCGAATATGTTGGAGTATTAAGCCTCCATCTATCCTAGACTAGCAATTTTAGTATCATGGAGACATGAGTCTCAGTAGCCTCAGCTTTTATCAAAGAAGAAATTGTCTTAGTCCTGCCTGGCTTACACCCCCTGTGATATTCGAATATTTATCAGCTAATTTCATCTCACTTATGTAGGTTACCGAGTGCGCCTAATCCTCGTAATATTCAGATCAGGAGATATAAGTCTTGGAACATCACGAGTTTGGCATTACTAGAAATCATCAATGATGTAGGGCTCGGAGGCCACATTAGACCAGCTGGTCGGAACCAGCAACAACAACAACAACAACAAAAAAAAAAAGAGATGCGCAATTGCCTTTTTATTGGCATCAAGAGACTTTCGCTATATAGTGCGAACATATAGCAGATTAAAGTACAGGATTACAGTCTACTGGCCAGTAACTGCTCTCTGGGCTGTGTATGAGAATGAATCCAATCTAATCATTAACTAACACCTATTTCAACAAAAGCTACAGTCTATGTCAGTTACGAAGCAAAAACAAACGATATTGATGAAACTAGCAGCCGTTGCTATGTAAACGAAGTCATCGTTCGGGATCTATTTTTATCCGAGGCTACCCAAAGGCTATCGGATATGCGATTCTTTTGGGGGGTTCTACGGACCTCATGTAACCTCTACCGTCACGAAATAGTGAAAATACATTTCCCACCGAGTTGAGTGGAAATAAATGAATAATAATAATCATATAATAGATATTACTACTTGAAGATTCAAGGATTGAAATATTGTAGTTCAAACTCATCCCTGAACATATGCCTTGCGATTATGTGGAGTATTTGGCCTTCATCTATCCTACGTTGGGATATAGCGCAGGCAGATGCCTCGTTTGACCAATCGGAGCTGACTATCCTATCCTAGACTAGCAATTTTAGTATCATGGAGACATGACTCTCAGTAGCCTCATGCAGCTCTTATCAAAGAGAGTGGAACAGAATGCCTGCCAAGTTGAGCGTTTTGCAGTCAGGATGACTCGTTTGCACTCGGCTCTTAGACTCTTGAAGCTGAGGATACTGGTCAATGAGAAGGTCCTTTTCATTTTCAGAAAGGCGGCTTTTTACGTCTAACTGCGCGGGCACAGTCGCCGTTCCACCATGGGACTGAAGGTTTTGGAAAACATCGTGACATAGGGATGGCTGTCTTCGCACCTTCCAGAATGCAGTTACTGCATTTGTCCTCACTCGACGACGTCTCGAAGCGAATGATTATATTTTAATAAACTGGACTGGATCTTAGATATGTGGCGACCTTAGAGTTAATACCCATATTCCAATAAATTGGACTGGATCCTAAATTTGTGGTGACCCAAGGGTTGATAACCATCTATCTATATAAATAAAAGAGCCTGTTTGTCTGCAAGTGTTTTCACTAATCAACCCTTTTTGATCACTGATGCTATCACCATAAGATTTTACAGGGATGTAGGGCGACGTGAACAGTCAATGCAAGACTAGAGCAGCATCAGGCACTGGATAACCCTATAGATTGGAAATTTCACAACGAACCCGATTAATTCTGAATCGCTTTTGAAATAGCAAACGTATAATTTTATGCTGTTTTGTATATTTGGCCCTCGCGCTTCATCTTCTTTAGCATAGATAATGGCTCTCTCCGTACACTAGACGTCAAGGCAGCTACACATCTGCACCATCAAGTTAACTCACTAATTCCACCAGACTTCGTAACTTGAGTAACATGACGTAGCCTAAAGATAGATTAGTGAGGTTCTATGAAACGTTCCTCTTGGGCTTCTGCGCGAAACGCCGGGCGTAAACGTCCGTCACAATTGGTTGAAGTTTGCAATGGCTGAATGAGCTGACGAAAGATTTCATTTATCTGTATAAATTAAAGAGACTGTTTATATCTGCACGAATGAACTCTTTTATTACTGAATCTATTGGACGATATTTGTGCGACTAGGCAGTTTTTTTGTGCTTCCAGCTGGTCGGGACCAGCGCAAAAAAAAACTAGCTACTATTTCAACAAAAGCTACAGTCTATCTCAGATACGGTGCAAAAGCAAACGATCTTCAGGAAACTAGCAGCTGGTTACTATGTAAACGAAGTCAACGTGTGGGATCTATTATTATCCAAAACCATCCGAGGCTACCCAAGGCTATCGGGAATGCGATTCTTTTTTGCTTTTTTTTTTTTTGGGGTTCTACGGTCCTAATGTAACCTCTACCGTCGAAATAGTGAAAATACATTTCCCATGGAGATGAGTGGAAATAAATAAATATTAATCATATAATAGATATTACTACTTCAAGATTCAAGGATTGAAATATTGTAGTTCAAACTCATCCCTGAACAAATGCCTTGCGATTATGTTGGGGGTATTTGGCCTCCATATATCCTACGTTGGCGTACAGCGCAGGCAGATGCCTTGTTGCACCAATCGAAGCTGAGCTGCAGCAACACAAAAGGCGTCAGAATCATCATTCATCCCAAGCCTTGTTGATATTGTAAACTTCTCAGAAACTTTAGTAAGAAAAGCCAAACATACCACAGTTTATGAGGCAGCAAAAAAACCATCGGGTTTTGGTAAAGAAATAATGCCGCGAACAGTAATTCTACAATGAATGCTAATCGGAAACGGCAAAACTTGACAGAGACTTTAATGAACGATCCATTTTTTCGTAAAAATGAGTATGTGGACACTTTTATAATAAACAAATGGTTTAAAATTGTCAATGAAATCAATCACTGTCTTCTGCCAGCATCGTGTTTTCTACATTCCTTAAGATACCAGCTATGTCGTCGACGGTAGCGCGTAGAAATAAATCACACAGCATAAGGGTATGGAGACAAATGGGAAAAATCAGGTCCTTGGGGACAGGGAAGACTTTAAGACTAAAACGTGAAAGATACATATAGGACAATCAAAATCGATTTTACAAAATTCGACAGAGACCGATCATCGGCAGGATCTTGAATGAAATCATCTGCGGCTTCGTCGTCATCTGTGCCGTCGCTGTCATCTGACCCGGGTCCCTGTCCCAAAGAAGTATTCTCATTTGAGCTGTTGTGATTATATTTAAACCACCTGGGATGTGGAAGCGGGTATTCGTGATTCGCTTTCGCTTCTACCCTTACAACAACAAACAGGTTACAGCTGCATAACCGCTGTCGTTGCTATCGCGAGGTAGGCGGCCCGTGTTTAAGTAAAGAAATATAGCCACAAAAAGTAATTCCACAATGATCACTACTCGGCAACGGCCAATTTGACCGACACTTTCAGGAAATGAGTGAGAGAGAGAGAAGATCTCTTTGTTTCGTAACGATGAGCATGCGGACACTTTATGTAACAAACAAATGGTTTAAATCAATCAGTAAGTCTGCCCTCAGCCTCACCTCATAACACATTTCTGTTAGATCCCATGATCCTCCGCCACGCGAGAGATATGACACTAGTGATTGCTTCTGAGTGACAGCAAAGCGACAACGAAAGCAACATAACCGATCGCAAAGATTCAAAATACACCCAGACACGCACCACATATATGGATATGTAAAACATTAAAAGAGAGGTTAGGAAAAAAATTCCCAACATTCGAGAATCTGGTTGCAGCCGATTTCGATGAAGCATCCAATCGAGATGAAATAGAAAGGGGTCATCTGTGGCTTCGTTGTCATCTGATGCGTATTCGTCATCAGAAGAGCTAGACTCCTGTCCGAAAGAAGTTCTCAAGCTCATTTTGACTGTTGTGATTAGATTTAAACCAGGGAGGTGGAAGCATTTATTCGTGATTCGCTTGCGCTTACAAGTTACAACCCTGAAAAAGGTTCCACATTCCAAAACAAATTACGAGAACCGACCGTGTCAGGCACATTTTAATATTCTCGACATCGCAAGTTCGCAGAGGTAAGGTTCATAATTCGATATATTGACGTTAAAATCAGTTGAAAAATGGTTGCATGGCGCAGCGACCGACGACGTCCCTGATTTCACGTGTAACACCGCAATTAATAACAAATAGTGTAGATACTGCTTCAAGGTCTACTTTTCGTGGAAGCGAGAAAATTTTTGCGCTTTCGCGGCTACCCGCAGTCTTTTTATTATTATTATTGTTTAAAAGATAGAGTGGCGCTTATCACCGATGAGGTCTGGTGCGCCACGGCCGTAACACTAGAAACTGGAATGGCTATACATATTTGTAACGTTTTTATAAGAATCTCTCGCAGGCGAGGACGTACTCCACGACCGGGGTTAGTAGCTGGGGCACAGTTAACAGGTTGGCGATCGAAAATAAGATTCAAAGATTCAAAGTGGTGCAATTTCAACTTCCAGCTCCCAAAGCAAAAAAACAACAAACTTACATATCTGAATCTTTTAATACCGAGAGGCCACTTTCTGCTCCTTCGAATTGTTACCATTGCGCTTTAAGAAAGAGTTATCTCAAGTATGAAGCGACAATTTATCTATAGTAATCTAGATACAATAGCACGGGACATCTTTTTAAGTCATGGATAGCACTGTCTATAAGCAAACGTAAAGCTACATCGCCTATTAACATTGGGGTAGCTTGTGAATGTTATAATTCTCATTAAACCGAAGGTGGGCGTTAAATCTGCGGTGAATCTTCTTTACGATATGTCTTAGCCAGACCTACAAGCAGCCTGGATGGACCCCCTGACTCCTTCCTCCCTCACCCACCAACTGAGCTGAATCAAAGAAACCACGCTTTCAGCTGAAGATCTGAAAGCCGAAGACTCACGGCTGCCTCTAGTGACAGACTCCAAAATTTCATAACGAGCCATTTGATGAAATAATAAGAAATCATGGTTTCTCTCAACAAAAATGTCCTTCATTATACATTCCGGTCTTAGGAACGACAACTTGTAAAATGGCATCGTTCAAAGTTTGTGTTACTTGTAACAAATGGTGTGGTGTGAATGGTGTAACTGAAACTATCTTACCGGATGGTGACGCTAGATTGCTCATTGCGATTTGAATGAGGTTGTGCGACACCGTGGTGATGCACGAGTTGCCCATGAATATGAACGAATGGGGGATAGCGAGAGTGTGTAACTTGATAGTTGAGACAACAACGACTGTTGTCACCATATGCTGGTAAACTAGAAGATTTCCTTCATGCTGTCAATATCATTTTAGTACTCATCCGCATGTTTATTCACTTCCCAAAGGAGACGGGTGTTGCGTCTTGGCTGATTTTTTCTGTTACTAGAAAGAGTGATCTCAATCCATTTCAGCTCAGTTCAGACATCGTTTAGAAAACTGGCTAATATTTGATCAACCTCAGATCAACTGCTTGTCATAGAATAAGCCTAGACATTGATAAATTTGATATTCAAGCCCCACGCAATATATGTAGCAGCCCAGTATCAGCCACACCGCAAATTCTTGCATCCCAACAGTTCCCTTTGCTTCATATGCATCTATTTAAATCATTTGATCATATTTCCCTCTTAGTCACAGCGTTTATTCATACAAGGCAACATTTTCACAATTTACGTCGGCGCGTAAATAGGCTTTGTAATTAAAATTCAGTTACGCACGCCTGTAACAATTGCACGTTCAGTCGTTTGGCATGGATCCGGAAGTATATGCAATTACCACGAAACTCCTCTCCTAGTGAGTAATGTCAATGGGAAAGGAAGCTTTGTTGTAAAATACGGCGTAGCTAAAGCCAGTAGGTTGTCTATGTCGATAGCCACATCAGGTAAGGATAATAATGATGCACTCAAGATTTGTGCCTATCAGACAGGTCATAGCATCAAATTCAAGTCGCAGTAGTGATGTCAGTTTTTGCAACAGTCCGTAGACAAAACCGCGGTGCGTTTATTATCGTGGTATCAATTTGTGTTGTACGCAGGCTGGGGATACAACTTTGAAGGCCTATACTATACTATTAGTCACAGCACAAGTATAAAGTGCCTGAGCAAAGGCTTGCGAGACTACTTATGGTCTTTGAGGATAGCGTCGGCGTTTCAAACTGGCTTCGTGTGATACCCAATAAAGAATAAGCCTTCCCCTTGACCGCACGCGGGTAAGACAAGCCGAGTAGCACTGGACAATAATCAAATCTGTCTGGGAGCGTCGACTGAGTGATGAACTAAAGTCATAGTGATGCCGGGCCTGGGTACATTTAGGATCTCAATTTGTAGTTGGTTTTGTTATTCTCGTGCCTATAGATAGGTCTACGACTCTACGTGCATCGAGACATCGGCCTATATCATGGAGTTCTTGGCCTATACCGATTCATCATTAACCGTGTCGTGTACCTCATCATCTCGATATAAACGCCATCACATAACTTTGCGGTAAGCAATTGCCATGTTGCCAATACATTACTGCATTACAAACCAAACACACCTTAAAGTCTATAACAGTATACAGTATATCCTGTCATAAAGGAAGCTTCGTGAAGACCAGAAATTTACGTTGTGCGTAGAAGCGTTTTGTATTCAACGTTCAGGATATGCAGCGAACCAATGGTGCATTGCGTTGGTGAAATATAAAACATATGGTGTTGGTGTTGCTTATCATGAATTAAGACAAACGCTACATTGCAACAGGATATAGCCTACAGGCGATTGATAGTGATGTGAAATGATGCAGGGAGTCTATGGTGAAATGTCTAGTGGTTGGTTCAAATAATAAAGCTTATGACAAAGGACCGGAGCTCCTAAAGCTTGTGACTTTGTATCCAAATAAACTGATGCTGGACATTAACTTAGGTGCTGACATTGTTTATATCAGATCACCAGCCATCATCTCTACTATTTGATATTTTAATGGATAGAGAGTACAGTTTTAGCATCCCACAATATTTAGTGGAAACATACAGAGCTCACAAGATTTCGGAGCTCAAATCCTTCACCAACAAATTTTGGAATCTGAGCTTCGAATGTTTGAAATTCCCAGTGAGATAGAACAACAGTGGTAAGGTATTGGTGAATAACTTTTTAAACTCATTTTCAGCAGTGATTCGGCCTTATGAGTCATGTTGTTGTTTGGAATTTATAGCGTTTACAACCGGACAGGTCAATGTTTATTTAGCGCACGTGTTCCTTCATTTTAGCTGCAAAATATTACTATTCGATATGAATATTTTGTTGTAGATGCGGGTAGAATGTTTTGTAACGCCCTAAATGCAGTTAGCACAAACATCCTGAAATATAATTACGTAATTTGTTTCTCCGTTTTCATTCTGGTGCAATTGGCAAGCGTCGCTAAGGTAAGGCAGTAATTAATTATGAAGGTTTATTACCTAATACCAAGAACGTCTTCGTTTATGTCTATATGCGTAATGCGGTATTGTGGGACAACGACATGGAATATATAACAGAATGGGTTGATATCGAAACGGACCATGGTATGAATATATCAGAAAAGTCATCATGACAAGGCCATGCTTCATATTTACAAAACCTAAACAGGGGTGCGCGCGAGTCCAATTTGGGGCACCATTTTCTATAAAGGGTAAACGTTGGCATGCAGGACAAACCCTCGGAGTAGCGGTGAGAGTGGTGAATTCAGTTTGTCCAAACTGAAATTTACCGCGACCGCACTATCATGGAATTCACCAAGCCCAGACCTGCGAGCCTAAAACCGGCGCGGGTCCGATTTGTGTATACGGGAGACTTACATTACTGCTACTGCCATATCGGCACAGCTCCAATACCAGAATGGCAGTAGTTTGACAGGGAAAGCTTATTTTTCAGGGAGATGTTTTTTGTGGAACTGAAGATCCTGTTACATATTGTTATGGTGAGTTCAATCGCCTATATACATGGATCCCTAGAGTTAGAGAGCTCTAAAAGCCCTGATGAAATAACAAGGTGAAGGAATATCGGGTCTTTTCATTCATCCTAATCCTACAATTAGCACGACGCAACCCTTGCTGTGGGCTCTAATCCGAGATTCCATTCAGTTTTAGGCACATATGGTAATATACTCTGCCCGTCTATGTAGGTACACCGTGCACGCAACATGCTACAGATTCCTATCGTGGGTATTTTCCTCGCAAGATGGACACCGTTGTGTTTTGGCAAGACATATATATTCTCTTGATGCAACTATCTACTCCCTTGCGAGAGATTCCAACAACCGGCCTTAATCAATCATCATTAGGCTATGCCATTTGAAACGATCATCACAGGAAATACGATACCTATTCATTCTGTAATTCTACAGGAATAACCGCTTATTGCTGCGGATATCATCGAGACAGATGTTGTTGGGATTCGATATGGAAAATTTGGTGTAAGTAATAGGTGCCATAGGACAAGCTTTTGGTGCGAGAGCGGCTATATACATCTACCAGTGTCCAATAAGCTGTCATGTATACAGATATACTGATCTATTGTACATGGCCTACTCTAGGAACAAAAGTAGGTCATGCTCGCACTTCCAATAGGTATCCGCAAATACACTGTTTGGGAGTCAGTGCTACGGGGGTGAGAATGGGTTGTGGTGGCTATATTGATCCCGGGCGATATATCGTAAATATCGGGACCGCCTACAGTAAGCCTACATGATCTAATCTAAGCAGTTGAAAACAGAGTATATTCAAAACAATAACCTTTTCCCATATAATTCCCAAATACTAATGGCTTACTTATCATCTTTGCTGGGAAACCTTACATGTTTATCTTATTTTCAGGGTTTTGGGTTGTGGTTTTGGTTGTGTTGGGTGCGTTATTTTCCTGCATCGGTTATTTTTGTACTTGCGTAAATGATGATTGGAGCAGTCAAGGACGAGCGAGTCCTTTCTATGCAATAAGAGATGGATTTCGAAGAAGATTCTCCTCCACTCAAGGAAGCACCGATGCTACAGATCCTTACAAGGCAAGTGTGGGCCAGTTAACAGAGTAACACTCTTTAGCGACACCTAACAGAAATGAGATGTTAGATGTATAGTGTATAGGAATATCTTACACGCTGAAAATGCGGCATGCACAGAATCAATACGCACAGTATTATACCCACGTGGGGCCATGCATACTTCATACTGCATACTGTAGTATCACCTTTTGAGTGAGGTGGTATGGTTGAGAAAGAGAGAGAGAGAGAGAGGTCAATTCTGCGGGAGATATAAGCTAGCTACTCAATGTTTCTTTCGGTACAAATCTATGTGCGACGTTAATGACAATAACTTGACCGAATTGTAATTGACAGGACTACAGAGAACAAACGGTTGTTCTCCCACCGTATTATCCTTCAACAAGCTCGGTACCTTTACCAAGTGCAGACCAACCTCCTGCGGTAAGTTCGTTAAGTACCTTCACAAATTACAAGCCTCTGATACCTGCGAGCGCATATTCAGAATTCTAATAACTCAGGAAAGCTGGTGAATTTACTTCGCTATGATACTTGATGATTTGATAGCATTAGCGATACATGCGTTCTGACTGCATGGAGCCCTACAGCTCTTAGAGGCACCCCATTCTCCACCTCCTCATCCCTCATACATATCGTCTTATTTTTTTTAGGAAGCACCGCCGCCATATTCAGAACAACCTACGAATGAACAGACCCCACTTCTTCCCGTATCGACTTATACTTCCGTCGTGACGTCACAACAGAATCCTGGCAGACAACCGACAATTACCGACAGGATTACGTCATCACGATGACCTCATATCATTATATTCTTACTATCTAATTATTTTCGAGTATATAGGAGCTATATACATGTACAAAAAAATCAGAATTTGAACTTATGGTAATGTCTTTCAATTTGCTTTCGTGAAAATGTGCTGTCTTACAATAATGGCACAGAAAAGTTTCGCAAATGAAGTAGCACCTGATAGTAGGCCTATGGCTCATGCACTTTCCTCTTCTCAGTCATAAAAAATGATTTCCGGTCACAGAATTCGTAACCACAAGGCATGCCACAACAGACGCGATATAAAGTCTTTTCTATAGAATTTGTTAGAAGACCTTGCCTTCAAGACTCAAAGAGATCTACAGAACACGCTTTAGTTGGCTTGAAAGGCGTTTCAGTACGAATGATGGTCGTGGTAGCAGAGTGCGGTGCAGCGCCGACCGAGTATATGCGCCAATAAAGACAATATCATAAGTCAGAGAATGTAAAACTGTGATATCGAAGTGGAGTAGGAATACAGGGACACAGCCAGTGGCCTTGTGCTGATGCGTCAAACCCATCCCTGCAAGATGAGACTTTTGAATAGCAGGTGATGGAGGATTATAAAATACAGCAGTCAGAAAGCCTATACATCCATAAAATAAATTAACTTTCTCAACTCAGTTTTGCGATTAAATTCTCTGTAGCTTGATGTTCTATGTATCCTATACCACAAGCGTTGCATCAGGACGAGACTGCGCCAAAATGTCGCCCAGACTCTTCTATACTACAGCTATCATTCTTGGAGGTAACCAGAACATATCAGAGAGCACAAAATGGAAGTCGCTTTGATTTCATACTTTGGCTTCGCCCAAAATCGAAATGCTTGTCGGAAAACTAACAATGCATTTAACACCAGAGTCGGAATTAGGCTGGGCTCACGACTGAAACTTTCACGATGTGATCTCTCTCATATAGTATACATAAACTCAGCGACAATTGTAGAACGGTGATTGAGAAGCTGAAACAATATATGCCTAAAATCATCCAGAGTTATTAGTTTGGTCTGGTATCCTCAGAGATTTTATACATGAGCTAAACCCGGAAACCTTCAACCTTGCAGTTCTCCAACTGACTTTGGGTGATTGCCAGACGAATTTGCAACCTAACAAGGGACGGCTACGTTACGACGTTAAGACAGACGGCGATATCTGCAGATGGACGCTTCCGACTAGTTACGAAGAATGCGCCGGTCTTGTCATAAAAATTGAATCAGCAGATATGGAATTTGAACAGATTTGTCGCAGTAGACTTTACATTCCGATGGGTAAGAGTGTAGGCATAATGAATTCAATGTCACTAGATCCACTAGGTAATGCTCTAACTAGGCTTGGTGTGGACCATATATAACGTGTCACGTTCCATGAGTAAGCCATGAAAATTCTACATCCAAGTCACGGATAGGGACGAACGCATTTTTCCTACTGGGTAAAATCTTTAAATGTTCAACCCTGCATTGTTTATCTACAGAAAATGGCATCACTTCGAGTTGTCAATTTTCAGACGGGTGCTACATTCTATATAAAAATTATGCGGGATCCCAACAGCAAATCCTATTGTATATGCAAAGCAATGGGTTGCAATGCACACGTCCTAAATGGCATCGGTTCAACGGGACAATCCCACGCGAGATTAAAGTGGAAACTGAGCCTGGTTTAAAGTATAGTGCGTTTCTGGAATTATCATATGAGTTTATTCACTGCACTAAAGTCGCTGCCGATGACTTTACGGGTAGGTTTTAATTATACTAGATACTGCCGCGAATCGATGTGACTTGACTTGACGAGCTTAGGAAGTTAGGAACCCAGCCAGCAATTTACGCTCAACCACACACGAGAGGAACGTAGAATAGCTCGCATTTTCTGACAGCCAAATATGAAGATAGCACCTGGCCGCCGTTCAATATTCACACATGTTATCGTAGGCCTACACCATACGTTAGACTTTCTGGAGTTTGGGCAACGCCAATCCCAACCACCCACGGTCAGTTGTAAGATAAGGCATTCGGGGAGGGTTGCGGCAAGGAAGTCATCCATTTTTTTTCCATATGTGTCTCAGGAGTGCAAAGTCTGAGAACATTACACATGTGTTATACAGTGTCCGGCTCACTACGTCCGCGACAAAACAACAAAAAACCGAAGACCAAGAAGATCCTTCCGCCAAGCAAATCATGCGACGGACTAGTGGTTGCAGTGGCAATTTTAGCAGTGTTAACCACATGCTCTTTGCTGGCGATCGCATATTTATATCTCAAGTAAGTATATATGCTTGTATTCATGAAGGCTACTCAGACTAGGTTGAACCCAAGTTTGCAAAAATCTCAGAGGTAGAGTCACAAGATCAGGGACTCGGAAGATTGGTTAGGTTATATTTATCCCAAACGCTGTATAAAGGCCAACAACTTTCGTTGATCTCTTGATGGGAAAATGCCATCAGCTATTTGCTTAGTAGTAAGCCTATCTCATGTACAGTAGAAGCTCTATATTACAATCAAACTACATTAATTGAGTGAAGTGCCAGAGGCCCTCGTCAGGGATCCATGGGTGACTCCCGCACAATGGACATGTCTAACTATCTATGTATATTTTCCATTCGCAGGCTCCGATCATTTGCAAGTCGCAACAACACCAACAATATCTACTCATTTGCTAAAGACTCTCCCGATGCGAAACAAAATGAAAACAGTCAACGAGATGAACTACCCAATGAACTTTATCACATGGAGGACTTACAAACAGGCGGAAACACCAACGATTCCCCTTATACATTTATCAAGTCATAGATCTCGATCCGGAGAAGTAGGCTACGACTACAAGATTAGATTTACAATATTTGGCGAAAGAATAACACACCTTCAACGAAATACAGTTCTATAACGGGCCCGCGTAACGAGGATAAGGAGAAATTTGCCCATCAGTCTGCATTCTCACCCAGCGAGCATATTGTGGGAGTATGTACGATTGTGGCCCCCTGTCACAACACCTACTTCGCCGAATGGGTTGCCATTACAAATACCGCCTTATGCAATGTTACTCGTCTCGTAGCCTTGGCTGTTGATTTCAAAACACAAGGAGCAACGTCACCAGAATCAGACAGGCTATGTATTCTAAGTTGTATGCACTATGCACAAATATTATACTGTCTACTTATCCGCCTACATATATATTTCATTTCGGGCGTTTAATGGCAAATCATCTTTGTGTAAATTTGGAAAGTATGGCGTGTTTGATTACAATATCTCATTCGGCATGATGCATTGCCGACGCCTAACGCAAACAGGTGATGTTGGTGTCGCCAGCAAGTCGCCAATGGATATTTTTTAGAAACAGAACAGGTTGAAGTAAGAGGAATAGTAAGGGCCAAGGGGTAGGCTAGATAAGTTTCTTATACGGGTAGTATAAGTTTAATTGCAATAGATCTATGTACTTACAGGAGTGTAAATATCGCGGGCCTGTCAAAGAGCGGTGCGATATGCTTCAGTGGAGTGATGTCATTCATAGTTGCCATGTAAAGGTGATTTAATCCCTACTTCAAATTGAATAACCATGTCTAGTCATGACGTCACGGTGTATCCCGCTGAGCTATAACCAGCTTATGATAGAAACTGTTGAAATGACTTTTCTCGATATGTGATATATCTGTAGCTGATGACGTAAGTTGTTCGTGCCCAGGGACTTTTGTAGTACAGTCACTGTGGTATAGAGATGACCAATGCACCCGATATAGTTTTTCATTCATATTGTGAATTCAGACCCGTGACAGGCCTACACCATAGTTGTGGAATGCCACGCGACGCGGAGTTGTTATCTGTGAAATGGGTAACTATAGCACGGCCAAGGTAATACGGAATATTCCATGTTTGCGTTGACCTACCAACGCACATGCCTAAAAGAGCTTTTCAATCAGCTTATCGTCAGCGAAAACAACGAGAAAAATGGTTGAAATCATTGCTAGGGGCCGGAGCTCCATGGCTTCAAGTCTACGCAGAAAGGCTCAGAATTTTACATATTCCATACCTATATATATAATTTCGGCTACACAAGTAATGAAATAAGTCTTTCTGAGACTAGAAATTGTAAAACCGTGAAGACGGACAAACTATATGTCAGCGTATCGTTGGTAAACAATGTTAGTGTAACAATATGTAAAGAGTAAACGATTGTTTTTAAGTTTTATGAGTTTGATGCTACAGGATATTGTCACCTAGTCAACCAACTACCAGCAGTTAATTGACTCCTTATGCCGCATTGCATAAAGGTACGAGAGATTATACACGTGTTTACGCCAACGTAAGCCTACAATTTGTAATACTGCTTCCCCTTGTGTGCCAACGCTTTGCGACACAGAAAGATGCATGAGGATTTATGAAATGTAGGCAGATTACCTATAACATGCGTACAAGCGCTTTATTGTATTGCTTCCTCCAAGTTGTTTATCCGTTAGCATAACGTCATTGCTAAAGGTAATAGCTTGTGAGTATCAAATACAATAGTGTCAAATTACGCAGCTAAGGATATATTATGGTCTGGATAGGATCTTGCGTAGGCAAAATATTTTAACGCAAGTCGTAGTTCTATCAATGATTGTGGTCAATTTAGCTCTAACAGCTCACTCAGGCAACTCAAATACAAGAGTCAATATTTACGCAAACTTTCGCCGATTTTCGATACCGATAGATATGAAGTGTATGTTATCGCTCAGTTAACCGAGTGGTTTGACTGTCTCCCTTCTGATCATGGAGGTCCCAGGTTTGATTCGCGACCGAGTCAACCCGAAGACTTTAAAATTGGTATCCAATCCTGTCTGCTAGGCAGTCGTTATCGAGAGTGTGTGGAGAGTTGTTATGTGGTTGTGATAGTGATCCGGGCTGCAAACCAGAAATATGTGAAAAATAGCTGTTATGCGGTGCAAACGTAAAGATAGCTTTCAGCAATGCATTTATAGTGTATGCATTATAGTTTCTTCTCGAAATATATATCGATATCGCGTAGTATAAGGATAGACCATCGCATAGAGATGATAGTTGAAAACTCTGCAACTTCAAGAACAACAAGAAACTGAGTTAGTGTTAAGAAACTTGAGATTTTCGAACTATTCAAGATCAGAGGGGCCTTAGTGTTGTATATTCAGGGCGGCTCGATTCGTCATTGATTACGTGACATATGCAGTGGCCGTGTAATACTCTCAGAACACCACGGTAATGATAAGATTGCAGCAAAGTGATTAATGGATGATCAATGATCATCAAGTTTGCCGCAGGCTGTAAAGAGCTTGATTTAGTCTGGAAATCTTTGAAGTGAGGAGAAACCTTATATTAATTATGCCTTACGGAAATAATGTGGTTAATATCAATCATTAATCGCAATAATTTCGTTTGCTATTGACGCGTTTGTTAGGAAACTGAACCCACAGAGTGATGCTCGGTAGGCCGGTAGTGTGTAGGAGGTAGTCTAATCACCCCGCACGTAATTGAGATAGAGTTGGGCGGTCTTAAGCAGTCATATACATATCGATTTGAAGGCCGATTTAGTCCCGAATCTTTGTCCAGCTCCATCAGTGATGCCGAATCAGTAACGAAGCAGATTCATTTTAATACACCAAAATCCGCGTTGAAATTTTTAGCAGGAACGGCATGCAACAAATTTCTATATCCAGTGTTCGGCCATTTTTCGGCTTTTCGCGTTGGTGCGTGGATGGGGTGGGGCGTATAGACAACTCATTTTCATATAAGCCTGGGAGCGTGTTGAAGAAGATCCGTTGTGATTGGCAGCGGAGATTTTTGCATCGGAAGCTCATAATCACAATTACGTGATGTCATGTGACATAATACTCCTTGATTAAATGGATCGAATTTTACCGCAGTACGAGGCTGAGTATGTAAGATATCTAGTTTGAAGTAATGCTGACTGCTCAAAGTAAAAGAACTGCTATCTTGATGCTAATGAACTTGGATGGAGAGTTTACTAAAATTCCTTCCGACAATTTTGATGATAGGTAAGATAAGATTGCTTATGATTGTCTAATAGCGTTTGATCATAGATAGTTAATAGCTTGCTGAGGTCGTTTACGATCTCAATAAAAAAGGTCTTTCGCAGCGTCTTTTGACGATATGATTAAAGGTATTGTGTTCGTGTTGGACTGAACTGCTTTCAAAGTTGAAATTCCTTGCGCGGATCCACCCGATTAAGCGTTAGTGGTACTGCGCAGTAAGTCTTGGTGCCTTACTAAAACGCCAGTCCACGGCGCGTCACATCCAAGTGTCGCGTAGTGACAGAAAATACCAGAGTTGTGGCAAAATTATACCAATATCTACAGGAACTTTTTCTAGAAATGGGATCCGTCTTCAAAATGACATATCCACCGAGGAAATTTCTCTATTCACCAGAAACGCCTGGAGTGGGGCCTGCCCAAAGTGTTCTAATGTCCCGTTACCTTAACAATACCACTGCCTTGACTTTGTGACGTTTCAACGGCATAGAGGTTTAACGTCATGTATACGCGACAGGTCAATATGCTTATTCGTGATATCATCAGAAACCTCCGGTTTATATCCCAAGTCACTGTACACAACCACAATCCTACGCATCGCACAACCTCGATATTGACATCAAGGAAATTAGCAATATTCATTTTATCAACCAAGGTGTTGTTATCGGGTACGAAGTACCAATTCAAACAACAAACACATCCGCAAGTGTGACTTGTTCAAACGGACAAGTTATATCACGTGACCAAGTATGTAATGACGTCATCAACTGCGAAGACGGCAGTGATGAACTACGCGACGGAACTGGCTTCAAGTGTCTCCTATCGCCAACGCAATCCAGGTACATATAAACATCAAACGATATATGTTCTATATTATATCACTGTTGCCCAGTAACAATATAGGCTAGTATCGTTTATTCATAACATTCGCCTACATCATATCAGTCATGTGAGTGGAATTACATTCGTTGAGGGCTTGTCTCACCTTGTTTGTTTACATGAAAATATATATATGAGGCGAGAAGGCACAATCGGTTAAGTGCCCGACTACTTGGCGTTGTTACCAAATCGCGTGTCGCCAGTGACATGTAAATAACCACGCAGCGCGATAACGCCGGGAAGGTCATCCTTTGTATAAGTTTACCAAGATAAGGCGAACAAACAGCTTAGATCTTTTTCGGGCGCCATTTCAACCTGGGCTCTGAGGCCGCCTAGTAAGGTTATTCGCCACAAATGTTCCAACCCTATTTTCTGCGACCAGCGGCAGTAACGATTTATGCTACTTTTCAGATGTATTTTGCCACAGTCTATGACAAAAGATGACGTGACAGACTGCACGTACGGCGGTGATTTGTGTTACGATGACGAAAATGAACTGGTTGCATCAAAATGTTTTATATGCTTAGATGGAAGCACCACGATATCTCTGACACAGGTGAGGTTTCAAACGGTAAACCACAACTGCCCACACTATGAGTACCTGAGGTTTGGCCTTGCTGTGAGACCGACACTTCAACACAGTGCGTAGAGAAATTTGGTGATGCCCAAGCGCATGATACGCAGGCATTTTGGGTTAAAAAGCACTTCGTAGAAAACTAAATTTCTGGAGCTTATAATAATGGACTTGACCTTCTTACATTACACAGATTTGCGACGGCGTGGTTGATTGCTCAGATTTATCAGACGAGTGTGCCTGCCTGATGTCAAAATCCTATCACAGAGTGTTTTCAAGAAGCCCAATTTGTGATAAACTAAAGTAAGTAAATCCTTAGGATGGGGATCATAAAGTAAACCCATCCCAAAGTCTACTTAAAAGGCAGGATTTGTACGTTTGACTTGAGAAGCAATTTGTGCATGGCAAACGTTTATGATCTTCAGTTAAGTTCTGCTTGACACTTAAGTGTCCCTTAAGTTGTGATAGCCAGCCTTAGTCTCATAGCTCATCGCAATCCAACAGTACGATCGTTGTAGGCCTCAAGGTTTGCGACCTTCGGGTCTATTACTCACGATGACTCTCAATGTATAGTGAGTTCATCGCACAGTCATTTACATTAGCAAGACACAAAAATGTTGCAAAATTACGTAGGATCGAAAATGATTGACAATGCTAGCGGAAGTTGTGCAGGATAACAGATGATTCATTTATTCCCCTGTCAGATAGTTTGCACTACAATCGGATGAAGTCAATGAGTAGCAATAACTAATAATTTAGTTTAGGGTATTACGGAGTCTAATAAATAGTTTAGCGAACATTTATAATACATAGCCATGCCAACTCTATATCAAGATGGTGACGCATCAAGTTATCGACTATCGCACAGTTGCGCGATGCGTCACAGCCGCAGCCCACGCAAATGGTGGTTCGACTTGCGTAAGGTTTCATGAAATCCCCACTATACGAGAACATAACTAGCTCATAGTCAAGCAACCAAGGTGACCCTACCCTCCTAATGTCATCCATTCTCCACATACTGTAGATTCCAGACAGCCACAAGTATTAGTAGGCTTATTATAATGTTTCTGAATGGCGTCATAACTCTTCAGGTACATCACGTCTATATATACGGACACAGAATTGCACAACTCAGCCGATTTGTCCCGACAAAGTAACGACTGCAAGCCAGGCCATTTCGTCTGCAATAATACATCTGATGTTTCTGTATGCATTGAACCGGAACGCGTTTGCAATGACGTGTTAGACTGCCCGCTAGGTGATGATGAAGAGTATTGCAATCATTTTGGTTTCGTTTGCTCAGGTATGTTAACTTGCAGCATATATTGCAGAATAGTGACTCGGTATTATTGGATATAACATCACTAACCTCACCCTCGCTACCATATATAGGGCTTCAAACGAACGCTACAAATTTACTTCGCTATTTGCAGGGGGAGATGGTCTAACGGGAACATTTTGTGACGGTCGGATCGACTGTCCAAACTTCGATGACGAATGCAACGAACTTTGCTGGTTATCGAATGAATTTTGTAACTTTGTGACCAAAATGAATCAAAGCAGTTCTTATTTTAACTGCACAACATCCGCGACCGAGATTCCTGACGCGATCAATGGCATTGAAGCGGGTGATATTTGTGATGGACATGTGAACTGTGAGGGGACTGGTGAAGACGAAGCTTATTGCTCGGCATCAACTCATTATTACTGTTCAAGTAAGCTCTCGGTGTTTTTGATAGCGGTGACAGGGAGAGTTGTCAAATAACGGCCCGATTCAAAGCGTGTGCTGGCTTTAGGCCAAGTCCGAAATTTGGTTCTCAGACCACGGGTTGGGCTTCAATCTCGCCCCAAGATGCTTCAGGGAAGACCATCTACCGGAAGCCTAGGGTATATTGAGCGTTGCGTTGAATTCCCCCTTTTGACAGGGAATCACTTAGAATTCATACGTGGAACGAAGTATTTGGATGGGAAGCAAGATTGTACTTTCGGCAGTGACGAATGCGGTGACGAAGCTACAATTTCCAGAATCCCTTCCCTCGGATCTCGAGACGCTATTATAAGGAGTGGTGTTCTGGTTCGTACACGATTCTTTTCTAGGGCCTATATTTCTGCAGAATCCTCCTATCAACCAGCGTTTTGGAGTCTCATAACGAATAGGACTCATAGATGCATCTGTTTTCAAATCGTGACTCACACGATCGTACGATTTTCTACCTACCGGTATACTTTTTAAATTTGTAGGCCCGATTGACTCCCAGTAACGTGAGTTTGAGCCCGTAGCTCAACGTCGTTTGCCACCTGGCCGAGATGATTCATGATATTTCGTTTGACTTCAGATTTTCACTGTGTTTTTATTTGGAACTATGGCGTTGATTGGAAACGCAGCCGTGTTTCGGCATACTTCGAAAGAACTGTGGAACGATATCCAATGTAGCAATCTTGGAAAGCTTGCCAAATGCAATAGAATTCTCGTTGCCAATCTTGCCATGTCAGACTTTTTGATGGGAGTTTACTTGCTTACTATTGGAACGGTGTCTGTTGTAACAGATGGAAGGTAACGGCTGTTCCTTACGTTGGCCTATTACGAAACCATAGCGCGACTGCGGATTCGGTTGTGCTGGGCTACTCTTGAGAGAAAGAGATTTAGTTGCCGATCAGACGTGCGCCTATCCCCGATCTAACATTTACAGTGAGAGTTTGTATTGTTGAGCGCCTCTGCTATTCGATTCACCGAATACACTCACCAACACCAAAAGCCGATTACGTGGGATTAATGGCCGCAGATTCGTTCCGGTTCATAGCGCCGTACGCTCACATACACATAGGCCTATATAATTTAGGTACTGCGTAAATGATCGCCATTGGAGATCCGGGTCTCTATGCATCGCGTTGGGCTTCATATGTCAGCTATCAAGTCAAACTTCTGGTAAGTTAATTTCATTGACTTGAACATCTAATTCGGTTCAGATTAATTTAACACGCCGCGACTTTAATAATGATACAATAACTCAGAACAGACTTCGCTTATTCTAATCGCTGTTGGAAAATCGCAAATTGGAGGCGACACACTTCACAGATTGCGCCATTTCGCCGCTTACATTTAGGCGTTGTGATGTAAATGAACAATGTGAGACTTAGCCTATCAGAATTGATGATGGATCTAAATGCTGAAGATTCCCAATCTAAACAGACCTCAAACTGTCTTATCAAGCCCTCTATTTAGCCTATCATCCTGCAACCTGTGGAGGGTTTAGTTTAGAATAGCCGTGGGCCAATTCCAGACTGACCTATATAGTACATCACACAGGGCGGTATATTGAATTTGTATGTCAGACTAACCAAACCTAATTTACAAAGTTCCTGACTGACGTTTTACAATACACAGTGTTCACCATTGTTCTTATGACAAGCTTTCGTTTATATGGGACTTTGCGACCGTTCAAGGCGGAAAGATCGCATGTTGTTTACTCATCTCTAATACTGTGCGCTGTCGTATGGATCATATCAATCTGCCTTAGCGTTATACCTCTGGTAAGAAACTATATTTGCTATATAATTATACTTATACACGCATGTAACTAATTGATTGAGCATCCAGCAGCACCCACGGGTTTTGAGTGTTAATTTCCAGGATTCCGGGGTGCGGCGGCGCACTTTGCTCCACCAAAAATCAAAGCCTGCCTATTCAGGTTGAATTGTTGTCTGATTATTTCAACTCACATTTTTGGATGCCTCTACCTATGCTTCCTTACGACGTCATCAACGTGACAGAATTTCGCGAATTTATCATCAGAATGAATACGTTGACGTATAACAAGACAGGAGCGATCGCTGGCAAGTTACGCCTAGAATTTATCAACAAAATCGCTAAAGACTTCTTCACATTTTTAGACTACACTGTGCCTCACATGATCAAGTATCTACAAAATATAGGAATTAAAGGTATTCACAAGGATTGGAACGCCAACACAATGAGACCTTACGGTAACACATTGAAATCTCTTATAGGAATACACTGCGGAAGCACACTGCCCGCTATACGCATACACACTTTGAAATTACCGCTGTAATGAATTCTACCTATATCATATTTCCATTCTATTTTGTAGGATATTACAACAGTTATCCATTCTGCATGCCAAATCTTTACCCACACGCTGGAGAGGCTGCGTGGATGTACTCGACCAGTATTGTAATATTCGATGCCTGTTCAATTTTCTACATTACAATTTCCTACTTCGTAATATACAAAGCGTCATCGAGACCAGCTGTGAGAAAGAGTGTTCGGATCCGATCAAAGCAATGGCGGCGCGACAACAAAGCTATGCAAAAGAAGATACTATTGCTAGGTACGCCCACTTGTGAACGTTGGCCGAATAGGGGTTATCCGCAAGCTGGCGCTGACCAGCAAAATTGATATCAGAGACTTTGATTGATATCAAATCGTTAAATCAGCCTCGAATTTGCGTTTATATCCCCTATGGCACATCCGAATTACATCGTGATTGCATATCACGACTTGGTTACAGGATTTCACCCGTATGCATCAAGTTAGCCAGGGCAACGCTTATACGACTTCACCACAAGCGAAAATTCTGGAGGTTCTATCATCCGATTTTTTCCTTTTTAGTTATCACAGACGTGACATGCTGGCTACCAATATGTGTGATGGCATTCGTAAATTTGGTGAAACCAATCGAAATACGAAGAGATATCGTGGGGATAACAGGTGGGCCAGATCTTGTTCTTTGCGTTTCCCTTTTCTTTCTCTCATTGATCTGACGTACATGAAATCGATCTTGGAGAAAACAATTTTTAATGTAGGCTTACGGCTACAGTATTGCACCAAAGCCGAGGTTCAATCCGTAGATTCTGCATCTACCGGCCCTAACATCTAAGGAGAAGTTTTTCCACAGGTGCATTACTACTACCAATCAACAGTGCAATGAATCCGTTGATATATTCAAGTTCATTCTGGCAAGTGTTGGACTCGATTAAAATCAAACTAGGATTGATAGACAATTCATTTGAAAAGTTTACAAAATCTCGAGAGAACTCTGTTGTGTCGCAATCGCAAGGAACAAACGAGAGCGTTTTATTAGAGAAGCGCTGCCAAAAACAAACAAATCGATCAGAAAATTCAGGTATTTGAATATACGCATATTTTCTACAACAGATTTGGCGTACAGCTTTCGTAGCTCCGCCCCTTCATCATTAGGCTACTTGATAAAGGAGTGGAGCTCCGAATGCACCACCACCTTAGAAGCAGCACAACTCCAGTTTTGGGTCCACCGCAGCCTACTTTGTTAGCATAAATTTGACTAGCCGTGAGATTTGCGAGAGCAGTGCTTGGGATTTGTATCCGACCACGCTAAGGAGCACTACCCATCAGTCTCACTAGACCTTTCACTCTGGTGGGCTACTCTGCGTGAAACTTGCTATCGTGGGTACCTTCCTCGTATGTTGACTGCGTGCAAGCCAAGTTTCAATTTGCAATGTATAATAGAAATTGATTGATTGAATAACGTAAATGTTGGCAGGTGATGACATAAAAGAGACAGCCAAACGCGACGAAGATCTTGAACAGGATGTGGAGACAAAGAATAAACCCAAACTAAAAGTGGCATTCGTCAATTGAAAGCTACCACACCGTGAACGTCATCCCTACTTCAACGCAGTGATTTGGAGAACACGCGAAATACAAGCATAGTGGAGAGACGAACACTGTGAATGTGCAAAACACGAGATACTAGACATAGTCACTAAGTTGCAGGAGTTCCAGCCCAGAACCGACCGGCACCCAATAGGCTTAAATAGACGCAATTAATATTCCGAACATACTAAGCATACGACATCTACTAAACTCCACAGTTTAGGTGTGGAATGTCACGGCAGCCACGCCTTACAATCCACATGCCCTGTATTATCTACTGTTCGAAAGGAATAGGTCTTGGCTGGAGAAAGAGCACCGTTTGTTATAGGCCAGAACCAAAGACGCAATATCAGAACAGAAGCATTGCAACCGAGAGTGGCTACTCAATACTGAATTCCATCGAATACCAATGTTAATATGATTGATATGTATAACTAATGATTGATGTCAATGAAGTTTGTGTGGAAATTTATCTTTGCCCATGATAGAAAAATATGAACTTGTACTTTCGCCTGTCAACAAAGGTCCAACGGAACTTGGAAATAGTTTATTTCTTCAGGTTTCTTCACCCAGATTCCCAAACCAGCATCACAGAATCCACGATGTAGATTTCTTTTCAGCTCCTTCCAAAAGAGCCCATTTTACTTACAGACAGATGTTGTTTAATCCACCAATCCGATGTGCATATACAGCGGCATACTAAGCCGCAGCACATTTTGAAAATTGTGTAATCATTTACTGCATATTAGCTGTCGGCTACTTCGAGCATATCTACCAGGTTTTGGCTATCAATGCATTCGATATTAACTCTCCAAAAATACCTAGAGTTCTACCTACATTCACTCGATCGAGTATAATAGAATCATACTCAATTGTGGAGAAATCTATTGTCTCTGCACATGGTGATAAATCAGAGACATTCAAAGAGTGTTTCCCAATAGAGCACACCACACACGGTGCCACCGATGTATCTTCATCTTCTCCATTCATCACTGCCATTGTGGAGAACCATGGCATAGTGAAGAAGCTATGTAAACGTGGCTTTCACGTCAGAAGCCCCTTCATGCCCAAATTCTCCACTTAGCCAGTCCAGGACCAGACGGTGATCGAGGTCTTGAAGACTACTCCTGATCACAAATCCATCCGCAATATTCACAAGTCTGTGGCTACATATTTCCCATGCCATACAACACGCCCACTCTGCATATGTATTGTGCAAGCAGGTGTAAGACTGAGCTGTGCTGCACCTTAACTTGCATAGCACGGCAGCAAAACACTCTATACATTTTCTCCCGATATGGGTTTCACCAGGCTAGTAATCAACTAGCCATGTCGTGAAATATATTGGGAATACAAATTGACCAGTGAATGCACTACAATTTCAACCCCGCACTGGACAACTCAGATTTCAAGCTACTGCATACATTGCAGTTTCCAACAAAAATATGAAATATCGACATACTGTACTTACTACCACGAAATAATACTCACTTGATATTCAGTTGCCAGTTTCTTAACCTCATTGTATCCGATCGATCCCTCAGTAACTGGGATATCAACCTTTGTTTCCAAGCCAGATTTAACAAGTTGGTTGAATAAAACAAGCATCTCCATTTTGCACAAATTCGAATACGAATCATCCAGACACTTCCCTGAAAGGAGATCCACATTGGATAACATCACAAATTTATAACTCAAAAGATTACCTGTAATGGTATTGACTACGGTAGGATGGTGGTCACCTATTGTCCAATGGAGGCAAAAATTTGGAGCCTTGACAGGTTTTCGACTGGCTGAAATACAGAAATAATAAGCATTAGAGGTACCGTATATTAATTGATTACAATAAAACATTCAAGACAACAACAGCAAAACAACATGTATATGTAGACTTATGATACAGTTACACACAACATCAGGTGTGCAAGTTCATGATATGCTAGGCAGATATGCATATTTGCATACATTGCACGCAGACCGAATGCAAATGCCGACTGGAAAAAAGTGTGGCGAAAGGACAGGCAGGCAATACCCTCTTTCTGCACTAGTTCCGATTCCCTATAGAAGTTGTGATGTGTGGACATCACTGAGTTCGTGGCTACCAACATCACCAAGGCACCACGAACTCAGCGAAGGGTCTATCGTTATAGAATTCAACTCTCAGTGGACTACACTAACTTGTAGTAGAGATTGGAGCAAGCAGTGGCCGATGAATCATGTAAGGTGGCTTGACAACTTCACGCTCTTTCGAAACAACACCGATTGCATCTTGTATCCGAGTATAAAGCCCTCTCGACAAATGCGATCCGTGGAATAATGAGCCCAGAATGATGCTCGAGTAATAAACAGGATCGATGAATAAAGTCAGAAGCGCGCCTTGAACTCCCAACAAATTCCATCTGCAGAGAAAGTCAATAGCATTAGAGCCATTCTACACCAATCGCACACACCTTGACAGTGGTACGACATGACTTGGTGGGATTGCCCACCTACTCCTACACAAGTCATGTTTTGGGGGATTGGGGTGTTGCTGGAAACCCGTGGGACTCTCTGAAGGGTAACAAGTGATTTGAGCTGTCGATAATTTTGTCCTGCAAGACCACAAAATCTTGCAAGAAATCAATCAAGTCTTGCTTGCTAACTAACCTTGCTAGTTTGTCACTGCACGACATAGTGAGTAATCGTTCTCCACCGATCACAGAGTCCCACAATTGAGAACCATCAGGTGCTAGAGAATGGTGTTGTTGAACAGGAATGGTGCCTTCACCTGCTTCAATTTTGGTACGAAGTTGTCCTCGAGAAAATCGATTCGGGTGGTTGTCATGCATTTCTGCAAACGATAAATAAAGCAGATGACCAAGAAGTTAGACAGGTTTCAAAGTACCGGTATGTAGACTTGAAGAGATCTGCCGTTTACCCGCAACTGGTACTGGTAGTTGAAGGGAATTTTTTTCCATATTTTTTTCTAGCAATCATACAGACAGAGGCATCTGACAGTCTAGTAACTTCATACACTACGTACTTGCGTTATCTCGAGGTGCAAACACCCTCCCGTCGCCACATGGTGATGTGTTGATATAAAGATGGAAAAATACATCATCCTTCAACTTAAACCCTGGAATATTTTCCCCACACTTTTCGAAAATAGACTCGTCGTCCCTGAAGTTATAAAACTCAGTAAATAAAATGCAATTCCAATATCTCTACTACTACTCTACTTGTGCAGTTCATGGTGTCCACAGGCACAAGACTGCATGAATAGTAGAGAGATGATACCTACGCTTGCCGTGAACATCAACCTCAATAAATCAATATCAGTCATCACCATCAGTTTTGGTATGGTGTCGGCCATGAAAACTCAGTATCGCTGATCTCTAGATTCTAAAGTAGGATTCACTTTTCAGAGTTGAAATTTCCCACCTTGTTATATTGAGCAGCTGGCTGTAGAGAAATCGTCTCAAGCCTCGTCGACAGATAATCTCCGCGTGACAATCGTTCAAAGAAGTTCCCTTTTTGAAAAATGATGCTATGGTAACATAATTTCGATGATGTAATCCAGAAAAATTATTACCGAAGATGTTATATATTCTCCATTGATACATTTAGTGCCTGTTGCAACCGAGAGCACTTCGCCATGATCAACGTTAAGGTCTGAAAAATTGACAAAAATCTCCATTATCTGGTATCGTAAAGAAGATTGACCACAGATTTAACGTCCAGGGTTCGGTTATTGAGAATTATAACATTCACAAGCTTTCGAAGCTCCATCATCAGGTGAAGATAGAATTTCAGGTGCAGCCGCTTCATTGGCGACGTCAACACAGCACGGAAACTGAGGAAAACAAACCCAATGGAGAATTCTCTCTTATCTATTTGGTCGTTAACCATAATTTGTAGCCAAGATAAATCAATCTCACCAGAAGTTCTTGTCATGACAATGCCAGCAAGAACTTTGTGCTGAGCGTTTCTCACGTTGTCTTCGGTAAGTTCGGCAAATTTCCCTTTGATTTTATCACAGACAAAATCGGGCAAATTCTGAATAATTTACGATGGTCAAAATAAGTTGTGAATGACAAACGAAGGCTCACGAAAAACCGATATTTGTAAATCAGAAGATTACAGGCAGATAGGAATCAATTGACATGAATTTAGAGACATCTGGATAGTAATATTTTCATGATTGCTCAGTCTGGGAATAAATTTGGGTTCTGGTCATCCTGTGCTACATATTGAACCCGAGGGAGGACTAGTGTAAAAAGTAGTAGGTGCCGATTGATTTGTGTACAAGCAACTGCACATCCATTGACTGATTGAATATAATATACTTACTCCAATGACAACTGGACTTTCCTCAGGAACTGATGTACTTAAAATAGGAAGAAGATTGTCTCCTTGATTACTGGTGATACCAAAATGTCCTTTCAAGGCTTTCACAGCACATGCAAACTTGGCCTGTTTCTATAAAGAGAAGTTATCAAATCCATTTGTTTTGTATGCAGTATCAAGAATTCACTCCTACCTTACTGCGACCTTGTCCAGAATACTCCACTTCTTCAATAGTAGCTTTAGCCTCAAAATTACCCCCTACCGACTCGAATTGGTATTGCAAACCTCGTATTTTGTGATTCAGCAACATGACAGGGTGAACATCTGAAATGCAGCAAAACCAACGTTAGTGGAAGTGCAATATGGAGCCTTGTTGAGTCGATTTGTTAATCAAATCTGTCGTGACTCATTGTTTTATGTATTACTACTTGCCATTTGCCGCCATCGGCTTGGATACTTCATCAGACATTTTCTCTAATATTATCCGATATTTTTTGAAGAGTGTAGTCCAGACGATCAATACATATTGTAAAGAAGATCACCAGATTTAACATCCAGCCTTAGTTTATTGAGAATAAGAACATTCAATAAACTAAGGCTGGACGTTAAATCTGTGGTGATCTTCTTTACAATATCTACTGATATTTTTTGATATTTTTCTGATATTAATTGAATTATATGCCAATAAACTGGACTGGACTTTAAATCTGTGGTGACTTATAAATTCTACCCATACGATTAATGACTCGAGTAAATTTACCTTCATCTTTTGGTTTGGGGGATGGACTAGTACGGGGTGACGAGTCAGGAAGAGCTGCGCCAAAACTTTGTTCGTGTTTACGGGATGGCATTACCGAAAACTCAGCCGGATATGGATACACATCGTCGGAATACATCTATTAAGAAAAAAAATGAAAATAAATACATTGGCTGTCTTCATTCTGCTCATCCATGGAGAGATGGAAGCAAAACCTTATATTTATAATCACGACTTAATTATTTTGGTGACGTCTTGGCCTCCTGCATTTCCCAGATAGTCTATTCAATACTTAGTGATTTGATTTGGTATTTCAATTTTAGCCAGCAAACGCCATTGATTACAGAACATCAAACTTGAAACTCACTGGCACTTCCTCTTGAAAAGTTATATCATCAGACGTAAAATCGATTTCCATCTGCCTCGTAGGTTGGAAGAACACTCCGTGATCTCTAAAATCAGGATAATTGAAGACTTGCTGATGACCAAGCTTGATTTTATACAGTTTCAAACCTTATGACGGCTTCTGCTGTTGCAATTCTTGCTTCTTTCTTAGATTTACCTTCTCCAAAATATGGAACACCGTTGACGGAAGTATACATTTTGAACCATGGATTTCGAACATCACCAGAATCAAGCAGTTCATACTTGACACCTAGACAACAACGCGTCAGGTAAAGAAATTGAATACAGTACCGGTATGCTGAGTTAGAAATATAGACAACAATCTTCAGGCAGGCAAATCTGTCAAGTACCAGGACTTATGACCTCAATAACAGTGTCACAGCAATACAGACCAAATCATCGAGATTGGCCAATTTGGTCAAATCCATGAGTTTTATGTAGCCAGGATTATAGCGGGCCAGCTGCCAGCATTGCTTTGACATAATGTCTTATACTTATTCATAAATTCTTTGTAGTACAGAACTTCAAAGCAACTTATTCATAACTTCTTACCGGCTTTATGCACCACCAACCCAATTAATAAGATGAGGGGTTATACTATAGGAACCAACCTGAAAATACTTCATTGATGATTTGTAGCGGACCTTTCCCTTGCAATGTCACCTTTCTTAGTTTGGCAGAAACTGTCATTGGCTCATGCTTGCGCTTCTGGGACTTTCGCTGAGGAGTTGCTTTATCTAGAATACAAATCACAAGCCTGTGAACGCGAGAGGTCCTTGATTTAAACTGTTGCTTATCTAAGACTGGGCCACAAATCCCTATTTAAACCTAATTCCAGTCCTTTGGTAGGACAGCTGAAAATGTCTTTAGCGGAAGCAAGACTTCTGGATTTGGTGATCAGCACCTCGGAAATTTAGTGACCAATGCAAGATCAACTCTGTTGATCCCAGTGGCTTGTACCACACAGACACAATGACTGAACACAATGCGTTCAGATATTGGAGCAATTTCTTACCTTTACCATTAACAGCTTCTTCCTCTGTAGAAACACTCATCTCTGCCACTTCATCTTCCATGGTCTCCTTCATTGCCACGTCACCACAGGTATCCATTATTTCAGCCTTGACTTTCACAGGATCACTGCTCAGCAGCGATTCTGTTGACTTGTCCTGTTCGCTCACAGATTTGATCTGAGAGACAGCTGCGCTGGAGGCCAGAGCAATGGAATGCTCGTCACGAGACTCCATCAATATTTTTCTATCCTCCTCAGATGTGGATTCCTCTTTCACCTGACTCTCAAGTGGAGGGTCAGGTTGGTGTTGTGCGACTTTATCCGGAGTATCACCCTCTCCCAACAGGGTTTCGCTCTCTGTGTCTTCATTTCTGGCTAAAATACGAGGTTTCCGTGTGAATGCTGCTTCATTATAAAAACCGGTAGTTTTCAAATGTTGATAAGCATCCCCACGCATTCACAAGGATTCCAGATATTTAACCAGAGATGCAGATTCAGAGACGACATAATACTCTGACATAATACCTTTTATATTTATCAAACTACTTACCATGACTTGTCAAGATAAGGCGTAGTTTGAAAAACTGACATAGGTTCAACTATCACATGCCATGAAGCACAGTGCTGCCTACATTTAATTAGGCCTAATCAGAATACCAAATTTCGCATGATATCCAATAACAGTATGAAAATATAAAGCTTGGCACAAACCCCCAATAAAACAGATTTTTGCATAAGATTGGACAAGCGTGGCAGAGTGCCAACCTTACAATACACCGAACCTTTTGCTTCTTCTGCTTTCTGAAGATGATTCCAATAACTCTGAGCTCTTTCCACAAGTACGCTTTTGTTTCCATGCTTTGGCAATCCCTTGTTGCTTAGAAACTTGCGCAACTCCACAACCTGAGAATACAAATTACTTTCAATCAACTTTGATAATTGGAATGTTGTATTGATCATTCTACTGCGTGGAAGTTTTGAGACTTTTCACTAATTCATTAAAATGATCATAATGAGCATTTCAACATTTTATCAACCTATGTTACCCATCCCAAGTCACTAGTCGAGACGAGTCACTCCATTAATAAACCAACTTACCTTCATTTGCTCAAATTCCATCTTTTTTTTTTGAAGTCAAGCTCCCTAATTCAAATCAAGAACAACGTACGAAGATTCTTCTAGAAATCCCAAGTCTAGGCTAATACTAAGAAACTTGAAAAAAGATACAGGCGTAAATATGGCTCAGTCAATAGCTCAAATGAATGATTTTCAAGCAAAATGCAAATGTGGCTACACGATAGACCTATACTACATTCTTGAGCAGTAATTCAGATATATTATAACAACAGAGACTTTTCCCCTCGTCCCATCAATCGTAAACCACTTGTGTAAACAGAAACAAATTCAATCCACCACAAAGCATGTTGAAGAATCAACAAATATAATTGACTGCCAGAATGTTCAAAATTTTCTACAAAAAGAGTTTTTAAAACTTAGAAGTCTCACAAAATATAAAAACTAGCACAATAATCGATGAATTTATGATTACCGTATTTTATAAACTGGATGGACTATGCACCACAACACGGCAGTAAAGTAAGCATACACAGGCCAGGTCCATTAGAACTGTGGTCGGTCTGTTGTAGTTTGATGGTGCGATTGCCTAGGCTGGAGCATCGATTGTCTTTTCTGAATTCGTTCTGAAGTTTCAAGCAACAAACTCTGGATTTCCTTCCCATAAGCTAATTGTTGTTGTACTGTCTCAATGTATGCACTAAAAACATTGGTATTATTCCCGTCGCGCATTTGATTCACTGTGACTGGCGTATATTGCATGCTGTATAAAGAATGTGACAGTTGATCGTGAGAGATTGAAAGATGCCTCTCTATCATGTTACAAATTGAAAAAAATTGTTCGAACGCCTTGTCGAATCGTGGTATTGAACTCGTGTTCACACTCTTTTCCCGATTATCTATTGCTGCGTTGGCGGCGAAATTACTGCGAGCGATAGAGATCAAGTCGACAAGACATTCTTTAAGTTGCGGTATTAACTGCTTGAACTTAATGATTCGATCGTGATGTTGTAGTGATGAAATCGGTCCTTCAGGTTTGACAGGTTGTGCACCTCCTTGGCTTGTAGTTGCTGGCATCCTTTGTATTGCAACTCCAGTGTTTGCACCTTGCATGCCACCAACTTCAGATTTAATGTTATGCTGTGTGCTGATTGTCATAGGTCGTACTACCGCGACGGTTCCTGCCATGTCAGTTTGATGAGCGATGCTGGGACCGGTCAATGAATGTTGCTGGCCAATTGAACTCATTCTTGGTAATTGTGTGGAGCCGGAGAGGACATTACCAATATTTGGCATTCCAGAAACATTTGGTTGCATGCCAGGTTGTTGCATACTAGCCTGTTGCATGCCAGCCTGTTGCATGCCAGGTTGTTGCATGCTGGCCTGCTGCATGCCGGCCTGTTGCATGCCGGCCTGTTGCATGCCAGCCTGTTGCATGCCAGCCTGTTGCATGCCAGCCTGTTGCATGCCAGGTTGTTGCATTCCAGGTTGTTGCATGCTGGCCTGTTGCATGCCGGCCTGTTGCATGCCAGCCTGTTGCATGCCAGCCTGTTGCATGCCAGCCTGTTGCATGCCAGCCTGTTGCATGCCAGGTTGTTGCATTCCAGGTTGTTGCATGCTGGCCTGTTGCATGCCGGCCTGTTGCATGCCAGTTTGTTGCATGACAGGTTGTTGCATCCCAGGTTGTTGCATGCCGACTTGTTGCATTGTCGACTGTTGCATGCCGGGCTGTTGCATGCCTGGCTGTTGCATGCCGGCTTGTTGCATGCCGGCTTGTTGCATGCCAGGCTGCTGGATGCCTGGTTGTTGCATTCCAACTTGTTGAATATCTTGTTGCATTGCAGTTTGTGACATTCCTGGTTGTTGCGATTGGTTCATCTGAATTTGCATTTGTTGGCTCATATTCGGCTGAAGGTGCATTCCTGGTACACCTTGCCGACCATCCTGATTTTGTGAGAACATTCTAATGTTAAGAGACTCGCTACTTGAACATCATCACATATATATAGCTTTACTATGATCTGAAATATACCGGTGGTGTCATGACATCTACAGCAATAGTAAAAGGCAGATAAAAAGGATCCCAGTCTTACCCGAACCACAATTGTAGACTATAAATTTTCTGAGAAGTTATATACTGATGCGGTAACGTTGGAGGCGTTAGTAGCGGCTGACTAGATGACACTGCATATCGTTTAGCGACAAAATGAGCAAACGAACCCTATGGCTAAGTCTGGGCGGGTGCCGCTAAACGACTAACCATGCCCAAACAGACGGCAGAGAGGGCAAATTTTGCGATACCAAATAGCGCGACAGCAGATTACAAAATTTTCTGAGAGTCGTCGAACTTAGTCAGGGCTCATCCTCACATCGCTATAAATATTAAAGGCTGGCTTTTGGCTCTCATGAGTAATTCATTGCAAGCCTCGCTAACCATACGATTTCTCTGCGTGGTCACCACCCACCGCTATTCACCCACGTAAGATCCATATCTTTTGGATCGTGGCTACACACGAGTCTGCGCTGTCGACCTGCCACTACCCTGTTCACCTACCCACGACCATGAACGGGTGAAACATGGCATTTTCAACGATTAGGAATTCGATGATTTTTCTACAAAGGTGCTGCCAGATTTAGACGAGTTCATTTGCCCACATTTGGCGTGAGAGATGCCCATGGCAACTGGACGCTAGTTTCTCTTCGCGAGCGGGCGGCATATGTTCTCTTTTCGGTGTTATAACGCGATGCAGGTGCCTATTACATGATAGCTTCGAGTCTAGCTGGTTAGTAATATATGCTATCTGTTCTGATTGTAGCATAAGTAATATGCGGCGAAGAGATACTCTACAATCTTCTGACAATACAAAATGGACCACCATATATTCTATTGGATATTTCCTATGCCATTATGCCAATGATATCCTCTGGTGAACGCAATGTCGCGATTCAATTTGGCATCAACTACATAATACAACTACTTCCAGCCGCAGGCGGACTATGCTGGTGTAGGCCTAGGCTACAAATGACAAGATTACTGTACAATCAACCGCCACTGTCCTTTACCACATTATAACCGCATAGCACGATTTGCATGAAATTTTAGTCCATTTATTCTGCGTTGCTACGATTAATTTCAGCTTAGTATGAGTGATAAGCCTACTCCGGAAAAATTTTGAGAAAACTGATATATTGTACCAACAATCTTAAACTTGTAGTGTGAGATCCAGTGAATTATTTCGTTCTAATCCCCCAATGCCCTTAAAATTTATCAGCGAGATTCCCTAAAGAAAAGAATATTCCTCATTAAGCGACAGATGGTAAAAATTACGAATAGTGCTATGTAACCTTTTTTACTTGGGCTTAAGGCAAGGAATGCAATGAGTGGGCCTACACCGTGCTTGTAAAAATCAATTAGCTCACTGCAAATGGCGCATATAGCATACAATACGGTAATGCATTGGACAACCCCGGCCCTGAACCCGATTTATATTTGGGCCTGTGTGCTTTCCTCTTTAGAAATGACGAATCTAGCATAAAATACAATTACGATATCTGACCCGAAAAGATAAAGCAGTCCAGCAGCCACCGCTCCAATAGCCACCGTTGTTCCCAACGATGAGCTTCTGAAAATAGTTGGGTTGGTTAGGCTGTAGGCTACGATATAACAAACTACTTGCTTTTTCTAGTACAAATCTCAATAATTACGCTAAAGCATTTCACTTCAGACATAACGCCCACATACCTGTTTTGTTCGATCTGAAAAAAAATGCGCCAAGAGTTAAAACGGCTAGCAAAAGACCAATTATGTCCGATTATAGTATATATATAGGCTACTGTTATAGATAGGCCTATAGCAAACGTCCACCGTTCACTGTCGAGCCATAGCGATGAAGTGTTGAGGAAATTGCCGGTGATCTAAGAGGCACAACACGCAGCTTGTATTCCGGGATTGTGCCCAAATATCCGTGGAAATAGCCTAGAATCGATAATTGTAGGCCAGACGCGTGATATCGGTATTAGAGGCAACTAGCCTAATCCGCGATGGGTAAAGCCAAGAATAAATTTCGGATTCTTCGTAGAGTGTGATACAGAAGAGATTATTAACCTCTTTGATGCTGTGTGGACGAGATTTTTCTCCCCCTCTTATGGAGATACTTGTACCCTCGTTTTTGGTCGACATCAAACGCCAAATTGTGTTCTCCGGAACCTAGAGAAGTAAACAGAACGAAGGGCTGGGAAACTTCGTTACATGCATGGATCATTAAATATGGATGAATAATAGGCTATCTACAGAATGCTATAGAGTAGGCTGTAGGCTACATGGAAATGCTAGTTGTACGAATGAATGCCTGGAGTCGGATATATAGCCTACCCCTTCCACTAAAAGCAGCACTCCATAGCGGGGTTAGACCGATACTCGTATTTTACGTCTATCGGTATCGGTCGTTAGTCAAGTGAGGGAGGTGATATTGGGCATCAACCGATTAAGGGCCGTCAACCATGCCAAAGGGAGATTATAATTATCGTATCGGCCTTGAAACAAATCTGTACTTGAGGTCCGCCGATATTGTTTTGTTTTTTCAAGGCCGATACGATAATCGGCCTCTCACATGACTGATATCGATAATCCAAAAATCATGAATATCTCCCAAAAGTCGATATTAGGACGGTTATCGTCTGATTATTATTGAATCCGATATCAATTATTGACTTCCTTACTAGGTATATTGAAACCGATAATCGCAAAAATACAAATAGGATACCGGCCGCGGGGCGATAATCGGTCGACCCCAAATCTGTAGGGATATATACAACAAGCCTTCTCAAGCGAGCGCACCCATATAAGGCCTATAGCCTATATACGAGGTCTAGGTTTGGCTTATATCATGCTTACCTCGCGTACATCAATTTCATTAATTTTCCCTTCGTACTCTAGCGCCCGGAAAACATACAGTGAGCGGTTATTCTCGGCATAACACTGACCCTTTATTCGGGCTACATTGATCGGCAAGAACTCCCCTGGCGATATTCTCCCAGATTTGATGTCGTCGATAACATCATGTACGCGATCACCGCCACTGAAATGACTGGAGATATCACCTTGAGAAAACCGGATTGATGAAGGAGCCATTTTCTTACTTGCTACAGCCATTTATAAGCTACTGCGTAGACTTAATTCAATGTAGCTTAAGACCTACACGTACAGATAACATCAAGAAGGGTCCCGGTATCGATCTCAGATCACTGCGAGAAGACTCGAGATATCCCATACGCTATTAATGACCTGAGTTCCGTAGCCCTAGCAACAAACGCTATCAAGGAATAGCTTATAGCGTTCGGCTATACTCGAGTCAAATGCCCTAGCATCGAGTAGGCCAACTATTATAGTCTATTATGGCGACACTATACTCGAGTCAAATGACACGCAGAGGAAACGCAGAAGTGGGAGAGTGGTGTCGGTTTTGTATTACCGAATGAATAATGCATATTAATCTCGCTGGTTAAACATTTACTACATTCATCCGTCGAGTTTGCAAGCACTCCTCGCAGAGTCAACAGCAGTGTAAGTAACCGTACCTTAATCGATATTTGCCTTGTGAATTCTCAAGGTTTACGGGTTGGTCCTTGGCATGTGACGAAAATATATCTGTCTGGCAGCTTCCAGAGCTACTATTACTTGTAGCCTTATAATTGGTTATTTGATTGAATCACACCCACGACCCACCAATCTCAACTTTTTCGCATTTCATGAAGCCTTTGTTATTGTTTATTGTGTACACCTCTCACCACAGCGAAATTTATCATAGCTCCAAGTTGACGACTGACTTCATTCGCGTTGTCACCTAGTCCTAGTGTATTGATGACTGTTTAAACCGAATGTGAACTGATCAAGAGCCTTGAAATGGATTTCCAACCATCTGAAGTAGTAGTGGACAATTTTTCCCAAATAAACTCCAGTAATTGTATATATCGGAACCATAATGAAATAACACTTAAAGTTAACCCATCAAGAAGTGACAAACTACATGAAGAACATGTCAAATTGAAACGCTACCCAGTATAGGCACAGTGACACCCAGTAAAGTATTTCTCAACAAACAGAAACACAACTCACAATGGCCAGTGAAAGTCGAAAACAGCAGCTCCATCTGTCTGCTGTAGTAAATACAAAAGTTAAAAAATAGATAGCATGCTCTTATTATGATATCTCGACAACAGAATAACAAGTCTAACACCGATTGCAACATCTATCATCAGAAATTCAGCAATTCGCCAACTTTCCTCCCAACACAATCAGTTTCTTCAGCTCCACTCCATCTTCCAAAGGAACATCGACCAGAAAGCTTCAATCTCCCTACGATAACCAAGTGGTTGAATCACTAAGTTCAACAAATCCTAGTTTAATATTAACACTAAAACCCTACTTACATACTAAAACAGACTTAAGCAGGTACTTCAATCTCTCTACCATGGCATGTCACAGCAAAATTTAAGGACTGAAACATTGCATTTCCAAAGGCCAAATAAGCCTACTGTGGATAATTCTAGTTTGAATACATTTAGTAAGTCATCACAGATTTAACGTCCAGTCCAGTTTATTGGAATATAATTCACAAGCTTTCAGAGCTCCGCTTCTTCATCAGGTGAACTGGACTGGATGTTAAATCTGTGGTGACTTACTAAATTTATTACTATTTGGATTGTCCGTCATCGGCTCCACTACTTTTCGTAGTTTAAATACAGTACTTAATCTTATATTAGGGTTAATCTTTGACTATTTGAAAACTTAAATATGAGACCTTTCAGAGGTTTGCATCTTCGTTATCGATTCGAGCTACTTGCTTCTTCAGATCTTTTGATATTTGTCTCCGCAGTTTGTTCATCGTCTCGTCCTGACATTTTGTTTCATGAGCGAGTGTGGTTCTCAATTCTTTAGATGCAAGCTTGGATCCCAATAGGCTACCAAATCATATGATTTCATAGTAACTAGAAATACACACATCTATATTCATCTCCAGGGTTTTACAGTGACTGTGATTGGACGATAAACTTTGTTGTTAGGTTTCTCACTATACCAACATGATTGTTATCCCTGGTACATGTCAATATACTTGGGAGTTTGAAGCACAATTCCCGTTTAGGCGAAACTGCTTACATGTCCCATAACACTCATGCAACAGTACATGTGAGGAAGCAATTGCAACATCCATGGGCTATGTCAATGAATGACTTTTTGGAGTTTGATTTCCCGTCAGATTTTGCTCTAACAAGCATACCTTAGCATAGTGTGAATGTGTGATATACCTTTTTGCTGCATCTTTCATCACATTATCAATACGGGTGTTGAAGTGCTGAACAAACTCCAATGCCTTGTCTTCCAGCATTTTCATCTCTTTCATGAGACCTTCGTGACGATGAGCTTCTCTTATAATTTGACTTTGATAAGACTCAATGGAATTGGCTCTTGAATAAAAAACAATGTCATTTTAGTCAGCTGCAATGCAACCTTGAAATTCTAAATCGAATACAAAATTCACACCTTCGTGTCTGTGCTTCAGTCCATGTTCTGTCGATGACACGGACGTAATTCTTGACCAACTTGAATATCGGCATTGTTTTTCTATAATCGCACACCGAGGCATCAAGATCAGAAGAACTGGTATCTTCAGTGTGAGAACTTGGCCTGTTACAATTAAGATTGGGTTAATACGGCTTTGATGGCTAAGATATCGGCATCGGACCTACAAGTCTGTGCTGTGATACTGTATTAGGTGTGTGTGTGTGTGTGACGCGACTTTCAAATAGTTTGATGCCTGCAAAAATCCCGGGTTTTGGATGTAACTCTCCAGAATTGCGAAGTATCTGCTCTTGGCAGTTCCTACACAACCAAACGAGTAGAATTCGGAACAGGGTGTTTTTTCACCCAACCTAACATACATTTTACCTCATCTCCAACTTCTTTTTACTTTTCAAGTATTTCTTATGTTCCATGGGTGACACAGTATGAGTTGCTGCGTAAAATGCAAAAAAATAAGGAAAAAAACAATCATTCGCTCTTAATTTCTCATTATCAAGTCGAGATTTAGACCCAAAAGGATATTTTCTTTCTGTTTTGAAATGTCTTTTCACCAAAATTGAAACAGCCCTTCGATTCGGTTGGGGTGTTGTTATTTGCTTGTGCTGTCTCCAAGTCATGGTACTCTTCAATTACCTGTGAAGAATCATGACAAAGACATGTTCAGTTTGGTACAGAAACAGCTGGTCTCACAAGCCTTAGTCTAGAATTTCTAATCAAGACCATACCTTGGCTTTTTTCTCTCTATCATGGTCCGAAGCCTGAAAACCACGAAAATCAACATCATCGGTGTCATGAATACTTTTTGTTGCTTAAAGTTACTACTGGTAAGGTCCTATACGGCACATAGAAGCGGGTGTCAATACTTCAAAGTTTTTAGTTTGGATCACTAATCACAACCACACGATACTGACTGCCAAGCAGGTAGGGAGCGGATGCCAATTTTAAAATATCTTTGGTTTGACTCGACCGGGAATCGAACCAACAACCGGAACCTCCCCCATCGGAAGCCACAACGCAATTGATGCAATACAGCATAGCCACACCAAAACCTTGATGCACTTATTCGATGAATTAGTATTTTCTGAGGTATAAAACATTGTTTACCGAGGATCGGTCACTTGTATCATCCGTCTTGCCTTCCTCATTCAAAGCATCGTCTGAAGTCTGATTACAAAGGAATGAATAAATGTTATTTGTCATAAATTTTAACATGAAACAAAAAAGGTCTTACTGGCAGTGTCAGATCAATCTTATTCCAATCAAGACCTATATCCGATATATCACATAATCTTGTGGGTGGTGCTTCGATATCAGACTGTTGAAAAAATAGGAACATTCAGATCACACAAAATACACTCCCCTAACTTCAGCACACAGGTTTGGGTTATGCTGAGATGTTGTACCGAACAAAATTTGCATATGATAGGCCTGTTTACCCTAGTAAGGTTAATGGTTGTAGACGATGATTAGTACCATTATATATAGAAGATTCAGCACATATTCAACATCCTGCCTTGGTTAATTGAGAACAGAATTTGTATAGACACCAGTTATAATAACGTCCGGTCAATTTTTGTAGTAAATGGTTCATGGAGTTCTGAGAAAAATTGTTGCTAACATATAACTAACCACAGATGGAAGGCAACCATTTTCCGCAGCAATTTGATCAAAATCCATGTTTGAAGCTGATCCCAAGCTTTGTAAAACGCTCACTCCACTCAATACGGAATTCTGAAAAACATTACCAAAGTAAGTTTTCTTTTACACACTCAGTCTACCGCTTTTTCTCAAGCCATCTATATCAAGCAGGCCAACGGATGGGGACGCGATATATGGCATGGCATTCATCAAAACCACCGGCAAGGTGGAACATTTACACAATACACACACATGCAGCAACATAGCACATAAACAAAGCAGATCGACGTGTAGCTATCAGCATAGGTAATTGGGCGTTTACTATTGAAACAGAGAAATCCCATTCTTAGCTGCTTATGCCAGCTCACTGCTACTTACATTAGTCATCGGTGAGACATATTCTTCTTCAGACACTCTGCAGTGGAAATTACTATCGAGCTGAAGAAATATCACAGAACGTAATTTCATTAAATAAAGAACTGCAAGAGCAAAGCAAGGACTGGAAAATAACACGTCATCAAAGCAGCAACCACAAATAAGTTTGTGTATCAACTGGATTCGAAGATCAGCATGGCAACATTGCAGGCATACACCAGTCTACATCAAGGTGCTGACTTTTTCGAAATTGGCATCAGCCACCACGTGGGGGCAGGGAAGGAGGTACAAATTGACATTAAATCAAAATCAAAAAAAAAAGTTTGGCCTGGCCTGGGGCTTCAGGCCCCCCTCTTCATTTTCAACGAATTTCTGGACCAAACCTACAGGGTTTCAGGAGAGCACAACAGTCTCAAAATATTGACAATATATCTTACTACTTGTTCGAGTGATCGTTTCTTGATCTGCTTCTTTCGTGCTTGCCTTCTTCTCAGTCTAGCACCCTTGTATGTATTCTCTGGTTTCTCTGCTTCTTGTGTATCATGGTCTGCAACCCAACTCGGATCTGAAGCCGTACCTAGAATATACCATAGTAAGACAATTACTTGTGTCTGTATGAGAGAGAGACAGGGAGAGAGAGACAAAATCAACAAAAATTACCTGATGTAGCTTCTGACACCGAGTCAAACAGGTGTGCTTTTCGTTTTCTTCTCAAGTATCTTGCTACAAAGTAATAAAAGAAAATTGACCTGGCATTCATGACCATTGAACATGGCTGTTGCACAAATCCTCATGATGACGGAAGCCAGGACCTTGGTAGGCAGTGATATGAATGCATATTTTCACATCTTAGAGGTCGGATGCGGCTGGTGGGAATCTAACTATCAACATCACATGACAGGCTGGGTCTTTAACAAATCTAACTCACCCACTCAGGATTAGTACCAATACGCCTGACAGAAAACTCTTAACAAAATCTAGTTTGTTGCTTTAAAATGGTATGATTTTACCTGACATTTTCTTATCATTCTGGCTGTCGGTTTTAGCACCAGCGTCAAAAGACACTCTAGACTTTCTTTTTGCTCCCTGCAATACATATGTAAAACTTAGAATCGGGTAAAAATCCGGGAAGAGAATAAACTTGCTTTTGTTCTTTCATTACTGACCAAGTCAGAAATCATCACAGTTTCTGTTTTCTTTTTTGCGCTTGTGAGCCATGTCGGACTTCCAAAGTCAGACAGCACCTAAAATGTAGTCAACATGCTCAGCTTATTAAGACAAATTTCATCGGGTAAGGAAAAAGATATATATTGTTTAGCTGCATTTGCACAACACATTACTGTTGCATATGCATAAAACGCAAAGGTAAATGTTACAACACACTGATCAGGACAGACATCTGATGTAAATTTTTAAAAACCCACGTCTTTGGTATGAGTAGCATCTCGTACGGTTTCAATGGGAGAGAAAACATTCTCGTTCTGTTGAGTGTCGTTGATTTCAGCAACCTCCTCCAATTCACCATACGGAAGAGAGAGTTCTTTTTTTCGTCTCTTTCTCACAGTAGCTTGCTTACGAACTGTAATTAAAAATTGTCAAACATACGCCAAACATTATTGTCAGTTCAGTTTGAACTGGCGTCAAACAATTACCATAGGACTGAATGTTAAGACCACCTCTGTCATGTCAGTTGAAAAGTTTGCCAGCCACTGACTTGGAGGGTAAAAGAATCAGCAAGAACCCAAGTTTGTACAAAAAGGATAAGGACGAAGTTTATTGATATACACAGACACTACTGGTGCAGAAGCATATCTTGTGATAAAGATACATGGAGGCTGGTGCTTGTCCTAAAGGTTGTGGGTTGGGCAATTATGTCAAACGTAAGACGAGAAAATAGCATCCAGCATTGCGGTTGTCGTTTCATTATTTTTATAAGAAATACCTTCAGCTGTTTGATTTTTCCCTCTATCTTGCCTTGGTTCGATGTTGAGATTTTGTAAAGCTTTTCTCGTAGAAGTCTGTTGGAAAAATAACTAAAATTATAGACCACATTGGCATAAAAAATTGTGGAGTCGCTGGCGTAAGATGCTAATAAGAATAAGCCACCACAGATTTAATGTCCAGTGCAGTTTATTGGAATAATTCACAAGCTTTCGGAGTCTCCTTCATCAATTTGATCACTTTTGTAAGCAATATCGATTGTGTCATGCTTCGTAGCAAAATAAATTTTGGAAAGAAGATTCACCACAGATTTAATGTCCACCCTTGGTTTATAGGTAATAATGACATTCCATATCAAGTGATCGTCAGCCACTTCGTTTTTCGAATATTATTTTGCAACATACAAAGCACTCAAGTCTCCACACTGCGGAGTCTGGCATATCAGCAAAATTTCAAAAAACCAGGTAATGTTTAACCTTTGGTTTTCCAAGGGCTCTTTTTTCTTTCTTTACTGACGTTGTATGCTGAGAAATCAAAGAAATTGCCTGTTTTGTGTCTTGTCCGCAATATAAAACGACAGTATAAATGAAGGCACCAGTAGTTGTGATGTGAAGATGCGAGAAACCATAGGCTACGCTTGAATATATTCTATTCACAGAACTTACTTTGATGAATTTATCTGCATACGGACGTTTCTTGACTGATCTAGTGGCAGGATCATCTGCCTGTTCGACAGGTACCATTACATCCAATTGCTGCAAAGACAAGCTAATATCAAGAGAGGTTTACCGACTACGGAATCTTAGTAAACTGTTTGTGAGGCGGGACCAAAACAGTTCAACTCAGCACACCAACAGCAAACAATTTCAATCTACTAGAGGACAACTTTTGTTGCGAAACCGCTAGCACTGTCACCTAGTGGCCTACTACTTGTCAACGTACTTGCCAAACATCTGCATCAAGTAATGAACGTTTTTTCTTTCTACCTACACTACTAGGTTTTGCTTTACTTTCAGGAACTTTCTCAACCGATTCCTACAAATTAAGGAAACGAGTTAGAACTGCAACATATTTTCATTGCCTGATTACTCCTGATATCAACAGACTCATAAATACTACAGCTAAGTTGAGTTAAACTTCAGTAAAACAGTCACCTGAATGTTCTTTTTAGTCTTATTCTCTTTAAACTGGCTTACAAGTTTCTAAGAAAAATATCTGCGGATTCATACGATGCAAGTGTGGCTGCCTACGTTCACATTGGCTACCACTTCGTACAATATAATACAGCGCTTCTATTTGAAGGTGACGGCCTCCCAGACTTTGTTAAATGTTATATTTGTGTTGAGACTTATCTTATCTACTATTTAAATTGACTGACCTCAAATTGATCATTTACTTTATTTGCAGCTGACTTCGGGCCATTGTTCACATCCTGAAAAATATCAATTCAACCAATCTTTACAAGCATAGATATCAGTGATATCACATTCACTATTTTCTACGTACTTTTTTGTTATTGCCTCGCCGACTACCGGTACTCGTACTGCTTTGTTTTCCAGAATCTTCATCTCCTCCTGTTGGTAAATACATAAGTTCAATATCACATGCAGAAGACGTAGTCATAGTGCTGTAAAATGGTAAATTCTAACAAGTACGACAAGAACACACTGGAACAGTATAACATGAGTCTCCACCAGTATATTTCAGTCATTGTAATTAACGTTGATACATAACTTACGTTGCTTTTGCCGTTGTGAGCGTGTAATCCGTTTTGTGCGCGATGGCTTATCGTCAATATGATCGTTGCCGATATCAAAACACTGAGGAGGCTGATCAGACACTAAAATATGAAGGTCTGGATATAGTATGCCTGATCATTTTAGAAAATTGATAGCGGACGACAAATAGATATCGTAAAGAAGATAACCATGTAAAATCTGATAGCTCAGTTTACTTGCAAGTAACATATATAATAGATTGAGTGCCTCACCTCCACTTCCATGCAGGCACTGCATCATCAAATCCACCGATATGTCTGCATCACCAACACCACAAGTGTTGTGTTGCAATTTCTTTGTCATCGAAGCATTCAGATCAACTTGTGTTTCCGGAATGGTATCATCACCTGGAAAAACAAGTTTGAACAAACTCTACAGCGCAATTCCAAACAACGAACAACACAACACCAAGGGTGCATTCACAGAAAATTTTTCGAAATTGTTTCAAAACACATAATATAGCTTACTGAACGAGTCAAACCAAAGAATCTAAAATTGGTACCCAATACTCCTATGCTTGTCACCCTTGCTGTACACACGTCTTGATCCCAAGACCCAGTCGATCCAGCCACTAACGCATGGTTTGATAATTGCAAAACTCAGTCTAAATTCTACCCAGTTACCACAAACCTAGTATGAGCGAAAAGCACAGGAAAAACCGTCACCTTTTCTTTGAGGTTGCGCTTTTTTCTTCTTATCATCAAACTCATCACTGGAATCCCCACAAATACGGTCGCTTTCAGTTTCATGAACAATTCTTTTCGAATCTGCAGACAGTCTTGGTTTTGAACTGATTTCATTTCTCTGGCCATTTTGGTTTCTTATTGAAACCGGTACAGAAGTCAGCCCACTGTAAGATACCGCGCCATCGGTTTTATCATCACCTTGTTGAATTTTCGATGGTGGCACAGGTTGTTCAGGGCAATTGCTGCTGTCTGATGAGATTGCAGGTATGTGAATGTCAGCTCTCGCATATTGAATCATCAAGTTGGTTACGGTTTGTGATTGTCTAAAAAAACGGATTCTTTACATCATAAATTGCAAACTGGTTCCATAATCTCAATTCGAACACTATACCTTTGATCTACCACAGGCTTTTGACTATGTTGAGTTTTTGACATTGCTTTCTGCTTCACCGGACCTTCTCGTGTATACTCGCAAGTACCCACTGTAGTCCACTTCACTAATTTCCCATCATTTCTAAAGACAGAGAAATAGGGTCATTGGTCATGGTTACATTTTACTATAACACACTGATCACGATCATACCACGGTGTGCAAGGCATTATGCATATTGCGCAAAACTAGGTGAGATGTCTACTGGTTGAATTAAGAAGAGAAGGGAAACTGAATTTCTAGTCAAGAGCCTAAAGCCCTGCTCAACTTTTATCCCTAAACATGCTAGCCTTGCAATCTTGCAGACAATAGTCTAACTAAATCGAACCTTTTGCAAGCAGCTTGCATGGCCAAATCTCTCATCATTGACATTTGGGAGTTGCTTTGCGATGCTTTCAGCACTTGACTTGACTTCTGCAAGGAATAGTAAAGCAGATACTTATGACAAGGACTTGCTATTCAATACAACTCCGAAGTACCAACCTGAGATGGAACAGCAGCTTTTGGCACAGGTTTTGTCTTCTGCAACAATGAAGCAGATTCACAATTTTGACATTGACATACATATTTCAAATCCAATGTGGCTAACAAGCTATATACTCACATGGCATGGAATACCGAATTGTTGTGAGGCATGCTGTGGCGCATTACGATCAGCTAAAAAGTACAAAATATCACTTTAACTTTACCAGTACATTAATAACTGCATATGCATACCTGGATGTCTATTTCGGGCCTGAGAAGATGAATTTCCAGACCTTTGTGGAGTCTAAAAATGAAATGATATCAGAACTGCATAATTCGGTATAAATTTCCATGAGGATTCGCAGGACACAGGCCTACACACCGCATGACCCCGGAGAGGCGATGATTCAATGATACGATTAGACTTGAAAAAAATATTATTCTATTCGTTTTTGGAATCATAAATGATATGATTCCTATCCCTACAATAGACATTCGACGTTACAGACACCAACCTTTATCAGCTGCTCTTGTGACAGTTGAATGAACGATGTGTCAGCCACTCCATCCTGTGAGCCGAACACCGCCTGAAAAACATCAGAGTATGACATTGACGAAAGTTACAGGTATATATAAAAGACAACAAACCCAAGGTCCAGAGCCACATATGCCTTGCTTTGGCACAGAATACATTGCCGACCGCTTCACCTATAGACACAAGCAAGGGGATATTGAACTCAAACTTTAACACGATAAATGCACTGAGTAAATGCTGTCACTAATCTATGCATCAGATGGCCAACATTTCAAATGGGGTCTGTAGTTTTCGTGATAGGTTCAGCATTATCTAACAGTAGCATATGTAAATGCTAATGTACATTTGCCAACCTCTAAAAATTCCTAAATTCTTAAAAATTCCAAATTCTTAATGAAATACAGCACCTACCAAACACACCCTACGATACTTTTAACACACCATCTTTAGCAACGAAGAAAAATAAAATATTTACCTGAAACTTTGATCCAAAAAGCGAAGAAATATAACGACCCATTCGTTCATCATTCACGTTCGCAACAGAATGGAAGCGAATGATCAGATCGGATGCAATCTGATTGTCCAATGAAAAATCATCGAGAATATGACACGACGGTTCTTGAAACTTCAAATGTAAATCAATTGTTCGTAAAGATGAATTTTCTGCAAAACAAATATTGCCATAGGTACAGCTATCCCCATTTGTAGCTTGTATCTGGAGTGCCTCGCGTGCCTAAAATGTGTTGTTAGCCTAACAAGGGATATAAAAATGCGCCTTGAAATCAAACCAAGTGACCCACCTGTAACCGAGAATGACACCAGATGAGACGACCTGATACTTCCTAACTTGCACACACATTTCTAAAAAGAAATTTCAAAATCAGGCTTGTATTTTAATTGGCAATTCAAGTCTCATTCAAATTCACATACATGTTCATGTAGCAAGCCAGTTTCTTCATGAGGATATCTCACATCCAAAACCTTGCTTCCGTAGCACAAATCGACGCAGTTACACCATTGATTTGAAGGCATTAAAATTTGTTTGCCAATCTGTAGTTCTTTGTAACTGATCGTGAGGATCCTGTGCAACAAATACAAGACCAGCTTATGAAGTCAAGAGATCTGATGTCGGGTGGACTAAAAGCGTAACAATAACACTAACCTTCGTTTTTCAGTCGACCCATTGAATTCATTCAGAAACAACCGAACGCCCTACAGTAGAAAATGATTAAGCAATAACAACGATATCAAGTCTCTTGCTTTAATAACAAATACTCACGTAGTCAAATTCATCGTACGAGATTGCGAGAAATGCAGTTGAGATTGCTGTGTTGTTATCAAACCATTTCAGAGCTTTACGTTTTCTCATCTCTGTCGACCACATTCGAATAATAATCTCTACGATCAGTTCCTGTAGCTGCAGGTGACCGGATCGATGCAAACTCCCCAGAACTCTTTTGCTAAAATAATAGTTGTACCGTTAGGGAACTTTCATCAAGGAATGGTTAGGCTTCTCTTTTTCATATTTTAGCCGGTGGTGTGGGATTTATGAAAGAATCTAAAGTTGGAAATAAATCAGTAGAGCTGAGAAATCGGATAAGCCTTTCAAATTTGATATTACCTTAACTCATCAAACAACTCTTGACTATTTTGAACAAATGTACGACAGCACGGTGACACAAGAACATCATCATCTTCAAAAATATTCAGGAATTTTTCACTAGTCTGAAAACAAATTTGAAAATGACGAAGGACAGACGGAGACAGATTAATGTAGCAGGTCAATAACTAGACTCGAACAAAACTCAAAACAAATTTAGAAATCATCAAGTCCGTAATAAATCGGCATAATGGAAAATATCAAATTATTTCATGGACAAAACTAAAGATATTTTTCAAACCTGCATTTTCATCTGTATAGACATATTGGGATCTCCCAAAGTTAGTAGAATTATATGAAGCATATTTTGTATAAGCCAAACCCTGTGGTCGTTCATCCTTCTGCTGTAATCCTATGATACAAGGTACAAGAAATTTTAACAGGTATAATTATGGCCTTATTAGTATTAAAACTACTTACAATTATTGCTGAAATCAGCAACGAGAAAGACCTGGTAGCTCCTGAATTGTCGCAGCTCTTATCAGAGATTACATTAGAATAAAATGCAACCATTGAATCTACAAAAGAAAGACATTTCATATATTATAAGTATAAATACGGCGCAAGTAATTAAAAAATATGTTTGTTTGAAATATTCCAATGAAATTACCAAAGTTTGAATGTAATTTTGAAGAAATGAGATGTTGCATCGAGTCAGCTACATCTTGCTGTACAATATGCGCAAGCACCTGCGTTAATGTGGATACTGACTGCACGTTTTTAGCATTGATGGCCTGTCACGAAATGAACATATCTATAAAATATTCTCCACAGAAATTTTTTGAATTCCGACATACCGTGTCAATCATTTCTTTGAACTTGCTAGCAAAATTAATAGATATTGCTTGTGGTACCTGAGCATCAGATGTTCCGAGGAAGTATGCCAAATCATCTATAGATGCACACTGAAAGAATTTTCTCTCCAGCTGAAAATTAATACCGATAGAAACTGAAAAGACTCCATGACTTGTCTTATACCGTTATATAATTATCGCACTGACACCTCTTGCAATATAGATATAACAATACGGAATAGTATTTAGACCTGTATACCGGCAATATTTGACTTGACCTATACCGTATATACAGCATACATCAAGAACACTGTCCAATCACACTGTTCATGTTGGACCGGAGTAGCGTGGTATCGGCAAAATTACTTATCAATTGTTTGCCAGTAACAAAACTAGCCAAATCTGATTGCGATACCTTTGACGTCCAACATTTCGATACCTACCAATCTACCATATCCATAGGCCTACTGCAGCGGTACCGTACCGTAAAGAATTACCGTTAAACCATGGCAATAACATGTCCAGTACTGTATTACGTTAGTATCAACCATACAGGTACCATACCTATGTTTAGAAGATAAGTTAATACATACCAAAAATGCGCAATCCGTGTTTGAAATATTCCTTTCCATACTTTTCCACCAATTTCATTCGATGGTGATGATATAATATGCGAATATAATATTTATGCTTAAGATAGATGCAGCAATTTTATTTCATTCTAAGTTGACTAAGATAAATATTTTTTAGTAAGTACTCACAGATCACTTACTACAAAAAGCAAAACTCTTAAACGCGCAGTTATTAAAACAAAACAAAAACCTTTAGAAGCGCGAGCCCAGCTAGACGCGGAATCGGAAGGCAACTATAGAGTGAAGACGACAGGTTTCGCGCCATTTTTTACTTCGACATAATTCTTCAACCATGAAAAGTGTACTCAGTGGTTGATTACGACTGGCTTCGGTGATAAAGGCATAGTCAAAAAATGACCGGTGCGGACACGGAGAGCGCAGTGTGCAAAAATACTGACCCAAGGCCTGTCCCAAACCCTCATAAATAGGATAGGTTGCGACAAAGAAGGGCATCCGGTGGAAAAATCGCCGCAAAAAACGTGAGCGTTTCGATTTACGTTGGTGGTCATGCACAATCGTCATACGTCTAAAAGAGAGTGCAACAACAAATGACCCATCTGTTGATACCCGTGTATCATCCTAATATACAGTAACTCTACATAGTACACACGAGTGTCACCTTATTCTCCACTCGCAATATCAAAGGTTCACGCCACGCCAGAGGTGCAAGCTGCACTACATTCCCCGCACCTCCCACCTCGTTCTCAACTTACTATCAAAGGTCAAATGAGTATCACGGCAGCACCCGCAACTATAATTATAATATAATCCCCAATCACACAATGAGTCCGCGCATCCAGCCCAATCAACCCGCAGTCCGGCACTAATCCAATCAACTGATTGTTCAAAGACGATAATCTGCTTCCTCGATTGATCGATTGACTAGCGCGTAACTCCGTCTGCATCACTCGCAACTACACTTACCAACCATTACGATGGTTGCTTCCAAAGCCGTTCAAAAAGACTTATTTTATTGCCTCTAGCCACGACACCAAAGATTGATCGCAGAATACAAAAGAGTCATGTGTTAAGATAAAAAGTCAGGCAAACTTGACCTGCACAAACAAGCACACTCACATTACTGCAGCAGATACAAGATAGCGCATCAAGAATCCTCATTTTGTGAGATTTTACATACAGACAAAGAAAAAGTTATATAAAAAGGGTGCACAGTTTGTGAAATAGACTGCGATGCAAAATAAGGTGGTCTCTCTTACAATCTAGTCCCCAGGTCATACTGATCATAGGTTAAGAAGTATGTTAGCATAAGCAAAATTCAAGATGTGTGTATATGCTTCAAGTCAAGACCCAACTTTCTAGTAACCTTTTCTTTTTGATTGCATGCAACTCCTCCTCCATCTCCATTTTTCTTTTGGCATTATATATTTTTGCTTGCAGTAGTTTCATTTTTATATTATGCTCCTCCTGTGCCATTTTGAAAAGTGGATTATGCGAGTCGTTGGATATGTCAGTTAAAGTAACCATTTCAGGGGCAGTGTCATTCATGTTCAGATGTGGGGATCCCAAACTGTTGGAGTTATCGGCAATATCTAATGGGGATGAGTCCCCGGCATCACAATCGTACGGGTTGTATAGTGATTGCACTGTTGTTGGTATATCTGAGTTTGACTTCATCTCCAGTGGAGGCAATACTGTGGGCTGCTCTGAAATGAATGAAGGCATTTATTAATTTCAACAGATAAGTTAATAGTATAGCAGAGCTCCGAAAACTAGTGAATGTTCCATTTTCAATAAACTAAGGCTGGACGCTAAATCTGTGATGATCTTCTTTACAATATCTGTGGACCGTCTGCCATCAGCTCCACTACACTCTTCAATGTTTAAGCTGTAGTATGTAAATGAGACAAGTAATATGTTAGCATATATATTCATTTGCCGCACATTATAGGCCTACACATTTTTGTACCACTGTCGTGACGACGACTCGAGTCAATGAGCCGACTCAAGTCCCGTTTTCTGGATGACTGGACTTGACTTGAGATTCAGGAAATGAAGTGGAGACTCAAGTCGAGACTCCATGCTAAATTTTTGCAAGCCCTCATAAATTGCATATCAGCAAAAAATTTGCCTCATGGAATTTATCAAATTAATTATTTGACAGACAAAATTGAATGAACTCATTCAGAAAGACAAAAAATCCATCCACGATGGCAAGGCTGCGGAATTTCATACACATGGCACACATCGTCACCAGGCTAGTTGCAACGCCTTTGCTGCCTCACTTGATAGAATAAAGCAAATGCCTCACCATATAGTCTTTTCATTATTTCAAGCATCTTGGGAGGTGGAGGAAGTTGTCCCGTTCTTGCTTTATATTGCATCACTTCAATTTGATTCTTAAACTTTTGCTTCATGTTCTTCCAAAGACTTTGTAGTTGTGATAAAGCTCTTGGCATGCCATTAGTTGAGTTGTTGAAAGATGAAGTTATCTGTTGCCAAGCCAGATCTTTTTGTTTACACGTACTTCCATCGGTAGATTTATTTTCAGTTATTGCAACGAAGTTCTCCAAAATTCTGAGCATCAAAAATTTTTCTGTGTTCGTGAAGTTTTCAGATCGACGTTGCTTCACGGTGCTAGACACTGGCCTTTCTTCAACCGGAGGATTCATCGATAAGATTGGTGATGAGTTATATACGGTAAACTTCAAACCTGCCAAATACAATATAGGCTATATTTTTGTCGCGGTGCGGGTGACTAATTTGATGCCTCTAAAGCGGCACTAAAGTCATATCTAAAAGTGTAGACAGCAGACCAAGTGGACCACATTGAATTAACGACTTCTAAACAGCGGACAACGACAGAATGTTGGAATTACTTGATACGGCTATAGCCCGGTTAGTGTCACCCACAGCGCCAGGTCGCCGAGTCCAAAAAGAATCAGGCTCTATGTCATGCACCGTACCATGCGGAATATAGTCAAAACCCTGTAACATAAAGTTTGATTTTTGCATGCTTACTATTTACTTTCACTTTACTTAACTGCTAATTTTATATGTTGACACGTAACAGTAAAGTTCTGTTACAATACCTCTGCAAATAAGTAAATTAACTCAATGTATAAGGTTAGGAGTTGAAGTAAAGTAAAAGTAGAGCATGCAAAAATCAAAGTTAATGTTACAACCCGTACCAGCACAAATTTAAAAAGTATCCTCACTTGACCGTAATCGGATAGCCATTGCAACGGTAACGATTTGTTTCGCTATGCGCAGCTGCCTGCCTTCCATCCCGGCCCTCTGTCCCGGCACTACAATGCGAATTTCGGAATTCCTCGCTTATCTCGCAATTCCTGACTCAAAATTTTAGGCTTAAATCGGCATTTTGTCGCTTACCATACCATCCCGGATTAACTCTTGATTATCTATAAACTGCGTATTGGTTTGATTACAGTCACTCACGATTAGAGGTGACGTTCGTTGTAGTAGAGATATCTTCGCTATTTCGCATAGCATCATGTACCGCGGACGTCTTGACTAGATTTCGCGGTCGTTGCTGGTTGTGAAACCCATGGGAGGGAAGCAGCTAATCCCCGGTTACAACGTGTTACTTTAATCCCTACCGGAGATGTATTAAACACCGGGGCCGAGATAGTGATAGCATTCTGTGGTGATAGTGAGAAATCAAGTTCGACTCGGGCACGATTTTCACCAGTTCTGATTGCCCCTTCAAATATCTCAGTTGTAAGAGGTCTGATATCCTGATGCTTCAAATTAGACTTCAATCAACGACTTCAATGCGTAATGAACTAAGGGCTTGATGGAATACCATTGAAGTCATTCATGCGTGAAATAATAAACAAATCTACTTGCGACCGAACGAGCACTCCGCTTTTGCGACTGCGTCTCACTGCGTTTCGCCTGCCGCCTTCGATAATTTGCCGAAACATAAGTTGGTTAGACTGCCTGTTGTTATAATCGGCTGATCATCGAAACCGTTCAGTTGGCAGAGTGGGTCAGACTGTCCTTCTTCTGATCGGGAGGTTCCGAGTTCGATTCCCGACCGGGTCAAATCGAAGACTTTAAAATTGGTATCCGTTCCTTCCCTGCTTGGCAGTCGGTGTCGGGAAAGTGCGGAGAGTCGTGGTTGTAACAGTGATCCGGGCTATAAACTGAAAGTATTGACACGTATACCGTAAGCATTTACCTGGCGTAAATGACCTTAGTAGTTGAAAACGCCATAAATTTCCAACAAACAAACAAACCGATGTGGATAATGTTTAATAACCGGTGTCGACTTTACCCTCCCGCCTATTCGTGATTGGAAAGATGTTGAACAGAATGTTGTTTATGCAGGGACAATCTGTAGCTTGAGTTGCTAATAGTCGAGTCGGCCTATGCACTTATGCAGCAACATCTTACTCGAGACATATCAGAAAGACTTCGCTGGGCTGAAGCTAAGATGTCAAAGTGCCCTATTATCGCGTGCAGAGGAGTAACGACAGGAGCATTTGGGTTCCGTTGCTTGCAAAATCTGTGAGGTATTTCCAATTTTCATTATCGCATTTTTATCTTTTAAAATGGGTTTTATCTTTTGTTACTTGCGGATTACTTAAAACAACTGTATCAAGTTACCGCATAGGAAGTCTACCTTGTCTTTGAAATGCTGCTTACGCCGTTTACGATGACATTTTTTGAAAGCCGGCATACTCGTCAGATATCCTTTTCTGGGAAGATTGCCTTATTTTGATGGATTAGTATTATATCAGTCGCTTTTGCTCGTTTATTATTCGGTAAATGAGAATAGGTGAGCGAGCACGTGCGATCGCGATTTCAACGGAGTGGTTGAGGCGAGAAGTTGCGATGAGCGACGAGAGGAAGTGGTGCTTATTGTAGGCCTATCTGTAAACAAGCCAATGTTCCTGTGTAGGTCAAACTGTCGCTTGGAAATTAGAGCAGGTGTTGTTAGCCACCTTCCCCGGTAACTTATGCTGATAATCATGTACGCGGATATCAAATGCTGACTACGACTAGAATGTAGCGATAATGAGACGAATGCTTGCCATTTTTTCTAAAGCTGTCGTAAGGCGGCGCTATGCGGTTGCCATTTGTCAACGGATATCTAAAGTAGGCCTACCGGTATTTTGAATTTGCATTTGGTGGAAAACTGTTCTAGGTTAGGTACGATCTTGTTTGTTTGTCACAGCTCCCAGTAGTCGTTTACCTACTCCCTCGACGAGTATGGCTGCGTAACCTCGTGCTAATATGAAAACGACCGTACGCACTATGTGGGTTTTCATTACTTGCACAATCCGTCTCCTGTGCATTTGCATAAGTTATCCATTAAAATGGTTCTCTTGTGCCGAAGCTTGACGCAAAATATTTGAGTTAATAAATCACTCAGTAGCTCATTCGCGTAATTGCCAAAAGATGGCGGAAACCTGAGAAGCAACAAGTCCTAAAATAAGTGGTAAAATAAACATTAGGCCTACTAATTACTAATCTGTTACAGAAATATTTTGAAAAATCAAGCTGGAGAAAAGAGTAAGGGGAATGCTGAAAATGGTTTCCAAGCGTCTACTGAGGTCAGTGATTCGTAATGTTAATAGTATACCCATGGCCTAAAGTAGGCCATGGTATACCTAATTTGAACAAAATGTGTTACCTGGTGTAATATTTCATCCGATCGTGCGTACAAAGCAAAGAGTAGTGGACAGTTAAAAGCCTTGTAATATCATAGATCCGCTGTACAGTTGCTACGATTATGCACTCGCGTAGCTTCTTGGTATGATTCCCTGGTTCGTTCTAACTGAGTTAAACTGTTAAAGTCACGTATGATCATCGATAGCGACCGATTATGCTGATTGCTGTAGTATCATAATTGCGTGAACGTTGTTAGCAAATGGACTATACTACGCCGACGCATTGACGCGACTCGACGCACGTATTTGTGGTTGCCCTCCGCGTAACGCAACCGTCCCGTCCCAGTCGTATCATATACTGAGCACTATTCCTGTGGACGCGCTCCTCATAGTCTCCACTATCTTTCCTGATACACACGAGAGCAAGGAGAGTAAGGTTCAGTCATAAGTGTAGAACAACATTTCAATTTATTAGCGCCATTGGCGAAAACATTTTGCAATAGAAACGCTGAAAATTAAAGCAATAAATTTCAAATAAATCCAACACAGCAGAAACATAGTATCACGAAACGGTACTAAAGCAAACAGTCAAAATCTTTTGCTTTTTAACATTGCGCGGCAGTTGTAGCATAACAAACAAAAATAATTACGTAGAAAAATAGTCAACTGTCATAGCAACAACAACAATAAACAGAAATTCGGCAAAAAAATAACAGGAACAATGTGGGATGATCGAAATCAGAAGCTGTTGACGAAATTAAAGTAACCCGTGATATTTATCCCCCAACATAATGGCGGAATCACAGTCGATAATGACCGTCTCAGCCATTTCTAGAAGCCTCAAAATTTGACAACTGCTCATATTTTTCAGCCGAAAAACATTAGGACTTTTTGCTTCAAAATCACTTATGTTTCCAAAATTCTATGTTGTCCAGGTTGTGTCTTCTAGAATGGCGTCATGGTTCATTAGTTCATCTGAAACTACTCAAAAAAAACGCAATGCGAGAAAAATATATTCTATCACTTATGTTCCTTTGGATACTTCTGAAAAGGCACTTAGGATTAGCCCATGAAGTCCCGAATGTAGTCAGTTGCCTTGCAGACGACAAACCTTGACAATCTAAAATTGCTCAAGTCTGTAGGAATGGTGGAGCTTCAAGACAGCTCAAGTATGCCTTTGCTTTTTACAAGGAATGCGCATCTCCGTTGCATAGTATATTTTGGCCTTGTGCTCTGCATGTGATATCGACTTCTGTCCTTGTATCAACGTGACGTCATTCACATCGTCTTCCGCCTTGCAATCATTCTTCGCACGACGTTGCCGCGTTTCGAATACTCCAACTCGCTTCTTATCGTTTTGAGTTGGTTTTTCTCAAATTTGTTCTTTGGAGGTTCACGTTTATACGAGAGGTTGTACAGTTCTAAAGATGAAAAGACAAGCATAAGAACTCACGTGTTGGTTCAAAAAATTCATAAAAATCTTAAGCATGATATCTATCACTACATTGTGTTGATAGTGTTAAAATAAAATTATAGGCCCTGTAGAGTTTGCTACGAAGTTTTCATACGTGGTATAGAATTATGGGATATATAGTGTAACCGCAAGCTGTGACGTACCTGCATCTTTTAGTACGGGTGAATTGAGTAAGAAGTCTTGCAGTTTTTCGTTTTTCTTGTAGATGCATGATTTGTGTTTCCACGTTTCCAGCGGGTGAAGTATTTCTCCCAAGTGACGTATTTTCTGAAGGAAACAGCCCCGTTAATTCAATGTTATTAATAGGTGGATTGCTACTGTTTATTGTATTAGACTACGGGGGTTAAACAGGTCACAAGACATGGTAATTTACGGCCAAAGACTAGTCTAATAACTCAATATTTACCTCAAAATTGATTGTCCCGTTTGCTTCAACTGTCGGCGTAGAATGATTGAGAAAATAAACATCTTTGACCATCAAAGTGAGAAAAGGAACCAGCACACCATCTTCAATTCCTGTAGTGATTAGCTCTTCGAAATTGAATTTCTTTTGTGGCGACGACGTCGACGATGACGTGCTCGGTGTTTTCGAATCATTCTCGCATTCAATACCAGAGTCTCTATGTTGTGACGTCACGGATGAAACTGATTGTCTAGATGTCACAGAGTGTTGGGAAATTGTTGAGTATCGATTGTTTTCAGGAACTGGCGATGGCTTGGCGAAATCTGATTCTTGGTCACGCATGGCTTGCCATTGTGCGTTGAACATTTTGCGGTACCTCCGGAAATTATTACTTGGGTCAAAAACAGCCTGTTGAAAAAAATCAGGATTTTATTGATGTGTTGATACACTCACGATTGGTACATACTAGTCTTATGCGAATCTAAATGTAACTGTATGTGAAAAGTCACTCTGTAGTACCTGCAACTGTTCCAGTTCATATATGTCGACTTTACTCCATGTTCGTTTCAGTCTCGCCACTGCTCCCAGGCTTAGACCGGTTAAAATCGCCATTGCGGAATTGAAATTAGACAATTGATAACATCTTGCCGCCGCCCGTGTGAACAATGAAATGACTTGACGTCTGTGCTTCGGTTTGCGGCACTGTTACGAAATATCACCGGTAAATTCCATGGCATTTGGTTATGAATGAGTTGTTAACATACCAGGCATACTGATGTTGCGACTAAGTGACTGAGATGGTTAAACCAGCGCACTGAAGCGCCCAAATTCGTGTCGGTTTCTTCGTCGTTGTTATTGTTAAACATCTGTAGAAATTCTTCCGCGCCGAGATGACTCAGGAGATCCTGAAATTTTAAAATAATGACGTTATAATTTTGCTTTTGACGTCGCCAATGAATGGTTTTCAACCATGGTTACTATTCACTATAATTACCATTTCGATAAGGCACAGTTGTTCAGCTACTTTGTTGGCGTCGCCAGCGTCGCTCATTCCTGTCACCATAGCGACCATTGCTTCTTTGGTATCTTGAAAATGTTCGTCTCGCGGCAACGTGTCACTGCTTGAGTCGGATTTCCCGACTTTGCGAGCTTTTGATGATTTTGTTAACGTATCCAACACGGCAGAACAATGTTCTTTTAGTTCCTAAAGCGAAATAGTCGGTTAGAGCAATGTACAGGTTTAAATTCTAATTGTAACAAAATTGCAACCGCTAGATGACAGCATTGAGTGACATAATGTCAAATTACCTGAGAATCTTTTCCAAAGCTGTCAATAAGTTGTCGTAACGTCCCTGAAGTTTCACTTTTCTTGAAATCCGATGGGAAATCTCTAACCCAGACAAGTAGTACTTTCAATAGGTGCAAATTACGTGCTTGGGCTTCGCTTGGAACGGTGTTATCGTCGCTTAGATGCTCACAGATTTGCGATTCAATATCTGAAAATAAAGGACCGTTTACTGAAGTATTCTGAATAGAACAACTGGTGAAAGTGCGGTAGCTTGTAAATTATATTCCAATAAACATGGATGGATGGTGACTTAGTCTTATCTAATACTATCTGGTTCATTCGCCAACAGCCCCACTATTTTTGGACCACATGGTCATTCGATAGAGCAACTAAATGTAACATTTAAAATTTACCTTTCGCGAGTTGATCTAGCGAATCTCCTGACGGTGAAGAAGTGCTTAAAAATGCGCTGTCTTTGCTTGGAGATAACGTTGCGGGGCTTGCACTGTTTGTTTTCTTGTTTGTTTTGTTATTATTGTTGTTACTTTGATATTCCGATTCTATTTCATGATCGAGCAGTCCTGATAAAATCCCCGAATCGCGAGAAGCTACAGAACGGCGATCTGTTGTTGCGTCTTCTGATGTTCGTAAAGGTTCGATTGTCGCTTCTGATGATGATGCGGCTCGCCTTCGGCCTTTTCTACGGCGTCGGATTGTATCGTCACCCATTGCAATGATTTCTTCTGATATCGGGACTTCGTCGATTTTTGTTTCTGGCAGCTTTTCTAATATGGCTGCCATGTTTGGTGAGGATAGGAAGCTTGATGAATCACTTTGGGTGCTAATTTGGCTTGAGAATATTTTCATTTTTTGCGGGGATGGAAGCGCTTGCAACGCGGCAGGAGGTGCTGTGTTTCGGCGGTTGTCCTCATCAAAGGTAACTTTAGTGTTTGGGTAATCGTCAAAGTCAATTGATTTCGCTAGCGTATCGCTTGATATGCCGCTTGTGGAAACGTTCGGTGAGAGCAAATCTGAATCTGAACGCTTTGGTAGTGGTCGGTTGGCTCCTTGCATCATGACGTTTGCACGCAGCATTTCTACGTATAATGTAGAAGGGTCTCTTTCAAGCATGTTGTTGGTGCTTTTGCTGACTGCTTTAGGATTATGGCGCTTTCTTTGGCATTTTGCGCACGCAGATAAGTCTTTCGACCTGACTACCTTTTGATTTTTACGCAAAAAGCGTTGGCCGATTTCTGGTGAGCTTGGCCCTTTAATTCGAGACTGGATCTCCTTTAGAAGGTTTTCAGGAGTTTGAAACAGTCTGTATCCAAGAAGATATGCGTATATCATCTTATCCTGTCAAAAATAAGCAGCGTTTTACTAATCTATTCGCCAACGGCATATAATCTCTTAACTTACATCGGGCGTGCTTTTTTCCGCATCCAGAAGATGGCGTAAGAGAGCTTCCTTCGTTTGTCGGTTTTCTAGTCTCGCAGGCATCGCGTGTCCTGAGAAATAACGTTAAGTTTTGAGTTTTATTGCCTGCAATTATCCGAATAGTATACAGTATATACAGTATTTTGATGACTTAAAGCGGCGATATTGGAAAAATGATGCGTATAGGCTTCATTGACTAGCCTTTTCTGTACATTCAAGTGCATTTATTGCGTTGAGCCCGTCGAGCGGATATTGGGCATGAATATTTCACGAGCTTAGATAAGCATCTTGAGTAAATTCATCAAATATGGCACTAAGCTTTCTGCGTGTTGTCGCTGAATGTATAATACGGAACGGGGAAGAGTTGTTAGGAGTCAGGGCTGTATTCTACTTGTGACAATGCATTCCATACAACCCCGCGAAAATCCAACTCCAAAGAGTACTATCGTATGCGCAATTGCAATACATGACACTCAAATAGGAAACATTCCATAGACTTTGTCGTTAAAAAGTAGGGCAATGAAACCGTTTCAACAGTCAAGGCACATTGTCTCTATTAGCAATTTGATCGTTATGATACAATAAGGTACAGCTATTTACAAAAGTCAGCGCTATTCAATCCATTGTTCATCTCGACAGTAGGCGCCGAACTCAGCTATCTCAAAAAACAACTTAGTAACGGCGAATAGATTGTACAGCATACACCATTAACAACTTTCCAACTCCCATTCTTAATAAATTTGTACACCAAGCTCTTATGGACTTGAGATACTGTAATAGTATTCCCTATGATATATGAATAAGTCGTGATCCACGTATAAGTTGAAGGCCTGCAGATCAATATATTGATGATACGCTGCTCGCTACGAGGCTGCAAATGAGATCCGTACTCGTACACGACTTTGACAGCAAATGCATCTAACGGGAGCAGGAAAAACTAATTTTTCACCCGGTAGTGTATATTACTCACTTTGTATAAGTGTAGTCGTACAGACGATGGTTATATCCTTCAGTTATATTGAAACGTAGTATCCAACGTCCAAAACGATTGTATAAATTATATCCGTAGATCCCGGTTTAATATCCAATATTGATTTATTTAGTTTATAGTCATGAAATTACCCAACTGTAAAATTCAAACGCAACCGTTATCAGAAGATCACCGTAGATTTCAAAGTGCTCGATGCGAAGTGACCTGTCTTGCCGCGTGCCGATGCTCCGTCGATCGGCGTCTGCTCAATACGGCCGCTTTATACTATGCTGCGTTTTGATTTCCCCGCAACTACTCGCCTGCTATAGTCAGCGATCACAAGTCACGTATACTCCCGACTTGGAATTTACTTTACTTGTATTATATACTGAAATAGACTACTTGCAAGCAATATATAATACGCAACACACATGACATCAGTTTCGGGGAAGCGATTAGCTGCTATATCCATACGCATAAGGTATTCATAGTAGGCTTGTAAATAACTGTTCTTTCGACCTTCCTTCTGCAAAGCTTTACAGAAATAGTCGACGATCGAATTCATTTTATCAAGAGCATAGGGCGCAATGTGTGGTGCTGACGAAACTCAACAAGTAGGCCTACATATTCTGTAACGTCCCGTACTCTACACCAGTAAGACTTACTACTTTATTCTGCTGTATCACCTGTAATGCAATACCTGATCCCTGCAGACTTGACTTGTCAATTTTATAAGCGCGAATAATTCGGCCTACGTACGCTACGCGGCTAGTTTTGATTTGAACGGTTTGCTCGGCTTACTACGATTCTTGTCGTCGCCTCTTCAAATTCTCTTTTACTCTCTTCATTATCTTTCCTCTCGCGCGTACTAACTCTCTCTCTTTATTGTCTCTCGCTGTTTTATCATACGTCTCTCCAATTTTTTGAGTAAACCTTAATCCGATAAGTCTTGTCGAAGCTGAACTAAAATGCTTGCTTACCTAGCGGCTAGCGAGATGTGATCGGTACGGTATGAATGTATTTATACGATGACAGGGTGTAACTTCCAATCCGTTTCGACGTAACGCCTTCGGCTAACATAAATTTTTACCGCAGGTTTTTGACAGAATCGTTCGAATCACATTGACGTACAATGGAATCTTGTTCTTGCGACTAGTACAAAAAATTCCGACGGATCGATTTAGGTATATGCGTAGTTGCCCGCAATCGCTGGTTCGTAAGACGCTTGTTGCAAAGCCGCTGCGACTGCTGGGATGGGGAATCCTCGATATTGTTCACATTATCAAGGAGTAAACCTCTGAAAACTTGTAAAATGTAATTCTCAATACACTAAGCCTGGACGGCAGAGCAGAGCGTTGGCACCTCGGAGTCATGGCGTTGTAAAGAAATCGGCTGCGCCAACTAAACAGAAACTTCTCGCTCAAGTGCAAAATTGGCCATAGCATCCTTGGCATAGTTAGTCCAATTCTGTGTGGACACTCGCCTCTTGTCATAAATGCTTGTTAACCCTATTAGCATTCCAACATTTGCACAAATTACAATAAAACTAAACGATTCTGTCTTGAACATGAAACGTTCATCGAAGCCTCAAATTTTACGATGGAGTTGGTACGCGTAAAACCTATTGGAACAATCCTACGAGGCACTATCTCGTTTATGACTTGGTTGCTGCAGATTGGCTAGACTGTTTGAGTTTGCTGAATGCATTAGTAGACGCTGGGCAAAGATCGAAAGATATCTTTCGCTCAAGGTCCGTCGCTCTTCACCGCAATTTACATTGCAACGATGCCCACGGCTAAACTTCCTTGCAAGTAGTTGCTACTGCATTGGCTAAGTAGAGATTTCACACGCGTCATCAACTGCACAATTGCAACTGGCCTAACCCTGCATACGCGACTATAATTAAAAGACTGACGCGTTTATATTCACAAGAAACTGAGTGTGTATGAGTCGCGAGAAAGTACATACAATGCATTGCAGATCACCGCCCGAGCGTCGCTCGCTGTCAATAAATACTACCTTACGCACTACATGTCTATATAGAAAGTCATGGTGAGTGCATTATACATCACAAGTTATTCGTGTCCATTGTCAAAGCATTAGGAGTACGCCGAATAGTAATGAAAGCTCCCTCTCTAATCAATACCTAGTCATAGTTATAGGCGGCATCGCACACGTCCTGATTAAATATGCTTCAAAGTGGCAATAATGAATCTTTTAATGCCATGTCTGATAACTGCTTTGAAGTTCTTAAACTGCTTGTTTGCATCTCGCTTTGAAATGACATCAAACGAGAGAGAACCGACTTTTATACATATCCACCTGCATATTAATGAAGTTCGCTTTCGCATTTTCCGCGACTACACCAAAATGTCAATTTTGTACATTAAATGTTACGCAAGTTTCAGGTACAGACTGCTGCTCGGACAATCTGTACTGTAAATTGGACCATGCTCTTTAAATATTTAATCAAGTAATTAGGATTTACTATTCCGAATACCTTGTTGTCTGTATCCATACTGTAAATAGATTTCTACTATTGTTGACTTTTGTTACAATGATGTCACGATAAGGGCATTGAACCTCAAGGGGGCATTGTACTTGCGCGCTGAGTATTGCAGGCTTGTCCCATTCACCGTAAAGCTCTGCTATATCACTCTGTAAGGGTGGAGGCCAATTCTCCGACTCTGCTTCTCCGACTTGAGCCGCTATTGCCGACTCAGCTGAGTCGCTATTTCGTAAGTGATATAAGTCTGGGCCGACTGAACAATTGGCTTGGACTTAAGTTCGTTGAACATTGAGTCATTAGGCTGCTGTATACCCCGATCGTTTTATCCAATAGGATCAAACCGGACCCGTGCTTTCAATCTGACTTCACTAGTACTGCGTACTTGTGTACTTGTGATGGTTTCAGGATTGAGTATACAAAAAATTCACTGTGCACTCATCACTATTTAAGCAGGACATCAGATCATGTAGTCAATTCAGTAAATAGATCCGAGCCGCAGTTTTCCTCCAGTACAGTGGGTCAGCGACAATATCTAATTCCACAGAGTAAAATATTTTATCGTTCAGGCGGCACACACGGGAGAAATAATGCTGATTTAGCTCGATTCACATCCGTGTTGACCTGCAGTTCGGATCGCCATCGTTTGTAACCATGGGTGTTACAGGTATGACGTTACGTGCAGGTATAGGCCTAATAGACTTAGGAGAAATATCTTGTCTTGAACGTAAAATCTCACGCTGTATTCATATCAATTCGGGAAGGAAATTGCTTTGCCTGTTGATGTCCTGTACGCGGCAATTTGGACGATAATTCTTGAATTTGACATGTGACGCATAGTGACGTTGTAGTTATTGTTTTAATATTGGGAAGTGTGTAGTATAGGCCTCAGGGAGATATCGTATTTGTCTGTGCCTACTGGATAAAATAGTCCATGGTCTGTAGTTGATTTTCAGTTTTACGAATTTTGCATTGAAACTGTGCGTTCCGCTGCGTCTAACGGGTGCGACAAAAGCAATTTTACCTCTATTGCTGATATAGTGCAGGGAATTGAAACCATCGCTGAATCTCCACACAGAGCCGCATGCAATACTGTTATCGGCCCAACTGTGTTTGTTATGGATACCTATCGCCCACGTGTTCAAATACTGTATATACAATTCTACATCCAATCCTTCTGTGCTTACATCATCTCACTGATTGTTTTGCTAACCGCACCGTCTCAACAACAGCTTAGCTACTCGCATAGAAATGATTTGCTAACGTCAACCTTTACACCTCTGCATATAGAAATGGCACAGTTGTCAACCCAACCGATATATATATAATAGGCCTATGTTAATAGAATTTGGCTAGGAATGGAATGTAATTATAAGTACATTGGCAGATATTCTATCTTGAGTGATACTCTGACGTAGGTGCCACCGGTTTGTAGTTTGCGTTAAAAAAATGTGTAGAACTTAAAGCGTATGATCCAGAACAAGGAGTTGGTATCGTGATTTCGTGATTAGTATCTATTATTATTAACGCACTCAACGGATGAGAGCGGTGATGCTCAAAATAACCTTCCAGAGGGAGACCATATGGCATAAGGAATCTCTATGGAAAAGGGACGATTTCATAGAAGTCGTTACGATAAGAATATTCGTCCGGAAACTTGAATGTGTTTGAGTTCTGATACTGCCAATTTTCGATAAATCGCACGTAGCAGGAAGTTTTTGACTTTCTTGATAAATTGGCAAAATATTCCTTACGGATATATGTTACGCCATTGTGTAATGAGTTTGATACAGCATTGTCATGTAAAATATTAAAATATGACGTCAGTTTCGATTTTGTGGAACTCAACATGAACGTTTAGTGGAGGTGTGGCGCTAAAATCGAGGTATTTCCGCCTTTCTAGCAATATATCATATCGGCCATACCGGAAATGTCACATGTTTTGTTCACGCGGAGTTTCCCAGAGGTGATAAATGTTTGACAAAAATTGATTATTATGTAGCATGATTTGGATGTTTTGCAAGATTTGACGATTTCGAAATCACAATTCTGAAAACATAATGCATCACAATAGAAAATTCCATCCTTCGAATCAATGGAAAATTCAATACAGATTTTGGGCGTTTTCTCCATCGCGTGACAAGTTGAAACATTTGAATTTCTCCTTTTGTTTCGTCATCGATCATGGAACATACATACGTCACAATGTAGGAATTGTTAAGTCATATTGAAGTGTTATATTCTGTCGTGAAATTTTTATTGGTATGAATGTAAGAAATTTGGAAAAAAAAGTAGCGGTTTCCTGTAAAGACTGACGTTAATGATTTGATACCGCCTGCTATGAATTGCTAATGAATCGTAATCAGTAATATGGTGATAATATTTTGACTCGCAAAAGCCGCAATCAAACCAAGGTTGACTGTGCCGTAAGTTGAATAGGTCTGTATGATAGCTGGCCAGCTGCTGTGCATACTCCTAAATGAGTAACAGGCATCATCAACGATATGTGCCCAACGCCTGGGAAACGCTGGACAAATTTGAGGAGGCTGCGGTGAAAATATGACGATGACTTGTCTACTAGAAAACCTTCACCTGATGAAGGAGCGGAGCTCCGAAAGCTTGTGAATGTTCTAATTCTCAATAAACCAAGGCTGGAAGTTAAATCTGTCGTGATCTTCTTTAAGATATCGTCCGCCATCGGCTCCACTATATTCTAGAAAACCTTATGACGTACAAATCGTATGTTTTGATAAATCGGTCTTCATTATGCGATTGATCATTCCTAAAAGGTCGGTGCTTTGTATTTTAGCTACGAGTGCGCAGTACAAGACTCAAAACACGATGATACACAATATCAGTACCTATGCATATCATATAATTCATACGCCACAACGGTCAGTTACGCACGGTCCTGGCATTTCATTATATCACAGCATTTTCCACACTGCGGTCACATTTCGGACAAATTCCTTTGTTACTGTGAATTATTGTTTAAACAACTTTCATATCCTCGCATTTGTGGCTATAACAAGGTAATTGCGCAAAATATCGCAAAATATGTAATAAATAGGTGAATCAGGTGTACTATTTCAATGCCATGGGCGTCGCAGTTTCATATGATATATTTTATTCGATACGTTCGATAAAATAGCGTACGAATACGACGAATATACTTTATTTACGACGTTGATTTTACCATACAAGGTGTGTACGAACTTTCCTTGTGTGTGTGCGTATATCGAATACCACGGCTCGTATTGCGATGCTAAAATTAGGCAATGTTAGAAGCTTCATGATTCATGAGAGAGATAGAGAGAGTTAGAGATGTAAAAGTCGCTATGAAAAAGAGAAAAGAAGAGAGATTGATGTGCCGGTTTACAGGTCAACATCCCGATGATGTCATCGGACTGGACAAATGCAATATTGAAGACGCGCAAAGAATCTCTTTTTCTCTCTCTCTCTTTGTATCATATCTTGCAAAGAAATTCCTTGCTATCAAGGCGATCTTAATTCTTAATCTGAATATATATATGTATCTTAAATATGGAGTGAAGTTTACTTACTATCAGGATATTCAACACATCAGTGCGAACTTTGCACTTAACGACCTGCTTACCTAAGAAATCGTGACAGCCTTCTCAATGGATGTTCGTCTCGATTTGTGGAAACTATATTCGGAGAATTAACTTCACGAAATACGTATTTTAGCACTAAGTATGGAAATTACGATAGTCAAATTAAGATCACCATCGTCACCCAATGGGTGTAATTGCTATCCAAATTCCTCACGAATCTGCAGTCTACCAACTATTTTTATCAAAGTATTCTTCCCCGCTGCCTTTTATGGGATAGTCATTGCTAATTGCCTTAGAATAGGACGGGCTTTACGGGCTTGAGCACGTTTGCCTGTGTTGCTGTTCTTACGCAAATATTGACCGGCTCAGACGCAAGGTTCTCAGAGTTCTTGGCAAACCGACCTTAATTTGCACATAACGTCAAACCGTCTGATCCCTATCATAAAGTTGTGTCGCCGTTACTGATACTCCTTTGCTAAATATGTTGACGGGGGTTGAATATTGAACGAGATACCACGATGCGACCAAATTTGGTTGAAATTTCGCCATCTGAAGATGTCTATCCTGCAATAACGTCTCGATTGCAATACAATTGCTTTGGTAAAATATGTGTGCATCGGAAATATTCGTTGAGCTATGAGCATGTCTCAGATAACTGTTTATATCACGTTGACGCCTTTGAATTAAAAATGCACTTGAATCAATTGCGATCAATACAGCATGCCTATATTCAGGATGCGTGCGTGAATAATAGCATTTTCCCATAGCTTAAAAGACATGGTGCTCTGTGACTCGATTTGGGATCGCGCGCGTGAACGTAAAAGGAGACATATGAAAAAGGGCAACATGCCTCTTCACATGTCACTGGCAGACTTAATGATTTCCTTATGAAGTTCTAATTACGATGCATTCGGATATACGTATGGACTGAACTAAAGTACACGCCATGGCTGATAGATGATTGCGTGATCTGATCGCTCGAATGATACCTAGAACATATTATACAAACAGTACCATGTACCCTTGCCGTTTCGTGGAATATTTACTATATCTTACGTAGAATATAAGGCTGGATCGTCAGGAATGATACAAGTAATAGGTAACATGACTACCAGCATTAATTGTTGAAATTTGCATAATCGTTGGAAAAAATGATCTAATGCTCACGAATTAATAGAAATCAAAGATAGCTATATGATTTATCCGACTAGAGACCGATTGAAGACTGAGGGTCCGATTTATACGCATTTTAATGTTCTTGTATATCCTCTGCACTTCTATTGGTGGCCTCGTCGGATGCTGATACATATGATTAGGTTTTAACTTAACTGTGGATGCATTTTGTGCCACATGCGATTTAACGCATTTTCCCGGGCTTGGTGCAGCGTGGCTGTGGATTTAAATTTTCGGCGAGTTTTACTGTGATTTCTACGGATACCATTGAAAGGCGCATTTGGCATGACGCACAACTTAGATTCGCTTCTACAAAATGCATAGTGATTTTGAGCCAAAAGTCTCAAAATGAGGGAGTCATGGAATAGCGACTATACCCCTCTTCGTACAACCGCCACATTCAGTTAATCGGTCAAGTGCTTTTTCCTTACGTCTGATCCGCCTACTTTCTGATCCTAATTCTCCCCTCTGTTCTAATGTCTAAAAAATTGACCTTTTCCTCGAATCTTTAATCAAACGTGTTATCTAGAAAGTTGAGTCAAAATGAGTGATTACGAATATTTGTACGTTTCGCAATGACTTTGGTTATAAGTGACTAAGTGTCAAAAACAATCCAAACCTTTTTTGACAAGTTGTAATCTAAACTAGACTTTCACGAGTTTGGAGAATATTAGCAACGACTTTCTCATTTTTGATAAATTACGTGTTTATCATGAGATGTTTTGTTCGGCGAAGCAGAAAAAAATCACCACCCTTGTAAATAGGAGCACATACAAAGTGTGTATGCACGCCGGAAAAGTGAAATTTTTCGATGCGAATTATCAATTTCTGAGGATATATAGACCGTTTTTGTGGCTTGGAAACGCGTCACGTCGATGTTTTTTATCCTTTTGACGCGGGCGACGCGATGTGTTTGTAGGAAGTTTTTGATCAAATAGAAGCGGTTTTGACCAGTTGGCACTCAAACAGGAGCGGCTAAAATTCAAACAAGTCGTCAAGATAAGATACGTCAGACCCTTATCGGAATTACGGTACTTGATTCATCTTACGTCACAATCGCCTATAGTGTGATAAAACAATGCGATCGAAACGAGATGTGAACTATATAGTCAGAATTCTTGGAGAAACAAAAATAAGAAAAGCTTAGGCCTACTATCGAAAAATCCGAAAGCTTTCCGACATTGGAATAACAACCAGTGTCATAATGTCGCATTCATCTGTCGCGTAATTGCGGTCATAAATATCCCACAAGAGCGATTTTTCGAATTCGTGAAACAAATTCTTACGAAATGGAAGCTCGTCAGAATTGTGACGTCCTAAATTTCGGAATTTATCAATTCTATGACGCAATTTATCTGGCGACTTATTGATTTTTACAGTTCAACGTATGAAGTGTCTCGTAAATAGCTTGTAGCTCCCGTGGGATTAAATTAGGATTTGGTCAGTAGGCCTACGGAGACCTAACGATATAGCCAGCCCTTCATCCCTATAGCTTCTGATAGATAGTGTGCAAATGAGGAAATGTTTGTGCCTAACTTGATATCCCATTCCCCCTTGCACCAGCCTCTCCACTACTTCCCTACACAGATTGCGTAGCCTACTATGTAACCTTAGCCCCTCACTGACCTATAACCTATTACTAATGCGTTAGTCTACAGTGTAACTGTGACACAGACAACAAATTCTACTCTTGTGTATCATTGCAAATATTGGCTTTGAAAAGCCGCCGCCGATGCGTCAAATGACAAAAATCCGCCGTCAAATTCGCATAAATTAGTCGGAGTGTGCTGCGGTGACGATTACGGCATGTATTGTTACGAAATACATGGTCGTGGTATACGTCATCTGTTTGTGATTCACAACACAATAAGGATGCCGCCATCACGACTTCGCTACGCAAACATTTACAGAGACAGTTTACCCTCATCGAAAAACTACGGAATGACGATAACTACTTCACTCCGTCAGCCTTGTATATCAAACTAACCACTGTCCACTAGCCACTACAAACATGACAGTGTAGCAACGTAAACCACAGGCGCCATGACGAAGGTATTTCTTTGCTGTACTGTATTTGGATGCTTGGATATACAGGCTTTATCTCATATCAAAGTGTGCATTCCGGCCGTTCAGAATCATCCTTTGCAGTCTACCTGAAATCAACCAAACAATATTGTATTGCCTGCTTGATATTTATCGATTCGCTTCAATGATTTTCTCGCGCCAAAAATCTAACAATTGACATCTTATTTCAATTATATTATTAATATTTCACTAATTTAAAACGGGGCATACAGTGAAAGTATATACAGTAGCTATCTATGGCGTGTTGAGCGCAGTACTCATAGAAATGAACGAAATGATGTGCAGTAGGCAGATCGTAGGCATATAACGAACCTAGGATGCGTTTACGAAACATTGCGTTTTATTTATTATGTATGAAACTGAGATTAGGATCTTGGCCATCGCTACTTTTTACGGCTTGAAACAACTTCTGATAAATCAGTAGCTATCTTTGCCATCTGATCCTTAACAACATCCGGGATGAGATTTATCTATAGTTGCTATCCATGTTCAGGGAATAGCACGTAGCACGTCATCAATACACTCAAATTATAGTATGAAGTTTTGCGACGTAACGTCGTCGTTCTTACACATTAGAACCACCACAGAAACTATATGTTGTACGGTATAAGCAATTAACAAACTACCTAGGCAAGCGTACAAGCGTACATGGCCTGATTCTACCGCCCGTTGACGAGAACGTAATACATAGAATAAGTCACCACAGATTTAGCGTCCAGTCCAGTTTGTTGGAATATAATACACAAGCCTTAGGGGCTACATTCCTTCATCGGGTGATATCGGGAGAAATATCTTTTAGATATTATTCACCATTCAGTCGAATATCAGGAGGTGGAGACGCAAGATGTATAGAGACTATGGAGGTGGACTCGTTCGGATTGTACTCAGATCGAAGTATTTTCTAGAAGCCCAATTATAGAAATAGTGTTATTCTCATGTCGTATTTTTATCCTTTGCGTATGCGATGACATTTATCCAAATTGGAGCCGATACAACTTGTACCTGGTTTTAATGTCTTTCTGAATCCATTTTTACGTCACTACAATAAAATCGCTTGTTGTGTTCCGATCGCTTGTATAGTCACGCTAGTTATATATTCCTGTCATAATCACCTAATAATACATTGTCGCCAAATACAATTGAATAATTTCGATTATAAGACCAAGTCATTTTACTTGGAAATGAGGGAAAGATGTATTTTCGTTGATCGACGTCATTACTGCTGGAATTTTGGATTCTCATCTATCTACAAGGATGTATAACGTCTCCAACAAGTCAAACAATCCTTTTCCTACATAGCCCTATTCCGTCTTATCATATTGCAGAAGTTGGACGACGCGACACTGATGGTCTTCAACACCAACCTGCAGATAATTTGGTCAAGTCAGATATTTCTATATCTCCTGCAAAAATCTCGCCTCTGACTGGAGAGATCACAGTATGCAAGGTAACTCTATATGCATACTCAATACTCACGGATAAATCAAATAGCGCATGGATTTGGTTGTGCTATTAGCTGCGTGTTTACTGGCAATGTAGTTAGCGTTACAAACCGTTTTTGGTTGATATTTATATACTTTGGGTATTTGCATTCGGATATAGACTACAGATTTGTTTGGGGTGTTTTCAGTGTGGCATGCATTTTTAAAATCCACTTTTTTCTTACACAGTTCCATTCCATGCGGTTTGGGTCACGCGAATTTTGAGTCACACGGTATGGGTCACGAGTACGTTTGTGGTCGGGTACGTTGTCAAAACATAATTAAATAGTAGAGGAATCCGTACAGGTATAAATAGTAATTTTACGTTCCCACACGTATCATCGTGGTCTAATTCATCGCATAATGTTGTCCGTAAGCTGCGTTCCGGGTGTGTCATGGATAATACCCAGCTAATGGTACATAGAACTTACTTACAAGCTGGAGCACACAAAATAAAAACTATAACCACCCGTTATGCGAAATGAAGCTTGATGGATTTCGTTATACGCCGAGGTCTGCAACGAGGGAGGGACATGGGCATTTGTTTCCGACATTCCTGAGTCACGTGATCGAAAGGCTAAGGAGTGTTGAAACATGAGTACTGAAATTACTAAATTCAGGGATGGCTGAGCGCATGCATTTGCCTGTTAATGTTGTTGACTCGGCCGCGTCCCCCTTTGCGACGTCTAAAGTGATGCTGATATCATGGTAGTTCTTGTTCCTCAAGGAAGTGTGGAATATCGCCATTTATAAAGTAATTTACGGTTGAAATGTCATAAGTAGGTAATTAGGATTGTATAGTCCAACGCCTTTTGTTCGATTTGTATTCCTATATGCGGTGACGTAGCGTTTTCTGATGATATTTTAAGACTTTAACGCTTCACGCGTGTGGTTAGAAATCGCACTTGATCGATTCCCCCTCTTCGGAAAATCTAATCACTGCTAGAGGGCTGAATTCAATCTGAGTGTATAGGTTTTAAGCGGCGAAATGCAAATGACTGCTATGCATTGATGCTTGATCTATTCCAAGCGATCCCCAACGCGATCTTATAAGACGTTTGCACTAAATACTTTAAGTGAGACTTCATTCTGAGTTGCCCTTCTCAAGACAATCCCGCAGATGGTATCCGCAGTATCCAACCTCGCCAGTGGCTTTTAGGCAAGTGCCTAACATCTAATGGCACGTGCCAGTAGCTTTCTATAAACGAGCCACACCTTTATATACTGTAATAACAGCACCAGTCGCTATGTGTTACGCGTCGCTTATGCGCAATGATTCAATTTTGTTGTTGCAATGAAAAACGAATTAGTTCAAAAGTGTTGTCATAGGTCATACGCTTCGCAGCAAAGTGTAAAGGAAGATGCTATTTGATTTACGCCGTTACAAATGGCTAATGCCTCAATTTACCCATTACTGTCACTGGCAGTATATAGAAGATGCACACTGACACGCCTATATTAATCTAACTTGCTTCCTATCAATAATATACACCTGTCGTCAAAACGTCAGTAGACATTCTAGACTATCAACCGTGTCAGCGTTATTGACGCACAGTTCGTTAGCCTTTTCCAGTCCATTGCTTAACAAAAGACGTTGACAGAATATCAGGTTGCAGTGGAAACAGTTTACGTATCTTGTTTACTTCGATGAGGTTACCTAATAGTCACTGTGTCGAGATTTCACCCTCTTCTCAGGCTATTGCCTATAGAGTCTGCTCGTACGTATAAGAAAGTATTTGTAAAAATATTTTCTCTATGCCCCCTTCAAACTTCCCTTCTGCTTTTGAAAGCCCCTTCTACGATATCGCACCATGTTTTGATATTACAACCAAAGGGGGACTTTTCCGATGGAATTGTTTGTTTGACGATTTGTTTGCAGCGACAGAACTAATCGAAAATTTTTCGCTTAGTCGACAAAATCGCTATCTTTATGTACTCTGGGAAGAAAAATGAAAAATAACTGTACACCAGTAGTCGGCAACCCGTGACTCTTTTATTCTCGGTGCTCTGGATCCCATGACTCGAAGATTGAAATTGTCTTCTTACATTCCTGAAGTGGATAAGCTGTGCGGTGAAGTTCAGGAGGAGAAATCATAAAAGACTTTGTGCATGCATGATATTATCAGGTCATAAACTGATGAGTAGAGTTTCCAATCAGAGCAGCTCTATTTTCTTTATCGATATAATAAGAGAAACCATTAAAGTCTTTTACGTGTAAGTGTAGGGTTGAGTTATCGATGTTGTGGCTCCGAGTAGGTTTGAGTTTGATGGAAACGATACCAAATGGCTCTTTCAATGCTAAAGGTTGTCGACCGTGCTGTACACCGTTGCAGTTGTTTGGGTGTATGATCAGTTACTTTCTTTACGAAACCTTCTCCACAACCGTCTACAATGTTTGTGACAAAGTGATCCACCTTGTAAAAAAATGCTGTATAGAGTTTCGATATCGATACCTAAATTCACGGCAGCAGCGCTGCCAGCTATCCAATATCATTACATAGAGACACAAGTCAACAAGTAGTTTGGATGTTTTCGGACTATTGTACTGTTCACACCCGTACCATATTTAAAGGGACGGGTTCCATTTGACCGTGATAAATAGTGGGGAAACACAAGATCCCCGAAGTAACCAAACTTGGATACTTTTTATAATAGTAAATGTTCTCCGAATTCGACCCTCGTGAGATGAGACTCACGGGAAAGTATAACGTAAACACCTGCCGCTATGTTGCGTCATAGTAAAGATGCGGTTACACAAGGTGACGTATGTGACGAAATCGCGCGAATTTGCTACACAGTTACGGGATAGATCATGTCGAGTGTTGACCAAAGAGCTACAAACTCTTAATGTAAGGACTGGTCAAAACTCCTGAGCTAGTTCAAGTGGACAACATCTTTGGTGGCTAGATGATCTCAAGCACCTTGTTACAGACTTACAGGGAAGAATTTCCAAGAGCCACTCAGCTTTACCAGTTAAAGTCGCACAAACATTTTCGAAATACTTATGCATCTATACCAGGGAAGGGCATGTGACCCGCCGAGTGTAGATTGCCCCACACTCATTACGCCCAGGGTTTTCACGTACCGCTCACCTGATGCTTGAAATGCGCGGTGACAGTAGCCTACAGCAGGTTATAAATTTTAGATCTCCTGAATATCGAATCCAAGGACAAAAGATAGTCTTCTGCACCAGACGTCTCAGTATAAGCTGCATGAACTGTAAATTTGCATACGGAAGAAGTCTGTCTGAGTTGCTTGTTTTGCAAAACTTTCTACTCGCATTCGCATTGCGTAATTTCCGAGGGATTCGTGGAAAGAATAGGAAGGTTAGTGATTGCAATGAACTGACTTGACTTGTCAATAAACGTAATGTTTTTCTGGCGTGACAGCAGCTATTATTACGCCTTTACATAAGGAATATTTGCATAGTAATGTGCTAATTAGAGTATATTGCAAACGATTTGCTGCAAACTAGAAACAATTTCCTTGGAATCGCGCTATATTTGGAGCAATACGACATTTCCGCTGCATCACGTAACCATAATATGGGTTGACAAATTATATAACGCTCATCATCGTCTTCTCTTGGGACCTCCGTTGTCTAGTGGCCGATTTTGAGCTACATATAGGCTACGGTTGGTGTCCGGCCGACCCGTGCGGAGCGAAGCGAAGTCGGTATTGCCGTTATACCCGCATAGCCGAAATAGTCGGTGAGCACGAAATGGAGAAACCCTGCACTCACTGTAAAATTGTTTCGTCGTGGTATATTTTGGAGGCTGTGGCGCTCAAATTTGTCGATGTATTGGTCAATACTGAAACTGAAACGCCCACAGATTTCAATTTCCGATACTAATACATTTGCTGTGTGTATGGTCGATATCCGTACCGATGCATTATTACATTTCATGTATCAGTGAAAATGATATTCTATGAGTCTGACGACTTAAACCATTTATTTCGTCCCTTTGATCTAATGATAAGTCAGCAATAATAATATAGACTGATGACAGGTTTATCTTTTCAATTCAAAGTCGAATAAATTACAGAATATATGGCAGAGAGACCTAAAATAGTCAATTTTCTCAGAAACTTGTCGGACGATTGACTGTTATTGATAACGATTTTCGGCTACAGTCAAATTTGATTAATAATTTCTCTACATCCTGTAATATCTAATCAGGTATTGATGTAAAGCGAAATTCACTGTCCGATAGGTATCATAGTAATAAATTGATTCCCGCACTGTTGTCAAAATTTTTTTTTACTATCTATGTATATATTCCTAATTAAAATTCTATCGAATTTTTCGTAAATGTAGCGTATATAGTTTCACTACGTCGTCGACGGTGTAAAATGTGTTAATTGATGTTAATATGATCAACTAGTTTTTAATCCGAAATTATGAGTCAAATAATGTCTTCGGTGGTATTATTTATATGATAAATGTCAATTTGAATGTCGCATATCCCTTCATTATGAAATATCACAAAGCAAATTTTGATAACAGTCAAATAACGAACGTATTATATACAAGGACTATCGTTCATTATACTTGATTCCACTGAAAACGAATGTTGTACGTAATTGTCACTAATATGAAACGTCCTCACTTCTTGTAAAACCTAATTCACAAGCTTTTAGGAGACTTTCTTCTTCATCAGGTGAAAATGAAAATATTTGTGGAAAGAGTAGCGTTTGCTTAATACAGCGGATTGATGTGTTGACTTGCTGCGTGTATTATAGTGTGTAGTGTGTGACGTTAGCAATGTTTGAAGTCTGCCTGAAATTCAATTATTGCAGCGTCTTTCAATAAATTTCGCGATCACAAATTGGGGGCCGATCGCGGGGAAGGGGCGTTTGCAAGTTCGTCCGGTGCTAGATATGAATTCTTCACCTTCAAGTCACGTCACTTATAGTTCGGTTCTATATTATTATGTCTCCACACCGTTTCATGTTTATTTCTCTTTCCAATTTTGTTGCTCTTTCGTCGTCATTCTCGTGAACTATTCATAGCGTCATCGCCTCAGTCTACTTCCTATTAATGTGTCTTTTAACCCTGAATACTCACAATATACAATATAGCCGTGGCAATTTTCAGGGGAACGAATTCTCTTTAGATCACGAGTGACTTATAAATAGGCGTCTATCGTAAACAAGTCACATAAGTGTATAGCTAAATCCTCCAATTTCACAAGTCTTTTGTGTTGCCACAATGAAAATAGTTTATAATCACAAAAGGGTTTCAAACGTCATACGTTGTCTGTTAGTACGTTGCTGCGTAGAGTCCTACGGTTTTGAAAGTTTACCGACTCTCTGTAGTCCCAGACCGTATAGTCTATAGACTTATTGCCTTTTTCGATTTACTCATGTTTGCGGTCATCGCATCTGACACGACATGGGACATCGATGCCATCGATGTGGGATCAAATATTTTTCAATAGGATATGGCATGTGGTGGCTGTGTTACTGATTCGTCGTTGAATTGTAATTACGTGATAGCTCATCTGCTCCATGGCCGGTTGACCGCCCACCAGTGTTATTTGTAGTTACCGTTGATTTCTGATAATCGCTAAGGGACTGTAATCATCTATAGTTGAATTTGCGACTTATCGATTACGTTGAATCATCACTCAGAAAATGATCTGTGGCAATATGTCGCCACAAAGGTCACGTGCCAACATGTGCATACAACTGAGCTCACACGCTGAACCTACGAGATATAGCTGGCAAAAGGTACATCAGCGCAAGGTATTACCGAACTATGGATAATTTCCCACGTAATTAACAGTAACTCCTCGCACAAATTGTTGTAATGCTATCAATCGCCTCAGTTTATGGATTTAATTGCTTGGGAAATATGCACTCATCGCTCTAATGCACGTGCAAGCGTGCATGTGACACTTGCTGTAATTTCTCATAAAATGATAGAAGGAAGGAACTTTCCCGGTAAGGATTGAGAATCAATGACAATGGAGCGTGCTGATGTTGAGGTTCTTCTGAGAATGTCATGTGATATCTGAAGAGCATAACTTATGCCGAATTCGTGGTCACATTGCGTCATGCATGCAATAAGCAATTGCAGTCGACACTTGGAAGCATTCATGCACATTTACTGGAGTTTCGATGGGAATAATCGGTTTAGTTTCGCACGATTGCTTTCTGGTGATGTACATTACCGTTGCATTTCATGAGAGCCTCTGGGAATACTACTACTATATTACGGTCACAATGTATATGCGCATAGTCAAGGCATAACACGCCGCTCTAACGAAATAGGACTTCTAAATAGTCGCGGTATAGATGAATGCTTTTCCTTTTATAACAAACGGTATTGTCCACTGGTGCCTGCCCTAACGAACAATTTCTGGGTTTCACTAGAGACTACAATACTGGATTTGAATTTTCGATTATGAAAATTAAACCGGGACAAGTCTGGTTGGTCATGCATTTGGTTTCCTTGTGTCGGTCAATACTGTCAACTTACATGCATCAGATATATACAGACTTGTATAACTTCCTTATGGGAAGTGATCAGTCTGCTTTGAGTTCCAATGGAAACTATATAGAGCTGAGAAGAATATCCTTCATCAAATGTGCCAATCATTAAATCGATTACAGAAGAATTATGAGTTTCACCTCATATTTTTGAAGCAGGCCAATTGCTACAACTATTTTAAGCTTTGAATCAGTTATGACAAAGACATTTTCTCTTCAATGTACCGTTTCAAAATGTTTGCAGGATATGATCAATAGCTATATATTGATTCCATAAATGCACCCGCATGCTATTCTCCCCCTATACAATCTTTATTGTGAGTTTAATTAAGTGTAGACATAATAGGTATATCAAATGCTGCCCTTGGTCAGGAAATCGGTTGCCAAATTACAAGTCATTCCGGTTATTCATGATTGCCCAGTGGTGTGTAGGCCTATGCGTAAGCGGTCCATTCTATCTTCAATCACAACTGCATGGCCTTCCTAAAAGTTCCTTTACTGACACCGATCAGAAATTTGATGTGGCTGATGAAATGCATTGGAGGTTGCTAGTGAAGCTAGTCCGCCCCTTCACCCTTCTTGGTATCCGGTTGAGCTATGGGCAAACACCTTAATATCTTTGCTTTGCAGCATTGATTGGTTTTGATGGGATAACAACGCACATACCTGAAGACTTAAAGGCTGTAAAAACGTAGCTGAAGTTTAATCTGATGTTAATGCATCGAAGCTGATAGTTAAGCCTCCAGCTTAATTCGAGCGTGAGCTAATGAGATTATGGTTGCTAGGATACGGCACGGGCAGACGGCATAATCAAATAAACTCGGGATAGGTTTAGGCCTAACCTTAGGCGAATAACAACAACAAAATATGACACTGCATTGCATTATTTCAACATGGTTGTATTGAAAGTGTCTTTATGCCTTGTCCAAGGTCTCTCACTTAGGTAACTGCCCACAGTCTGTAGGCGTCGGAAAATAAAATAAATTGGAGGGAAGTGCGTTAAGTTGTCGGGGCGCGTCTGCTCAACAGTCAATGGTGTCCACACTCAACTTGGTGCTCTTCGTCCAATATCACGAGCAATATCATTAGCTATTCACGAATTTGACATACTGTTGGATAAATGTGCTGAAACATACGCATGTCACTGAGTGAAAGGCCACCCAAGGAATTCGATCGATTTTTCCACCGTGCCTGTAGGCAGCCATCTCCTCGGAATTTACCACTGTTAGGAAGGTATCTACAAGGTATAATTGCACAACTACATAGAAATTAGTGGCGTGATCCTAACTACTGTAGTAAACCATACCATCACCGTAAAGTGAATCATTGAGTGCCAACAACGTCATGTAGGTCAAGCGTTTATTGACGTTACGCTAGAGTAATCACGACGTAATCAATCACGATACGTAATGAAGGGTTTTCTGGCATGTCATTCGCTCCCCCATTCTCAGCGTTCCAGCTATCAAATCAACGGTTTAACGGCGTTTCAATATGCATATAAATGTCAGGAACTTGGTAAGGGCATTGATGACCCTAGCAATCGATTAACGGAGCTTTTATGCAGGTAATTAATCCGATGTTTCTCTGCCTACAGGAGGCGCTTTGTTGCTGCGGCTTGAATGAATAAATATTTTGTACCGGTACGTGCAAATGCTTACAGCATTTTCATACAGGAAGTCGAAACGGATCAGCAAGCAAGCAGCGATGTTATAAACCCACAAATTCGAAGTCCCATTACAAGGCCATGAAAGATTGGAGGCCACCGTGATGGATGGATTGTTAGTTTGATGGATTGAGGAATCTTTCACAGGGTGTATCGGAATGTTTACAAGAGGTAATAGGATGATAACGATTACGATTGCTGTCGTTTGTTTTGACTGATGCGTAGCGAAGTTCTGAAAGAACGCCCAACTGCTTTGCCTAGGTGAACTAACTCGAAACCTAGATAAGTAGGCCTACCGGTAGTGTTCGTAAATCTTTGCGGTGCCCTGATATTTGTTTAGCCAAAGCTAGTGCACGGACTGGCGGAAACTTGGTCAAAATGATGCCAAGAAGCCCATGTTGCGAACCAGTTACTAGCATCATGACTACCGGTACTGTACTCGGTACGTGACCCACCGAGTAGCTTGGACCGGATATTTGTACTGTTTCCTGATCTGTTGGGTCAAAAGTCCTTCAGGTCAGCTGAGGACATGCTTTTCTAGGATTCATTTCGTCTGTACTAATGGGTGGAGAGTAAATATAGCCTACAGATACAGTAGGCAGGTATAATATGCATATAACTACGATGCTTCCCGATTGCCATTTCAAGAGTCAATTGCAGTGTGAGAAGCACAAGTACTTGCCAATATTTACAATTCCCACACTGTAATATGCTTAGGGTAATTGAGGAACCAATGGATATTATCCCACGAGATTGCATGTGATGGGAATTTATCATACCATGATTCGAAATCTAACTTGAACTCATTGCTCCAAAATTAGCGAGTTCGAAAGACCTTTGTCAATTATCAACATAATGAGGTCCCACAGTTTCTGAGGTGGGAGTATTCCACTTGGAAGTTACCGGTACTCATCAACTCCTACTTTCTGAAGTAGTTCTAGGGTAGATGCAACCTACTTCTGCTGGAGTGTTGTCTATTTTGCGTCCAATATTTGGCCACCTCTGTGAGCTCGTGTGGAACAAGACAGCAGTTGAAATTCTGCTACTGATGTAGCTGCGACAGCTCACAAATATTTAGACCTACCTGTCACAGAAACCACACAAATTCTGTGTGATTTGTGAAATGTCTTCTTCGATTAAGACTAAAAGGTATGCTGCATATTTGGATGAAGAATGATGAAACACAAGTGAAGCGATTATGTAATATCGTTGTCATATCACGGCTTCATGGAAACGCCTACTTTGTGGATTGATTACTAGCTATTTTGGTGTTGAAGAGTACTTTGGCTGTTAATATAGAGTTTGTATGTTTCCCGATATCAAGGGTACTCGTAACACATTACAGGTTATCCAAACGAGACAATATGTAAACAGACTACTTGATTCGCACTGTCGCCGACTGATGCAATGCTTACTCAATCTCAACCCATTCGACTTCGGTCAGTCGTGAGAAAACTGAATGGCGCTGAGTACACACGGAGGGATGCCGCAAAGCGGAATGACGGTATGATCATTAGAGTTTTCACATTTGCAAATATACATTGTAGTAGAGACGTTTGCCCATGCCCACCGTTGTGTTGGTTGTCGTTGGTGTGTCATGGTCCGCTAGTCGCACACGCATTTCGATTTGATACGAGAACAAATTGAATTCGACGCTTTTGTGTGTATTTTGCAGGGTAGCCTATATTGGGTGTCGGTTTGGCGATGATGCGGGTGCGAGTCTAGAGTGCTTTGCGCAAATTGGTTACGAGCTTCACTTCAATAGCTTCGGCCCAGGCTTTTGTACATCTCTTTATTTGTATATAATGAATGGGATAATAATAAGCCTGTCATCGATCAAATTATGACACCCTGTTTCGTATGGATACAGGGAATGTGACTCGTCAATGTCGCGACTTGTGAAAATGCGTACGCTGTACATAGAATATTCAACCGAATAATCTTGTCATTTCCCCGAATAAGTGGCGCAATTATAACAGGTATCACAATAATGTTGATCTATTCTGCAAATTGAGATGAAACTATTTCTGCAAATATCGTAGTTTCTACCTCTTGATAGATCACATTTGACAGCTATACTATAACAGTGCTTTGATCTCATGACTCCCATGCACGTTTATGAGCGAACACGCAGACGCTTCGCCGAAATTGCAATTGCACTGCTACCAATTTGTTTGCATGTCCACCAACGGATTTAGATTCTGATTTTGTTCTTAGGCAAACATACTTTCACGGAAAGCAGTTATTCTTGGAATACTGTCACTAATTCACCATGCTTGGCGACGTGATCAGGAATGCCGATTTTGGTAACATTACTTCTATCACGAATGGAACGCTGTGGAAAGATTTGACTCGCAAATTCAGTCTGATTTGGGTAAGCCTAACCATTTGCTCCGCATATTTCGTGACATTACCATGGATTTGTTTTTTCTCCTCACGGCTTATCAAAACAACTCAGAAATAGACATCAATAGACATGGATAACTCCATTACCCCCAAACTTTTCTTACTTGAGTCATAACATGTCCTAAAATTTGTAAAAGAGTTATTTTGGCGCCATGCAATTTCACGGGTATTATGGCACGGTAAATGAGATTGGTCTCTCGCGTCGTGAGTCGCGGCATTTTACGTAGCGACGGGTTGAGTTGAGGTATATTTAGCAAATGAACTAGAGTACAGGATATTTACCAAGACGAGAAGACGTTCTTAAGGACTACACACACACCCCTCAACAAAATGTGGGGTGGGGTGTCTCAAGAAACAAGAAATGCAACGGGAAAGTTTCCGGTAAGAAACAAATCCAAACAGAAGGGTGTACGATTCTGAAACCATGTTTTTTAGATCTAGATTGAAACCGTGAAGGAACTAGAATGCATTGAGATTGTGATCTTCCTTGCCAATAGGTTGGGAAGCGCCGGTACTTAGGAAAGACGATGTACCATTTACGTCTGCCTTCCAGACTGTCTCCTTACTTCTATTGCGACCAGACTATCAGATTAAATTTGAACCATGTTCAATGAATTTTTCCCTATTGATTATACAATGACGTATATGCATCAAGTGCTCATTATATGATCTAACGGTACGCACTCTGCAGCAGTCGTGCTTGCTTTTTGCTGCTTTTACTAACATTGTACTAGTGTCGCAGTTTGATTGCTGCTTAGTCTGATATAATGGATGATGATAGCTATTTCCGAACTGATAAATGAACCGGTGAACCCAAGAAATTGCAGCATGACTCAAAGGAAATAGCTTATTCCAGTACAAGCATGCACTGTATTTGTATACACGGGATGATAGCAATATTTAGGCTGTATACCGTATGTTCCACCAAGTCCGGGATCGTCTTCGCCAATGCCAATCGTAGTCCTAACCCAACTTGGCTGGCGTTACTGATGCGGGTTCTTACTGCAAGTGTATTTCGTGAAGTTGCTGAAATGTAGTGGTTTGCGTTGCACGACTAATGCGTTGTAGTATGCTACGATTTGTCTCTTTCATTCTTCAATGGTACATCGATTCAACAGGCGGCAATGAAAACTGGCGCTTTCTTTTGATCCGTTTAATCTGTGACTTTTGCGGCTTATAAAGCCTATAGCTATTTTATGCAAGTAAACTAGATGGGAATTTTTCTGCTGCACAAGTTGAACCATTCGATAGGTTTCGTTGCACGTGGATGAAGTCGCATCTCAACAAAAGCTTGATAGATTTCGCAGGCAAACAACCTGAAGATTAACCTGTTTTTGTGAAATTGAAAGCGGATGATTCACATGTCCAATGTCGCACGTGCATTGATCTTCTTCGTCACGGGAATCGTAAATTAATGAAGCTTGTAACGAGCAATCAAGGATTTGTTTTGTACAGCTGTGCTGAGGACGCACACGGTAATCATATTTCTCGTTTAAAAACAACTACAGGCCTGGTACAATGTGTACCCGGAACTTGATGGAAGAATCGGTCTCTTCTATTCAAATTTGCGACGGTCTCGTCATGTGGGTGAATAAATGTGCTGCTAAGGATAATTCTCTCTTAAGTACTTTTTCCTTAGTTTTGGTGAAGAGCCATGTTACTGAAAGGCATTTGGTACTCAGTATAAATCGTTTGTCCTCAGTTTCGATGTGGCTTATGGATTTGCTTCTATACATACCGGTAGTGGAATACTGTGACGAATATGATTTTTGAGATGTTTCATAAATACTAATCCCCGAAGTTGGTATGATCCGAGTACGGCTGTGAATAACATACAGATTAATATATACGTCAATTTCGGACATTGTTTGGAATTATCAGGATCAAGCAGCTTCGCAGATGTCAACATTGAATGCTTTAGTAACTATTTAGACATTGCACAAGATTCCAATCTGAGATCTGCATCGTAGGATTATGTATCGCCTTCTCAGTGCCGAAATGACGAAAATTCCGCACGTCATCAAATATTTCATTGGATTTGGGTGGTCTGTGCGGAGACTTATTTCCTAATGGGTTGTGCTGACCCCCGCAATGGCACCCTAGCTGTCGGGTCTGGTCTATTGTCACGATAATAGTCAGTAGGTCTACACACCAACAGGTAGGCGTAGGCCTAGTGTTGTGTCAAACAAGATCGCAACATGTGTCAGTTCAAGATGGTGTTTTTCACGGCGGAGAGTCTGAGATAATTACAAAGCGGTAGCGGATGTACAATCTTAGTCACAATTCTAACCTGGCTAATTAGAATTACGGATGTGTTTTTCATGTTCGGTCGAAAAAAAGGCGAGAGTAATGATGAGTATGGAATTAAATTATTATTTCATCCAATAGCCTAAAGCTGGTTACTAATTTTGTAGTTCATTATACTATTTTAGTCACGTAATAGCGGACGGTCGGTCGCTTTCAGAGCTGCAGTGCACCACCTATCGAGATGCTGTAGATTGTCTACCCCATTTTCTAGCTTTCCCTATACCCAAGTGTTCGGGTAGGAATCATAAAAGGTCTGCTCGTCCTTAAAATGTGTTCCAAGCAAGGCGGGTTTTTAGTCATACACCGAGTTTGCTAAAACTTTGTTGCATCCACACGCGGACAATTGCATATTATCCCAGCGAATCCTCAGCTATGACAGTTTGAAACTCGTCTAGGTGTAAAACATGAAGCAATAAATTTGGTGATGACGTGCAGACTATAGTAAATTTTACTACTGTTTTTCATCGCCTTGCATTTTTATGTTAAGCTGCATTTCTAACCAGACTGACACGTCTTCAATTTTATGGCACCTGAGGCTATTAAGCATCTGTCACCGCTAAGGCTTCAACCAACCAATCCAAGTTTACGGAATTTCCGACGACTTTCAGTTGCGACCGCTATCATATTGAAGCCTATAATTCTGGTAATTATAGATCAACGAGCTTGGAGACACGGCGGAACCTACTAATTTGAACGCCACACCCGAAATTATTATCGTCCTGAAGGTCTTTCATACTTTAACGCATCGCGAAGAGCAGCACGTGTGATAACCTCTGTGTTAGCTAACGTGTTTAAGTTACATCATCTTTATAAACACGTAAGCTCAATTCAAGGACATGTATGAAGGCCTGCTCAACCCAGTACATGCAGCAATTGTAATTAATTTATCACTTCACCAGAATGCCTAATGGGTTCCTACAATGAGTAGGCAGTATGTTCAACGCGCCTCTAGCAGCTACTGTTTTCGTGATCCTACTGTACGGATTGGGACACAATAGAATATTCAATATCGTTGAAAGGTGAAATATGAGGTTTTCTCTGTTCTTTGGTTCATGTCGTCTACGCCTAACATGTGGATTGTAGGCTGGATATTTTTCTTAGTTTGCAATAGGAGGGGCTACTGGTAAGGTATAGTAACACTCCTTACCACATCCCGAACAGCTATGTCATATGAAAACACTGATCGCGCCATCATTTCAATGAATATGGACAACTGCTAATAAGAAAGAAGGTCATCACGCTCACGTTTTCTACGTTCTCAAATATTTGCGTTGCAGATTTAGAATTAGACCAGTTCATATACAGTATATACCGAAACGGCAAAACGTCTCGTAGGCGGCGTTCCTGGCGATCAATATCATTAGATGAGGTAATGACTTCTACTGTCAAAAGTAAAACCGCTGACTTGCGTAAAAACATGAAATAGCAACCTTTTCAAAATTCTCAACTTAAGTTTTTCTATGCAAGTATACTTCAGACGGGACTGAATAGTAGCTTTAAAAGTGAATTTCTCGTCCCCAAATTATCCATCGAAAGCGCACGGTTCAACTTGAAATAGCATTGCGGTTCTAAGAATGAGTTGATTTGATTTAACCTTGTAATTTTGGGGGAGAAGTGTAGTAACTGACTTCCTAACAAATGACAACTTTCTTGGATAAGACTTGGAAATCAGTATCACTGAAGTCAGCATACTTCCGAAAGTTAGGCCTATTACCGGCCAAAAAGAATCCGGAAACTAATTATTGGAAATTATCTTTTTTTACCCACCTGCGCTTGTGGAAGTGGGAATGAACCTGTCCGGTGACGAAGGCCTCGCTTAGCAATAGCGCCACCACTGCATTTTTGACATTTTTTTCTTTGAGTGATAAACCTAAGCTCTCTGATGTAGTTATATATACTTAATTAGTTGAAAACGGCTATATTTTAAGGTGATAAGCTACTTTCTCAAAGAACATGCTTGACCTTCCTAACCTGTGTTGCCTGAGATAAGATTGGTTTTGCCTATTAGGTTTAGATTGGTACAGCGTTTGAAGTTGGATGTTAATTGGCTTGGTAATCTGTAAGGTAACTCGTGTGCAAAGTTTCGTAAATGGAACTAAAAATTCATTTGTTGATTAATATGTTTTGGGGTTATATAAAGGTGGATGGGATAGGGTAAGTTCTCTATTTAAAAGCTTAGCAATTTGATCTGTAGGAAGCAGTGTAGGATCCCTGTTATCTAGAAAATTGTTTTGTTAACAGACCACGTTTAAGGCCTTTATTGGAATATACAGTATAAGTCTACCGGTGATACAATTTCGCACCGAATGTTGACTTCAGGTATTCTGTTCGTAGCCTATACGGACTGACTTTGTTGTCGCACCATATTGTTTGAAATAATTGCAATGCCTGACTCATCAACCCTATGTGTCGGTCTTCGTCATCAAGGCAATGCCATTAATGGATTTTGTACCAGCGGCAGCCTGGCGCCGTTGGTCGTGAGCTATAGGCCTAGGGTGTGAACAGCTGGGCTTGTATTGTAGTACAAATATCAATTCAACACTCTAGACTTTGAAGCTTTACGTTAAGGTTTAACGAAGCTACAACTAACCTTCATGTCAGCTAAAATAGAGTTTTATTAATGATTAGCAGTACGCCATATTCAATATTTGAACAAACCTTTGCGGTTGGCGGTAAGCGCAGATCAATCCAGCCAGTCTTTCCTAAATTACCTTAGCAAACGGGGCGCATGGTTGAATTGTAATATGCAGTTTTCAGAGATATTATTCATCTCAATTTACATTCTTTTGAGCCGGAAGAGTAAAAGCCCTTTTTATCTCGAAACTGGTCATTTTCGTACAATGCACGGAATTTGTTGTAATCCGGACAGCTTTGTTTGGTGTGATTATGAAAAATGTGTCGATCACGGCCAATCGTGCTGTTCATGCAGACGCTAGGGAACTCAATGTGGAGCCTTCATAGGACGTCTAATCTCAACCCTGTCAACGTTCACAATGTAGGGAGTATTGCATGCCTTGCACTTGGACAAGGTAGTCCAGAGTTCCGTGTTATACAAATTTATTCCATTATTGCGCGAATTAAATTCGAAGCAACCGTCGTAGGATGATCTTGAATATCATTACGCTGTCGAAGAAAGTATACCTATGTGTTTAATTGGATTTATGCATTTGCTTTTGATGTATTATATAAAGCCGCGAATCAAAGTGGGTGATCAGTTATGTTAATAGCATTTCCTTTCGTCAGCATTCTTACAGAGAGTGTCATCGCTGTGCGAGAGATGTATTTACAAACATTTCCATTCCGATTACGTCACATCACACCTATCAAATCTTTCCATCTGTCAACATGGACAACCTTTTGTGATCAAATTGATGAGTCGACTTCCATAGGTCATCCGATCTCTTCAAATGGCAAATTGCAAAGGAACACAAGTAAATGCGATTGACACGGATCTTAAATAGGACTTTGTTACTGTCATATTGTGAGGCGATTGTATTAGATTAAAAGAATTGTCATTGAGAGGTACACTCTGTTTGTTATTGTAATGAGATTCCGATGGGTAAAATATTGCCGCTCTGAATAGATGGGCTTAGTATTCAATTTGCAGTGATTTTGGCGAAGATTAAATTCAAACTTAATATCCTTTTTCTATGCAAGAACCCCCAAAGGCATGGTAATGATATGTTATGCAACAGGCGTCAGATAAATTTGATAAACAAGGTTGCCCTACAAAGCCTATTGTAGGCTATGTTAGGGTTGAGTTCCTTTTGATAGTCAAATGTAAAGCAGGATTACTTTGCACTCAATTAGCCGTTACGTTCACCTGTGAGGCGGCTGTACGAACAAGATGTACACAAAGCCCACAGAAAATCCTTGTAAATAGGATTGTTCGTCCTGCCTTGGTCTAGCACTAGGGCACAAGAAGGGCACCTTGAGCTGTCCCAGTAATCGATCATTTTCTATACAAGGAGTTTTCACCGCAAAGCCTCACTCAAGCAGAATATCTAGTCTTTTTCCGTCATATTTTATGCATGCATGTAATCTTTGTTCCGTAAATTTTTCTATCGAGCTTGGTTTTCGGTGACTCTAGATACAGTTTATCACAACAGCATTCTAACCTTTGCATTCTTGATTAGATATAATCAACATGCTATGCTTACATTTTTTGTCTATTTATGGAACGGAATAAGAATCAAGTTAACGGCTTCAAGCCTCATAAATGAACTCCAAGCACCTTAGCAAATAACAAAGAACTTAAGGACTTTTAATACCTTTGAGATTAAAGAGGTTAAGGAACTGTCGTGATGGTATAACCAAGGCTATTCCCGTGTGAATCAGAAACGGTGCATTCGTGTAGTTTAATTTGTGTTGTCATTATAAGATTGATCAGTTACAGGCTTGGGTTATGGCTTTCAAATGATTCAACAGTCAATAATGGAAAGTCGTTGCATATTTCATGACTATTCGATGAGTTTTCTGTAGAATTTCTTGCTTTTGTTAATGACGGTACAACATCATTACCGTGAAGCAGATTCATGCATATTGATCTATATATTTATGATAATGTATTGGGCGGATATTTTGGATTAAATCCAGTAACCTTCCCCACCGATCAATGAAATAATCCGTATATTACTAGTAAGGGGATTCAGGTATTGCATGCCGATTGGCCGAAGTTAGAACGCGGATTCAGACTCCTCCTCTCGTTTCGGCCCTTCCAATATCGAGCGGTCACAAAAGTATGAAAACCATCTGGTATGTGGCTGTTGCCATTCTTGCCTCAACCCCTGGTCGTTTAATCGGGCTTGGAAGCGGCCGTGGTTTGGGAATCATCATCGAACGGGGAATTCTGTAAATATTGCGTAACTGTTAAGTCTGCATTTACAGTTCCGTTGGTCCACGTTAATGTCATGAATGATAAGTAACGAGCAAGGAAGGCGGTCAGACGTCTACATCGTGAATAACAGTAATATTTGAAACGTGAACTCCTTTCAGGTATCATGAATTAAGGCCGTACTGCACAGTTGAGTTGTCTTAACTTGGGAATTTTTTCAAAATCCGGCACAATAAAATTATCGGAAAACGTTTGCCTATCACGTCAAACAAACGTGCTCTATCGACATTACGTGAACTACCTCATTCCAGATTGCTTCCATTTTCGAAGGAGGCATACCTTGGCAGATAGCATGGTGTAGCTTTGAGATCAAGTATTATTCATCTCACCTTATACGGCTATTAATCTGCTTGTACCGATCGAAACCGCCGGACAATGATTATTCTGGTCGGTAAATGCGTCGTTATTGACCTGTATGAATGTTGACGTTAAAACTGTCTACTTTGTTTAGATTTAATCAATTGCGCCTAAGTAATTAACCAATTTATTCGTAACTATGGCAAAAGCCAACCCCTCGAATTCTTGAAAGGACTGTGGGGCTTGAAATTTCCATCATTGCTTTTACTACGTCATGCTAGTGGCTTAAAATGTTGTTTGATTATAAATACGCGTTCACCAAATCTGTAGGATATATCGACATCTTTGACACGTCCATAAATATCTAACGTGCTGGAGAAATGCTCTGGGTGCGTCCATATTATCACGATCGCTATCAATAGACTATGCATATTGACAAAATCTTACTATCACTATTTACCAGAGTTATTTAAATGCTTTAATCCAAAAACGCTGAACTATCACTAGGCTTTTACGAAGTGTATGTGGTAGATAGCGCATCGGTGTATTTATGGCAACACTTCTCCTTTGGTCAAGATCGATTTGATGACTTGCCCTTTCTTGAAGATACTATTCATGAAAGTGTGGTTGACCGGATTAAAAACAGACCAAAACTCTACTCAGTGGCTGTGAAGATCACAGGGCTATGTGGGCTGTGTCTGGTCAACTGTAGTGCCGCCATCTGAAGCTCTACGTTCCAACGAGCCCCAGGCCGCTTTACACACCTTGTCTGCCCTTGCGCGCAGGGCAGATCGGCTAGCCCACATATTGATGATGATGAGCTTGAAATGAGCAATGTTTTCACACCTTAGACTTGACTATATACCAGTCTTGGTTCATGTGTTGTAATTTGTGATATATCGTTTCTCATTTATGAACTACGGATATAAGTACTGCATAGAATGTTTCATTTCGGAAGTTCTGAGCTGCTATGTTGTCATGACACTGTGCAGGATGGTCACTTGTGAAGAATTGGTAAACAAGCCTCTTTCTTCCGTGTTTGTGTTTAACACTGGTCAGACATCATAGGAAGTACAACCTGTGTCATGAACCCTTCGTTGCAAGTGTACTCTATCTATCAGCAACATATCGTATCATTAAGAATGGGTCTTGTTTCAATGAGATCATTACACTTAATGGTTTCCTTATCGTGTTTGCCTGTTTGATCTTCCATTACGTTGCTTCCACCCACGTTTCAAGGCCCGGTGGTTAAACCTCATATCAGTTGCTTACAATAGTCGGACATGATGCGGAAGCTTATCGGGGTTGTGAACTGTGACTCATTGTATACAATAGTCGTTGGCAATTTAGATTGCAGAAAACGTTGGTTGGCAGTTCCTTTAATATAGTAGGCCTACTTCAACCATACACTGTATATGTACAGAATTGAACTTGGATCTTGATTGTCTGTGGCTGACTGGCTGTGCTGCCGTCTTCATTTTCGTCACCAATATGGAGTGTGTTAGTGCGACACAATCGTCTTGAATTGACATAATTCGCTCATAATGAAATTTCGGGGCTCTATAATTGAAGATAAAACGATATGAAAAGGCCGCCTTTAGTTGCGTGATATTGCAATTCAATTAACAGTCGGCGCTGACCCACTATTGAACTAGTGACATTTAATGAACCCAGGACTTGAGATTGCCTTGAACTTGTAAAGAGCTTTCTTTGTACTGTATCTAGATACCATACTGGGATACCACGCATTGACGATTCGAACTTTGTGATTTTTAATTTTAGTGCATTTTTTGACAACACTGAAGAGAATTCTAGAGCCAGATATGACGTGTTTCACGTGTAGAATAGCACGTAACTGGCACTCCAATTGGCATTTACTGCTGCATGTCGTAGCAGCATATCAGCACCGCATGTGTTGCTTTATATTACCCAATTTCCCTTGACCGTTAATGTGATCTATTCCACTATAGAACGGGGCCAAGGAGTTAGCACATGTTGTTCGTACATATTGCAACGCCCGCTATTCTCCGCTATTCAAAATCGCTTTTGACTAGCCGACTGAAGACATCAAGGTTGAGTGCCGGTCCCACGCCTAGGCGTAGTATATGTGTTGGGTTGGCTGCAAGAAGGTCATCGATCTATGCGCCTGTAACACGCTGTCGTAACAACCCTGCCACTGAGGAATAATCTCACATAGGTTGTAAGCTAGGCAGAGCAATTTCTTAACTCGTAGATATTTCCACATGCGTTGTTCGTCATTCCAAAAGATCATACCCATTTCGCGCTGTTATATGACACCTTACAAGTGAAACCACGCATTGGCCGCCACTAAAGAATCATAATAAAATTAAACTCTAATTCACGTGTGTTAGTTTTTGCCATATCGAATCGAATTTTGGTTGAGGAAGTTACGCCGCTCATTCCGCTGAAACACCTGGCAACCGCTCTATTCAAAACCAACAATAATTTTTTTAAACTGCGAATTTCCGTTGAACTTTTCGCTGCTTTTAACGCATCTCGGTTTAGCAAGATTATACATTATCGGCTTTATGTTTGTTGGGTGTTGTATTCAACATCCGGTTTCGCTAATTTTTTTCAAATGCTAATTATGCAGTTGATGAAGTGCATCGCGTGCTAATGCATAGCAAGGCGTGATACAGCATGACAGCGGCACAATTCATCGTGCACGTATCACATTTAGTATTCTGAGAAGTTGCTTTTCTTCGTGAATGCATTATTGGCAGAATGATTTATAACTTTGCTGTGTATTATACACACCTTTTAGTCGAGCCCTATCGCGTAATTTGCCAATACCTATCATTGTGGTAATTGTAGGCGCGAAGTTGAAAATTTCAAATGCAAATACTTATCTCTTTCCAACCATTTTAGTCAAGGTAAATTCGTATAGATAGATCATTGAGATGGTCTGCCTAACGAGAATGCCATATTTCGAACTCCCCTGGGCGCTCCTACTCAGCACAACTTGCTCTAAGAATCTATAATTGCATTATTTGTCAACGAATACGGTTTGTTTTGACTACGCGATTTATCATATTGCAATGGCGCCATATACCGTACCCTTATAGATCTCACCTTCTATTGACTCGTGAACAGTTTGATCGGCATCCATCTAGAACTGGATTCTAAAGCGGGTGAACGAAATCCCCCAATCACATTGATTACACCATCGATTGCGAAATTCATTTGGTGAAACTGAAAGTATTTGTAACTGTGGTACTGTCTAACGTCTAAGCTGTTACAAGTTACACATGTCCAAAAAGAATGCATGTTATTCTAACATAAGTGAAATCAGTCACGAAGAATTCTTAACTTATCTGATGATTTCACTTGATTTACCCTCTCAACAATTTCTGGGGCAACAGTTCAAATGCAAAAGCCTTTATTCTTCCAACCGCAGGCAAACCCACTCATAGTAAAAGGCAACAGAATTTGAAGAATGTGGTTTAAAAACCCCGTGATTTCGTGAAAATCTAAAATCTGTTCCGTTCCACGCTATGATGTAATCAATACATAATAACTCGCATACCGCGACGAACCACAATATTCCGCTGGCTGCGCATACTTGACGCTTAAATGACTCCACTTCTAATACAGAAACATATATCATATATTTAGCCCTATTTCCTTTGCGGTCCCAGGTATGAAAGTGTTCTCCCGTTCATATTCTTGATGATCGAGCTAAGCGTTATGGCATTTACTTATCAACCCGTAAATGTACGACTTATGAATTTTTATGACTTCAGTCGCTACACCAACAACAGTTTGTTCCTCGATACGTCACTATCTCGCACTCAGTACAGTAGACGGTAGAGTCATTCGAGTCTTCATTAATAAGTAGCGGCGGTCGGGTTTTGTATCTACGCCATACTGAGACGTGTATGGGAAATTGATCGATTAGAAAGTTCTCGTATCCCATTCACATGTAATCACATGTATAGACACTTGTCTCTATCAACCCATTGTATATACGATGCATGTCAGTGACCTCGTGCTCAACTTTACATAAATAGATTATAACTAATGAGTTTGTTAAAACTTATAATCCGATGATATAGTAATAAACTGTGCTTAATTAGCACGTGAGGGATGCATTGATAATGCAGGCACCGTTCGATAAACTCGTCGTCATGCATTAGATTAGGTGCATTGGGGGAGCTCTCTAACTAATTAGTAGGCCTGCGTGTGGGCCATTCTTTAGTCCGTGTTCCGTTCATAAGCAGGCCCGTCCAAAAAGATCTGTAAAAAATTATGTTATTGGGCAAGGGATCGATTGTTTGGGGTTAAATGGCAGGCTTGTAACACAGACAGTGAATTTAGCTCATTCCCCTTCCTTCTTCATGATGTAGCGTACAGTATGTCGTTGGTTCTGAAATATCAGGGAAAAAATGATGTCATTGGCGAAGGAAGCTAAAGTGATCATTCACTATTATGCAATATGTTGCGAAAGGAAGCTAAAATGTCAAAGGTTCAATCCTAGCAATCTTTATGCGTAAGCGTTACTCCGGAAACGACGCACAATCTCCAGTTGTGTTTAAAACTCTTAATTCAAACACCACTAAATGCAAAATCACTCCTTTTTTTTATAGCAGACTTATAAAGTATAAGTCAAATGTAGATGATGTAAATCCAAAGTTCCCTTGTCTTGAATTTTCGCGGCATTTGGATGCTGAAACGGAACTATGTAGGGACTCCGCGCGATTGCCCAATGCCACACCTGCCTCTACTTTATCAAATCATGCATTCGCCTTGTGGGATTCTTTAGGCTTAACCTTTGCCTAGGCATAATACCATTTCCTATTGACAAAGCATATTTCAACCATTTCGAGAATATCTACGATGTAGCCTACTGCTGTAAGGTAAGATAGAAATTGTGACTAAGTCACATAAATTCGAGATATTGTGCGTTGAAAAGAAGATTTTCCGCTCCACTACCTTAAATTCAGGATAGTGAAAGTATAGTTTTGGACAGCAGAAATGAAATTTTCACGCATGACAACACTAAATATTACAATATCACGCTTTCACCTAAGACCTAACTATATCAGAAACTTTTCACCTAGAAAATCACGCCCTTCTGAAAACTCTAAATTCCATAGTCACGCCACCAAATTGAGCATAAAGCAAGCATTCTCCTGTCTTGATACAAAATTAGGTCCAGTTTGTTTGAGAAGGGTGTGTCCAATTTTGACAACCTTCAAGAAAATACATGATTGACATTTTACAAAATCCCAAATTCTCATAACGTGTTTTAAATATGACACGAACAGTGTGTTTTATATCTGAAACTATTATGGATGTTAGACTAGTCGGTGCCATATTACATATCTTGTATAGCATTCTAATCAATGACGTTGAGGAGCGTGACTTGTAGTCAGACATGGCAAATTAAAGCTGACACGTGCCATTCAAATATGTCTAAATTAATGGATAGTCAATCTACCTGTTCTCAGAATCATTTTCATCTCTGTGTTTGATACGCATAGTGTGACAAATTTGCACATATTCATATTTTATTGTAAGCGGAAATGACAATGCGATCCGTCTTTTCCTGTAACATATCTATGAGATGATCAAATCATTAACTGGTTTTTCAGCCGTTCTCATGCTCGCGTTATCATTTCACGTTGACATATTCGTAACTGCGGGGAACTGCCCTGGTCTAAAACATACCTCAGTGGCCTTCTCATAGCTACCAAGCCAGTTTCCTGGGCGTTTTTGTTTTACTCTGAAGGGAATGCTTCCTTACTTCAGGTGTGTGTGACAGATTAAGTACCCGGACTCGCACAGTCAGTTATATAATGCGATTGAGTTCAGTTGGACAGTCATCTGTCGATATGTATTTCTCCCGTCTCAGTACCTTCCGGACTATGGTTGATCTAACACGTTGAAAAGATACGTCTTCACTGTGGCAAATAGCCAATGCTATGTCTGAAGTTTGGAAAGCTAAACTTGCAATCCTACAGAGGTGGCAAAGTAAAAAAGTATAATAAAAAATGTCAACAGAAGGTTGTGCAGACGCCCGAGCCTCAGGTTTATATTTATCCTCAAAGTCAACGAAAGGTTGTGCAGACGTTTATGGTTAGGTTTAAATTTAACTGCACTAGTCGTCTACGGCTTAGGTGTATTTTTATCCTCACCGACTTGGCAAACGAAGTTCAGCAATACATTTCCTTGAAATACACTGCAAAGGTTTGGCATGAATGTGGCCATTTTATCCTTTTTTCACATTCAGGATCGTTCGATGCTGGAAAATATTTCCTCTGTCGGAGTAAATTTGGTCGGGCCAGATTTTCGCAACGGATGTAGGATCTACTATACCAAAGTGCTTCTCCCCTAACTTGTTTTGACTTCTTCTCAGTAGGTCTACGCGAGGGTTGGGTATAGTTCGGGATACACAGATAGATTTCATCCTGAAAGTGTGACGTCTATATTCAAATATTGCAGGGTTGACAATCGTGAAATTTCGCTGTTCGCGCTTCGATTCCATAGTGGTTGCTGCAATAAAGTTGTTGTAGACATTCGATTTCACGTTTTGTTACGACACCTTCCTATTCCCACGTTCCACATCTTGATGCCAAGTCACGTAAAAGGACGCAATTTTATAGGAACCCGTTGATTGGCAACGGCTATAGCGACTGATCTTATGGTCGATTACGAATTTGCCGGACTGGAAGTCGCGACCGCTCATCCGAATGGTAGATCGATAATCGTACCGAAGAATTCAATATCTGTAGCAGTAAAAATACATTCAATTCGGCGGCCTACAACGTCAACGTAGACAAAATTTGTCGTTAGGTGACCTTTCCTACTTTCTCGTGAGGAATTCGGGTAGAATTTATTCGTGTCGTCTGTAGTGTAATCTTTGGGAATATATTTTACGCCACCCAAGACCGCTTATTATCGTTATTGTGACTCTAGTCGGGCAAGTCATTGGCGCCGTAGGGGTCTACAATCCAGTAAATTACCATTTGAATAGAACCGACGATATCCAGCCGTTTATCTCCGTAAGATGTGAAAGAATTTGGGTCTTAATATTTCCTTTACAGTCCCGCAAAATGTGTTTAAAGTAATTAGAGGTTTTGCTCTCAACTGGATATCATGAACTCATTTGAATCACGAATTCCTTTGATGGTGATTTTGTGGAGGGAAATCTCTGTATTAGCGCCTACAAATTTTTACAAATTGATCTCACGTGGTTATCCCATAGACTCAAAATGTCTAACAAGGACATAAATGCACACACCGAAACGGGCGACTGAATGAGCTTGAGCATGCAATGCGCGCAGGCTGGACAATGAAGTACTGAAAGAGGGACCGAAAATCTAGCAATCAATCAATCAATATCAATAAATCAAGACTGTCGTTTAGTGTCTGTCGCGTTTGTTTTCGCTAGTGACCGCCATGGATAAATACCGGCGAGATATATTTTATCTTCAACTCCTTCGGATCTCAAGTGGTCTCTTATGTATAAGTATGTGCTCTCTACTAGACTATAGTTGACCCATTTGATAGAGGTCTCTCGTATTAAAACGAGGAGTGGTTTATTTAACTGTCTTAAATTGTATAGAATCCAAATGTCATCGCGCAGAAGGAGAGATCACGTGGCTCGTGACTAGACGATGAACGTGGCGTGGATAACGCCGTAAAAATTGAACAATCGTTTTTTTCGCTGTAGATCTAAATAAACAACTGGAAAAAATTGAATGAATCTCTTTTATTGAAGAAATTAACACTTTCATTAGAAAACCACCCCAAAGGCACTCTTAGGACAAGGAAAGTAGCCTATATGTTTTTCGACTTTCAGCATCGTTAATCGGGTTACAGATCAGTAGTTTTCTTGTTACTCTCCCGGACAGAGATTGGTATATCCCTGAAAAACGCTGATATCACCCATGCAGTGATTAATAAACGTTGTTTTCCGGTTGACATGTAGGCCTACTCGATACGGCATGATTTAGAAATGTTAACACTTATGTTTCGTCTGAAGTGGCAATGTCATGTATATTCTATGATTCAAATGGAATGGTCACGGTCTGAATGGTAAATTAGTATTTCGGTAATAGTTGACTACGTAGAGCATATCGAATTAACAATGAGTTCGTGCCTTGTTGCATTCGAATGTAATTACTACAAGTTCCACCATGCCATGTTCTGGAATTTATGATGCGGTTTGTAAAGTGAAGGAGAAAATTCATTGGACGATAATTCCTCAACGAGCATAGCAAGATTGGCAATATATAGAAACGCTCTATGTGTAGGCCTATCTCGAGTAAGCCTTCATGGGTCGGTGGTTATTATACAGTACACCATAGCATGCGTGTAATGTTTGAAGGCATTTTAGGAAGTTTGGAAATATTGTGCCAAGCTCCAAAGTTCACACCAACAAACTAGCGTAACACCAGCCAACATAAACCACCCATGATGCTCATGAGAGGTACATGTAGCATTTCTTAGAAGTTCGAATTTTACTTAAGCTTTACATACTTAAATTTACTACTGAAATTAAATCGTTAAGTGAAAAATAGCAGAAAGACTATCACATCAAATTTTTGTGTACTTGTCCTGCAGGCTTGGACCTGTTAAAATATTCTTGGTGTCCGTTAAAAAATGTGCGTTCTTATTGGCAGACAGAATTCAAAAACATTCGATTACTTTTATAGCTTTTAGACTACTTGACTAGTTACAACGGTAAACTCTGGGAGGGGTGTGCTTGTTTGCTATGATCATATATATTCAACTAATCTACCACCGTCAGAAAAGATTCGCGTGTCAATCTTTCTTTTTAAAAGAATTCTCTACCACGAATGACTATGAAAGTTATTGCTGTCGAAACTGTATGAAAGTGCTTGTTTGTTTATCTTGTCTAAATAAATGAAGTGTGCTTGTGTTATGGATGTTGAATTCTATTTCGCTGTGAATTCAATCAAAGCATACCAGCGAATGTTTAATTACAAAGACTGCAATTCCCAATTCAAAATCGACCTAATACTTGGAGATAAGTTCAAAAATAAATCGTCCATTCGCACCACACTAAAATCTTCCATCAATCTCATTGCTCACTCCATATGAGCTGGAGGTGCTTGAGGAAATTAACCTCTCCTTAACCATTGTGGGATCTTGACTCCTTGTCCTTAGCAATTTCAATGTTTAAGATGATAAGAAAGTCGGCCGAAATCGAGCTTAGAGTCAGCATGTCCGCCGCGTAAAGGGCCTGGTACCCATATGGACTCAGTCCTCCAGGTATAGATTCCAACTCACCATAGACATACTTCAAGATCACCTGTTTTGATTTATCAATGTTTACAAATACTGAGGAAGTTGTGCAAGACATAATCACTCGCATTATAAGCAAAAATTTAAGATTGGAATTTTCTTTATTTGAATATCACGCGCAAAACTGATAAAATCTTGCCACATTCAGTTATTGAAATGCTACAAATTCCTTTTGACGAAATGATTGAAGAGATTATTTGATATATTGAATATAACGATGCCTTTAAATTTGAATGGCACTTAATCAGATTGTGTTGCAATTGAGTCACGTCTCGTCCGTAACAGTATATGTTTTCCTGACTTTTATAGCAAGATGCTATAATGTGAGGATAAGGAAAATTACAGATCTAGAAAAAGATTGTTGAACACTAAACGATAGACAGTAAAGACGGTTCTGTTTACCGGCTGGTGTGACTGCCCTCCTCATAGTCTGGGCCAGAGCCAGGGCCAGGAACCCACACAGAGTTTAATCAAAGACTTTAAAATTGATATCCGTTTCTCGTCTAATTGTCAGCTAGTATTAAGAGCAAGTGCGGACTGTTGTGGTTGTGATAGTGATCCGTGCTATAACCCGGAAACATCGATATCGCGTACTACTGTATATAAGTATTGATCATTTGATCCTGGGTACATGACCCGTGACAGAAAACGCCATAAATTCATAGCAACATCAGACCACGACATGTACGGGATGGAACTGACAAACGACTTAAGCTCAAAGAATTTGCTGTACACCCTAAACACCCGCACTAGATTAACCTTTTGCTATCATCAACAGTGGCGAGTAGTCTAACCTACGTTTCGATTGAGCTAACCAGGCTATCCGATTTCAGTAACTCATTACTATCATTACGCGTGGCTTGTTGATGCTTAAACCACAATTCCAATTCGTTATCTATTCAGAAGACATTGAATGATTTGCTTTCGAATTTGTTCCCCGCAGCTACATACACCAGTGATCTTGGATTTTGGCATCAGCAGCTGTGTTTTTTTCGACCCATTGGCATGTTATGAGGAAATCACAGATTTTATGTCATTTTGATCAAGCCACATCGTCATACGAGGATCAAACATCTGTTTTGGCGATCACCATTCGGAATGTAAGACTCAGGATGAACACTGGGCAGTGGGCATTCCTCTGTCCCTCTCATTCCCCTGGAAATATTGGGCGTTTATTGATTGGAGTTTGTTGTTGAACGGATTCCAATTTTAAAGTCTTTGGTTTGACCCAGTCGGAATTCGAGTTCGGCACCTCAGGATCCAAACGTGGCCTGTCAAACCACTGTGTCAAATTAGCGGTATGACTTGGTCTTTGATTCTCGCGTTGTTCGGTACCGAGATCGCTTCGATATACTCCCGTTGAGTCTTGTTGTGATTCGATATTGGAAGGTTTCAGTGAAAATGAGGTACGCTTATGTGAACAATTACACATTGCCAAATGCTACCAGTGAATGGGATTGGGAATTTCTGTTTCGATGTGCGGGAAAATTTAGCCTGTGGTGTTACAGTCGATAGGATTTCAATAGAGTCTGTGTACGTATGCTTTCAGTACCATAACCTTACGCGACCGTCTTACAAATACACGAAAAGGCGAGATAATATTGCTGGAGCTAAATCTTGTTGAGGGGTTTCGATTGGCTAGCTTGCGGCAAATATAAATAAACATCTCGTATACGTACGGTTGTCTTAATTTCGATGAAAGACTTTGATTTCTGATCCTTTGTGACAGGACAATGGCGAAGATATTATATTCGCTTTCGTGATGTCGGTAATCTTGCTGTGATGGAGATTGAACGAATTATATGAAATAAAACTCTGTTCTTTTACCATCCCCACAGGGGACATGACTCATATACGCTGTGGTAAGAGACTCTCGCTGCACTACTTCACGAGACGTGCGAAGTTATAAGTTGGGCGTGGCAATATGAGTGACTTTTCAAAATTTATTCCGACAGTTGCGTTGAAAAATGTTCGCCCCCAACATATCCACTGAGTTGTGCGTGCGTCAGTCGCTCGAAAGTAGCTATTGCTATTCAATTTCTGACTGTGTTTTTAGAGCCGCCCTAATGCATGTGTGTTAGTCGTGTGCAGAAACACATCTCTGTTCATTCTTTTATGTATTTTTTCACACTCGCAACCACGATTATCGTGCCACCCAGTCACTGCCTTGTCAAGTTGATCTCCCTCTCCCTCTCTCTACTTTCAAAATCATCGTAATTGGCGTGTAATTGGACAGATCAGTTGTAGCAAGAGTTTGAAAATTTCAGGAAACGTTAACAAAATTTCCTTTTCGCCCACAAATTATAAGGTTCGGTGAAATTAAGGTTTACAATTTGCGACGCAATCTCGTTTTGCTGCTCATCCTTTGTTCGTATGATATCCAAAATCTATGAGAACTTACGAGCGCCACCAGGTGTTTCATTAATCGAACCTAGCTGACGCTGAGTCGTCACTTGAAAAAGAATTATTTCGGTTGGCAGGCTGCCTGCTGTCGCGCACGTTCCTAGACGTACTTTTGCGAAGATGGCGCACAGTTTCCAACGCACATGCGCGACTCTGCTTATATGAATTCGGAACTCTTATTGAATTGCATGCATTCGCGACTTCCCTAATTCTATTTAATTGTTTCAAGGCGGCTGTAGGATCGTTAATAAATTATTGCGAACGAAACTCTTTACATATGTTTAGTTTCAAACAAATTATCAACAGCAAATGCGGCTAATCACAACAAAATTATCGTAACTTCGGCGATTATCGTGGCCATCCTACCGCTATCATACAAAGATTGCTGTTATAATTTTAGGATTGAAATCCCGTTGCAATTTTTGAAATACGGTTTCGCTTTCGTACCCTTTAGAAAACTGCAGATTTCGGTACAAAATTGATTTGGAATTCTACTTTACCGAAATAGAAATTTATTTTCAAGGGTTGTAATAGCTTTAGAGTACAGGATACTTGAATTGCATTGACCAATACTTGAGTAAAGCTCAAATCTGTTACTTACACTTAAGCGGAGGTTTGTTTCTAGGCCTATACTTAAATTGGGTCGACCTTTCTTCAAAATGTTACTCTGTAAACCACGATTAGACCTACTCAAGATTTCGATGCTTGGTGCTCGATCTTTAATTGACAAGGAGAAAAGTTGGTGGTGCAAGCTGCACCCAATCATAAAAACAAAATTGTACAATACAGGAGTCACGGAGCTTAGTCACACGTAAGGCCATGTAAGAATAGTGGAGGTCAAATCAGCAAGTTCTGGCAAGGTTTCAAACTATGAAATTTATCTTGCCATATCTAGAATTCGCGATTTTTTTTTTTTACATAGGGTGTATTTTACAGATAATTGGCGGCAATTTTGACGGCGGAAACGAAAATGCAGGGAGTATATTTTAGTACCAATTTTCCGTCACATTTTAACGCGGTCTTTATCAAATTATAGACTTTGTAATTGTTTGTGGGCCATAACAATTAAACAGGAAATAATAAGCTTCTAGCCAAGGAAAGATTGAGATAAAAAATTGTATAACTATTCCCTCCACCTGCAACGATTTTGAGAGGAGTGTGTAATTGGTAAGTTGGGCAGCAAAGACTGACATTTTGTCACGTTGAATTGCCCAGAAATGATTGAACACCGGAATTTTATTCTGTTATAAAAGCGTGTGAGTAAATATATGCAGCATTTGAATTCTTGCCACCGCACAGATTGTAGTTCGAGATTATTCCATTACAATTCCATAACATGTAGGTATTATACAGACAAAGGGAGGACGTCCTCTACACCTCTAGATAGCTTTGCTGTGTTTGCAACTATACAATCATAACACTGCATTAGCTAAAATTGCTGTGGCAATGCAGAGATATTTCTGACTTCCAATATATATCGTTCTCAAATGATACGATTTCGAAACATACAATTGCGCGGTATCAGTTGAGAGTTGATCTACATCGCAGTGGTTCTACTCTAAGTTGAGTCACAGTCTCAATTGAGAGCAATGCTTTTGTAGCACCAAAAAAATCTCGGCATGTCTACTCACCCTACCCGTTGCAGACACTTTGAAAATTTGTTTTGGCTCCAACTAGCCGATCAAATTGCTTTGTGAAATTGATATCCTTACTCTATTGCGTCGGTCTTATCACTGTTTTCCACGTATTAAAAGACTAACCGTTCATGGCCCATGACCTATTCCACGGTTAGATTAGCACAGCAGCGACAGCGACTGTTATCTGAAACACACATTTGTGACCCGTAGGATTTGTGATAGGTTGAACGAGTCCAAATGTCGCCTATGATTCCAAAAATTACCGCCCCTTGTACTTAAGTCACAGCGATATCACACTGAGTTGTTGACCCGAAGTTATCTAAAAATTACATTGAAGTTTGATCGTTTATCATGCCAATACACACCCGTCAGGTTTAGATGTACTCATCTTGGCATCATGATTCGTCATTAAACAGTAGATTACCGCGCGGGTGATTTCATTTCAATTAACCATGTTGGTTTATAATCTGAAGCTTTTATTGAAGAGCAGCCAATGGCAATAAGTAAGACCTTTACACGATGAAGGAAGACGGCTCTGAAAGATTGTTAAGTATATTTCAAAAACGAGTGGAGATCTTAGATTCGTGTTACCTACTTCTTGCTATAATAGGTTTTAATAGCGCTTCAGAGGGTGTACTAGTCAGAGTATTCTACGTATAAGTCTACTAACGCATCACGAAAACGTCTTCGATTGATCTCATGGGTATTCCACCTTTGTCTATTTAACCCCCACCTTAAACGTGATACCGCCGGCAAATACGGCCTTGAATCGAACAAAGCCTTCGGTAAGCACAGATGAGTAAATATGCGTTCATATCGGGAATTCATGTGTTCGTGGAATATGTGTGCAAAATATTTGCCTCGCGAGGTTAGTGTTTGTGTAGGGTTGCGTAAATCGTTTCGCACTTTTAATCGGATTTACATCGGACAGTACACGTGTATAGTCTTAACGCATTAGGTTGCTATAGTTGCGAAAGAGTGGCAAATATTACAAAATTAAGTTGGAATTTATACAACGGGACGAGATTGAACTTAGTCGCTGATTACTACCGCTCACACTCGTTGCTCTGATCCAAACCGCTCATATATTCAAAACAACATGTCGGCGTCTTCATTCTAACATGTTTAGATATAGAACAAAAGTTAGTAAATTCGGATAAGCATTATAGGCGGCTGGTACAGTCTTAGAATGTATTGCCTTGAATGAGATGCCATTTAAACTGGCGTCAACACGTTTAAGGGATACACTATACGTTTGATTCTCATTCCTGTATGATTTTATGACCTGATACCTGAACATTAGAACGTGTCAAATTGAAAAGCAATATGGGCACGTATTATATGTAGAATACCAATTTACAGGAGTTGAAACAGTAGAACTTCCGTCACTTATGATATTCTAGTCTAGATGCCGAGATGGTTGATCTTATGAGGTGCTATTCTCGGCCTATCCCGCTTGTCTATTTGGCATTCGATATTTAAATTTGACTACGTATCTTAATCTCTGTATATTCTGACATAGGTAGGTCTATAGTGTTGAACTAACATGACATTAGCGGTTGAGCTAAATGTCTGAGCTTTGTCTATTAGTAAAAACCCTCGTTGGTATATTGGTGATGACTCCAGCAAGGACCAAAGACTGCTCGTGATGGGAAGCTAGGAGAGTGAGCAGACCGGTTATGACATGTGTGAATGAGAGCTAATGATCGCTGGGTTATGGAAAGAGACCAAAATAAATCTATGCATGGCCTACTCTAAAGTAGGCCATGTTCTATGTAATGTAATTTTGATGTATACGCCCATAAATGATTTAGGTCACTGTCTAAAACCATAACACAAACAATAATAAGTCATCACAGAAGTAAGCTTCAATCCGGCAAAGCGATTCCTTGATTTCCTGCTCTCAAGGACACTAAGGTCATTGGTTAGCTTGAGTTTTACAATGTGATTCTATAAGTTTATTACTCACGACAAAAACACTTTTAATAAAATCGCAAACTAAAATATTTACGATTTGGGTTCAAGGGTCAAGCTATGTAACATCATAACAAACTATACCATTATTAAATAAACTCTTCCCGGCGTTACTTTTGTTCTATATTGGATTATGGTAAACAAACTTCTGTCGTTGGCAAGAGGCATTATGGGATTCTGACTCGATATTAATATCAACCCTACAACCAAAGACTTGACAATGGAAATTACTTTCTCTCACTTTCGTCTTTCCCAGTTGGCCACCATGATTTTACTTGGTCGTTAAAGATGGTATACTTGTGTCAAGAGGTTTTCCAATTAAGTCTTTAAGCTTGGAGAGTCAATATGGGCATGATCTTCGTTAATTTTGATCGGTGCGGGTTCAGAAATTCTGGTTTTATGCGTCTCCATGAGACAGCAATTGCTACATCTCGATTTGAAATTTCAGCAAACACCTCGTGCGAGGATGATTCGAACTATGTTTAGAAACGCGGTTTTGATTGCGCTCGTTTCCTTAGTTTATGTAATTTTCAATTTTCTGTGCAGAAATGCATTATTATGGTTTGGTAATATTTTTATAAATTTTATGCATTCTCATTTCCTCCCACCGTGATGTAACTTCTTCTTGTTAGGGTTAATTGACTGTGAGAATTCGATCTTAGAATTCACGTAACTGCACCTGCAATTAAACTAATTCCACGGCCACTGTTTGTTCCAGACCGTCCGAGTTCAAACTTCTGAGCATCATTAGGAGTTATTTCATCTAAATTGAGAGTTCTCGTCACAATTTCAAAGATTATTGACATCATCGCAGGTGGTCGTGGAAAAGAATTGTTTGTTACGCGAGAGATTGCGCATCATTTCCTTATTGACAATTCAAAAATTGCGAAGATTCGACACAATTCTTTGTATTTCTAGACTCCCAACTGCTCATAACAGTTACTTGTACATTCTACATCGCCGCGATGACAAACAAACACAACAACTTGATTGTAACACATTATGGTATTGCATCGTAGCCGATGGCAGACGATCACTCCGATAGGTATAAAAGAGTGTCACAAAAAACTTAAAAGTCCAGTCAAATTTTTGGAAACTTAATTCATAAACTTATAAACTTTCGGAGCTCCGCATCTTCATCATGTGAAAATAGATTAGAATTCTATGGCCGTAGAAATGTGCATGAGCCACAAGTTAACACTGACTTTACATGGGTAACTGAAGCTTTGCACAGTGTTAGGTGTCAGCGTATTCATCGGCATACTCTGAATATGATTCCTGAGTTTATATGTCCAACGTTTTCAAGTTTTTGGCGGTAATTCCTACTTTTCGTCTTTGCATCATAACGCAAAACATCAAAAATCATGCATAACTTCTATATTGGGCAGATCATGTACGTTTGAATCATCGTGTAAGCATGATCGTGTAATCTGATTATTGCAAAATCTGATATCACAAATTTGACTATATATGGTTGATGATACGAAAAAAAACCACTTAATGTGTTGTCGCAGTTAGTCACAAGATCATCAATGATGGTAGCCTATAAACCTGGAAATGGTTGGCTTAAACTTGATTGGACCGTCGCCCGCTAGCTACTCAGCAAGCGCGGATCAGGATACAGAATTGCTTTTCTCATTGGCTTGCCCGGATGAACTCATTGCTATTAGAAAGATTTCGGCCTATACACGTTATCCTTGTCTCATTGGAAAATTGTGGTCATCATACACCGGCTATAGATTCATATTGCCCAAACATGACTTTTCCAACATCAGTGTTTGAGTCAGAATCGCGTTTGCTCTTACGTCGCGCATTTCACAAGTTTCCACAAATTGATTCAATGCATTAGTTGAATAATTAAAGGGGGAAATGTTGGCAGATTCGTCGGTATTGACGCGGCGGAAAATTTTAGCTGAAAGTCCCTGCTGACCACGTTGAACGATACGGCCTTAGTTGGTTAATGGCAGCTTAGCGGGCTAACAGCATTAGACGCATTTGTATAACGTGACTTTCATGTGGAATTGCCCACGCATTGAACGCCCACGTCATCATTCGTTCACCTCCGATTGGAATATAAATGCTCTATTTGTCTTGGGAATTAAACATGTGTCACCAATGTCAGTCTGTATAGATCAATGGATACAGTGCTGACTGTAAGAAGATCAACGCTTTAATCTAACGTCATAAGCTTCGCGAGTCGACCACTCAACAGTAACACGTCGTGACGATTACAAAAATATGCGGCTTTTTGCAAATTGCGTAACACGCACTCGAACTTGTGCGCATATACGTTTATGAACTTGTAAATATGTAAAGTACAACACGACCGTACAGTCAATGAGATTTGAAGTGGGTAAGTGGCCGCACGGGATTTCAAGTACATGTTCAACACTAGTGATACTCTATTTAAACAAAAGAGTGCTATTTTCTAGTTCAATATTATTATTAGAATACTTAGTGTTAGCCATGACCTTGCCTGCTTAGTACCGTATAATCCTTCCAAAGAGGCCTTGGTAATGGATTTAGGTGACGAATTGGATTTCAAATTGTAATCTTTGCGTTGATGTGGGTTGCTGGTTGTTACACTTCTGATTAATACCATCAGATCTTTATGATTGAATTTAGTGAAGTACCTGCATAAAGGTTAGGCAGCAATGATGTACCCGGTGAGTTCAAGCCATTGTGAAATAGAGATGAAATCCGAGCCGAGTTTATCCAGCCGAAGCCAGAAATTTCAATCCTAACATGTCACTTATAGCCGGTTTTTCGACGGGGGGACTATACGCTTATGTCCGACAGATTTGAAAACGCCAAACACCGGTCCAGACATGTCACATACGCCATGGCTAGCTCTTAAAGTTGAGTTAAATTGTCTACATTTTGTTCTATTACGACTCATTCCGCATTCACCTGATGAAGGAGCAGAGCTTCAAAAGCTTGTGTGTTATTGTCAATTACCAAGAGGCTGAACATTACTTCTATGGTGAATCTTCTTTGCGACCTCGCTTACCTTGGAATTCACCCAGTGCGCTTCGTCACTGATACAAAATTAAGTTTACATTGCTGTGACATGACGTTTTGAAAAAGAACGTTAAAATGTGTAGTATTTACATGAGCTTGCAACATTCTTTTATTAGGCGTGAATCATAACACTATTACTAATCTGATTATCGCCTTTTACGATTAACTCGAAGGCATATGATTTCCGGGCTTGAATTAATTCGACACCGTATCATGTTTGATCGGTGATAAAGATAATTTTATGAATGGATTTTTTGTTAACGAGATGACTCTTGAGCAAAAAAACAATGTAATGATAACATCAATATACTTAATGATTTGATTTTGATAATGTTTCACACTTCTATGTTGAGAATTTTATCTAAACGTTTGTCTGCTGACTGCTGTCTTTTTGACTACACTCACAGACGCATCCTGGCTTTTACTAAACCAAAGACTTTGTGAAAATTGGTAGGACTATCCTTGGCAATTCATTAGCGGGGGAGTTTGGAGGAGGAGCGCTATCGTTGAAATTTCTTTTTTGAAAACTTTCCTCGTCTGCTTACGTCAAGGAATTTTTCCTGTCAGATGTTATTTCGCCTTCCTCACTTTCAATTTCAGCCAATGAAAATATGTTTCCGGTCAACGAAGTAGGGAAATCCGATACTACTAGCAAATAATGACAGATACTAAATACACAACACATAATTATCGCTTGTTGTTCTCTGTTGAGAACCAGAATCTTTTATAGACTCATCTGTAGTGAGTGATTTAGCTATCTGATAAGTGTTACAAGGTCGTGTTCATGACGTATCATTTGAAAGGTTATCAAAGCAACTGATGTTGCGAATGATATTTATGTAAATTATTCGCAAGACAATGAAGGGTGTTGTGGCAGATGGCAGTTTCTCTTTTCTTGGGTCAAGGTTTTGTATCGCTTTTGTCATTCTATATAAAACGATGCCTTACCTGAACACTCCTTATATTGAAAGCCATTCGATGACAAACACCAACACCTTTGTGTGAATTATGAGGTTGCTATCGCAGTAATCCCAATAAGTTCCTAATTTCTATCTTGTCGAAGACTGATCGGGTAGTCGTCATGGTCATGAGAATCGGAGAAAGGGCATTTTTGTTGAGATCAAGAAATTGACTATGTTATTTTTACCATACTTGTTCGTGCTCATAGTTATATCAGTGCCATACTTGTGGCTCAATCAGGAATCCCATGAAAATTACCATATCTTATTTGCGTTAGGGCATATTAAAAAGCATTGATTGTGATGTTGGTATATGATCGCTATAGGAAAGCAGCGGAACGCAATGTACTATCCAGCGTTCACGAACAGCTTGTGTTTTTATACAAGGGAAGATGTAGCCTTATAGACTTTGTGAATTTGTGTGAAATCTCCTCACAAATCGACCATCTTAAAAGCGTTAAAGCAAACAAAACGTGTGCGTTCCTCCGTTTTTAAACGCGAAACCGATTCGACCATTCCGGACTTCAAGCCCATCAAAATGTGAAGTGCACCTGATCAAATATAATTAGTTATTGGACTACTATACATTTTGTTCTTGCCGCAAAGTTGATTCTGCTGTCGCGTGGTTACAACTAAAGAAATCTAAGCGCTGACATTTAATAGAACATATCGTTTCCAATAGCCGTATCACATATTGTGTACCGACTACTTGGATTGGTAATAGGATGTAGATAACGTTTCTCACGCTTTTTAGAGTGTTCTGAAATGCCGAAGCGATACTTGGAATTGTACAATGTTTGTCAATATCTTTCTATTTGCTAAGCACATCGTGGAAAATCAATCTAGGCAATATTGCCCTCCCTGTATGGTACATTCCACTGCTTGAAGACAAAACACAGAGCACGTACATTTCAAGTGTTTCATGCATGTAGACTTGTATGAACCTTTGTCAACGTGCAGAAAAACCTTCTGCTGTTAGAAAGTGAAACATGTCTTGAAATGTAAAGATGGTGCTGCCTTTCACTGCACCTGTCCGCCTAGATCCATATATGGATAGGGTTTATCTTCGATAGGTTGTTTTTGCTTGTAACCTGTGGACATGGGGGAAGTGATCAACTGACGTCAATGGTCAGAATTTATAGAAGTATGAAGGTGACGGTGCCGAATATACGCCGAGGTGCTATAACTTAAGCCCACTATTCTCAGCCTTTCGAGGTTCTCGGGGCTTTCAATAATATGCGTCTGCATCCGGTCATGAATTATATACGAATATGTTACCTGTATGTCTAAATATTGCGAAGTTGTTAAAGTCACGTCTTCGATTGTTATCGCGACCATAGTATGAAATGAATCTATACAGCGTGCACCCGAATTCTCCCAACATACTATCAGGGCTATCCAGTTACAACACTGACACGTATATCAATGCAGCCTATGCTGAAAAAAGCATACAACAAAATGACAAGATTTTCAACAGATTACGTTTTTCGCTATTGAAAAGAAAAATTCTGCATGATTTCCAAGATTGCCTCGTTGTCATCGCATTAGCGTACAGCAATTGTTGACGATCCAAAAAATTCTAGTTGTAATGGCTACAACCTTTTGACATATAACCAAACAATGCCGCTTTTATGACTTGTAATGAAAGAATTCATGCGACGTCCTGAGCGATTTATGAAATTTGAGTTTCGCTATGATGCTTATCGCTTGTGTACGTCACATTTTAATACAGGAATTCCTCTAAATCCGTGGACATGACGACACTGTTTTATATCACATTTATATTTTGACATAATGTAATGTGGTGGATCAGTCGGAAAGTAAAGTTAATTCTTAAAGGATAGGCTGTGGCTACTGTGACGTTAATGGGTATCGGTATATGGGTGATGTCACGTCTTTTTTCTAAATTAAAACGGCTGGAGGCGAAGTGATGTTAATGTCAATGGCAAATCCACATTTTTCATTCTAGACTTCTAGCATCTAGACAAATGCCAGGCCTATCCATCTGAGTGAATGTTTGTGTGCAAATTGGATCACGAAGATCTTTAACATCCCCCCACTTTATCAAATTGAGTAGTCACTTCATGCTAGGTAGTAGGCCTAAGAAGATTACGTGAAATTGCGATTTTCGCTTAAATATCTTTGATCAAGTCCGATTACAACGTATACAGAATCGACCTTTTGATTGAAGGTATCAGAATACCTCATATTTTAATCTACATTTACAAAAAAAAATGGAAAATATCAGACCTTTTTTTATGCTATTCTGCAGTTGTTATGGGTTCAGATACACCGTCCTCATCCTCCCACGTGCTCACAGTGTAACTTGCTACCGCGATCCTAATCGTCCAGAACATTCTGCGAATAAATAAAACATATATATCGTGCATAGAAACACGTATCATTCCTGTGTAGCATGAAATTGCTCTAAGAGGTTTGTATCTTTAACATATTCATCTGATAATGATTTAATCCATCCTTGTTTTCTATCCTCGGGGATATAGAGGTATTTATGTCACTTTTCGCAAGAACTAAAAGATAGCATTGAAACTCTTCCTGCTCTATTATGATATGATAACATCTACCTACGACTATGCGGGTATTTTTGGTCACGTATTGCAGTTTGATCATATCCACAAATGGAAATTTGTGTAAGTGGGAGATTTCCTGGAAAGATATCTGCATAAAGGCGTACGCCTAGAGAAAGCTATGGTTTGGAGAGATAGGCTTGGTAATGTGACCGCGTATGAACACATGACGTGGCCTATGGTTTTTAAGCTTGCAATTTTGTTTCGAGTTTTAAATGGATTCGTTATATAAATCAAGTCGTCGAATGCGATGACAAGCGCCACTCCTTATTTCAACAAATTCGCAGATTGGGTATTAACCTTGTTGCGAGTTTATGAACTTGGGCGGTGATTTGAACGTTTTTGCCTCGTGGGTACCTCGCCTTTTGATTGCGAAAGAATAAATACAAACTGTATCGGGACTCTCCTAGCCCTCTATACTGGACATTTGATGTAGCAGTTGTGATCAGGACGTCATCGTGCATTAAAACTAATACACTATCATTAAAACAGTGCATTACATAATAGCGAAAATACAATATAGATTAGTACAGGGATTACACATACAGAAAAGGATACACAATTAACAATCGTAACACACTGTACCAGAATCTATATCATAATTCATACGTCGTTGTTTTGAACAATATCTAAAACACTTTGCGGTTTCACTGTTATCGTAATCCGTGAAAATATCTGTGTAGTCGCATATTTTCGGGATTATAACTAGCTTCATCTTTTTCAAGGAGGGTGTGCATGAATTATAATCTCTCGTTGTCATGGTAATAGGTACTATAACTCCTTTCAAGTGCAAAGTTAATCTGTACTTGAATAAGCTCTTCTGTTGTCTGTGATATTTTTGAACTCGGCGCGTTGCGTAAGTGGTCAAGGACCGTTCATTAACACTCATCGGCATGGTCGGATTTCGTTCTTGAGGTCCCTTAGCTAATGCGTTTGCAAGGTAACTAACTCCCCACGCTATCCTATTCTTGACTCAGAAAATCGGAATCTACACTAAACCGTTCTTTTTCGACGCCGCGTATTTGAAAACCTATAAATTTCGAGTCCCCAAGCATTCAACCATGGCCTACTTTAGTTCCTAGAGTTCCTAGTACCTAGAGTAGGCCATGATTCAACCTAACTTAATTGGATATCAAGCACAGCTCAAAGCATATGCGGCTGTGTGCCAACTGCCAAGTATGAGCCTCATATATTTGGGATCGGTATGGGGTCCAATATTTGCATTTTCACACGTTTCTTCTCACCAGAGTCTAGGCCTAGGCCTAGGCGGTTGTCTTTGTACAGTATCGTTTAGCATCAAGTCACGTTCCGAAAAATGCCGAAGCTGCCTATCTTCATGTTAAATCTCGTCACACGTGTGATAAAATCTCACGTGTTTTCTCGCAGTCGCAAATATTCGTCAAACACTGAAGTGGTATTGGAATTCCCGGTAGCTTTTGTGGCAGGTGGAAATTAACACTTCAAGTCCGTTTCATCATGGCGAAGAGAGGTATAGTGGTGGGGATTGAAATGTCGACTCAAGGGTTACATAATACTTTCTCAATGAGACAAAATTCGAATTCCAGCTTCCAAAACAACCTGAATAACAAGTTGTCTTCCAAGATTTTCTGACATAACGTATGGCTCATCGGCTCATGTAGTTCACCGTTTCCCTTGACTTGACTTTATTGTATTCTTTGAAATACTGTACAGTTGTTGGTCGGTATTAAAGATCATAAAGAATGCTTACGATACGGTCTCTGAGAGTTACTGGAAGCATCATGATGTGTATAACACTGTCTCTCTCTTGCTTCATACTGAGCGTAGGATGATTTACTCATAGCTTGTTGAAGTCAAGAACAACTCTGTTCATGAGTCGTATGTAACTCACACAAAGAGGTGTTTATTGTCGCCACGTTCTGGTGCGACATCGCGCAATGACTGCGCGTAGTATTTTGTTGTAGTTTTTGTTATTTAAGCCGTGGTTGATATTAGAGTCATGTGCTGTGGCAAGGTCGAAAATTGTAAAAGAAGAGGATTCAGTGGCAAATCCGGCTGGGACCTGTCTCATTTCTGATGCTGTGCGTCATTTTTCACATTCGTTGTTTACTCGTAAGCGAGATGTAACGCATGTCGTAAGGATATTCTTCGTAATCACCTGTTTGCTTTCGCAGTTAAATCCAGATTTACTAGCGCATTTTAAAGTCCTTTACGTCAGCGGAATATTTGCGATATTAGCCACGAGGCATCAAAAAGCTTTTATCTCGTGATTTACGGTAGCATACTGTATTGTTCACCCAATACATTGACTTGTCACAGCTGTTACAATCTTGCGAGAAGATTATGAGAGAGAATTAGAGAATTTATTCGTTTTGTCCAATCCGTTTCAGTCTTCAAAACAAGAGGCATATCACTGAACGAATTTAAATAAATTTCTAGATAGTATACGCGAGAGCGTCACCGCGGGGCATCACTTCACGAAAGCGATAAAACGCGCGATTCCGGCTGCTATGGGAGTAGTCGGGAAGCGTATATACACAAGTTGTTTCATATTGCGCTCTGCTGGCTGAATCGTGTTTACTGAACTTGTACTATAAGCCTAATTTCGTCGATGGAAGCGTGGGAGCTAGGAACTGAAACCTGTTATTACAATTTCTGCGGCTCAATTCCGAATGGTATACTACTTGTTACATGGGACTAAACAGCCAAGCTATTACGCAATTTTAGACAGGTACAATGCCTACTCGGTAAGTTCACAGGGTGTGGCCGAACCCGTTCTCACAACAAGGTCGCTTTTCACCTCATGTCGACCTCAACCTTGTTGGCGTCTCTATTTTAGTTTGTGCCGTCGTTACCGGATTTATACACATGTTGCCAGAACACACAGAACAGTTATTTTTCAGAAATATACAATCAACCGCACCCATTTTAGTCACGTATCGTCACTAATGACTTTCAATGTTCAATGATTTTCTGTCCCACCAGAAATGAAAATGTATTTAGTTACCAATCAGGTGAATATTTGTTATGAGATAGTTATTTTTTGAATTTGTAACCACAACACTTAAGAATCGTGATGTCTTTTTGTAGTAAATGCATTGCTGAGGTCTCGGCTATAATTGAAAACGCTTGTCTGAGTCTGAGTACGCGAAACCGTACACGGCACCGTTGCTAGTCATCAGATGATTTTTAAAACCAAGTAAAAAATTCGTTAAATTCTGTTCGGCTTCTCAAAACAATAAATTTGAAACTAAAAATTTCGCTGCTATAAGTTATGTTACTTGGAGAATACATGTGGTGTGTGGGTGTTCGGATACCGGAGACCTGTTCAAATTAAGATAAATTAGGATTTGATTGGTCGATTTGTTTGTATAATGTAATGAGTATTAGATGATTGGATTTACTGTCAACAATACATGTATAAATGGGCATTACACTCTGCTAAATCACTATGATAATGTCTTCTGCCATATCGCATCATAACCGAATATTTTGTAAAGATCGAATGGGTTCAACCCTAAGCAGACATTTGCGCTCGGCCTGCGCATGGCACCGCGCTACAATTGGAGTGTGTGGCGCTAAGGGTATGCAAGCGCTGGCTTGTGGAAGCGAGGCCATATCTGAGCATTTTATTAGCAATAACCTTTTTAGATATATTTCACTTTTTCATTTAGAGATGATTCACCACAGATTTAAACGTACGGCCTTGGTTTTTTTGAGAATAACATTCGTATTCTGCGATTCAGATACACTAGTCGAGGCTCTAGAGCACAAAAGAGATCGTATTTAGTTAAAAGGCGTAATTTTCAGATTAAATATCCGAATTACATCACGATTTCCGATCTAGAATGTAACAACAATACGACTCATTGTCCGGGTGAAGTAAATCGACGAAAATCAATGATAAAATTCGCCTCATTTTGAGACAATTCCTTCACAGTAGTCGTTGGTTTATGTGCTTTTGCGAGTTTATAGTAAACTCTGTGAATCATATTGTAACGAATATGTATAAGTTTCAGACATTGTGTAGGTGGACAATCAATAGCTTTATCTAACTTGTCTAAATGAGGCATGTGACAAGCTGATGAAGATGCCACAGCCCGGAAATGTAGACCGATTATCTCATGTTAACGGATGAAAAATGTGTCCGTCTTTAATCCGAATGTGTAATCCGAGTGATGATATAGGCCAACCTGGGTCTTTCTGTCTGGAAAAATGTTTAAGTCTACGTTCCGTCCGCGGTCTTTAGAGCTTCTAGCCCTACAGATTGTGACAATGCCCGTTCGGGCAACAGTTTCTGATGGACCATTGTCCAATTTATGAGATGCGGTTGATAAAAGCACCATTTTTCACAAACTTCTGATATAGACTACTTGTGTTGAAAAGGTTTCATTCTAAAGTCCGGCATGTACTTGATTCCAAATTCACTTCAAATAGTCCTGATTCATAAAACCAAGTGTTTTGAAACATAATAGAATTCCCCTACTTTGATATTGAATTGCAAATGTGCTATCGAAATTTTACATTCGACATCATGTTTTTTGTAGTTTTTCCTGGAAGGTTAGTGGTGTGTGATAACGGAATCGGTAACTTCTCAACGCACGCAGGTTGGTGTTGAATCTTTTCAGTTTGAAGGATAATATTTGTGCGTTTTTCGCCATTGGATCCGTTTAATCTCTGACGTATATTATGTAGTCATTGTTTTGATTTTGGGTGATGAAGTTGGGTTGGGGGGTGAATTTTTGTTGTGATAAATCCCGAACTCGCGTCGCCCTTTGTTCTAGATAAAACCTATTTACAGCTTAAATGTTGTCTGAAGCTTGACCGTACCAGCATGAAAATCCCCGCACTGATGATAATACTTTCTTTCTTGTAGATTAGTTCAAGTGTTGCATTCGTATTCGTATTCTGATGGCTGCTAGTTAACACAAACTATTGACCGAAGTTGCCTATAGATTGACTGAGTAAATCGGGGGTTAATATCGATAGAAATTGTGAGATTGGAGACATTTTATCAAAGCCGTGTTTCGTCATGATGGTTGCCTAATTACTCGTTTACTAATGCCTTGGCACACTACAACTCGGCGCCTCTTTTGTCATTTCTGTTTCGCTAGTAGATCGAAAATGCATAATTAGACGTCACTATCTCTCCAAATGGCGTCAAAACCCTGTCATTAACGGACACAAAAAAATAAGGGACACTACGATTATGTTAACAAGAATCCGTGTAAAATGAATGATAACAAAGTATGTTCCGAAATTTGGATTGTCTTAAACTGATAGATTGCCACTTTATGAGATAAATGTACAATAAGTCATCACATACAGTAGGAAATCTTTCTGCCGCTTTTGCAAGGGCGTCTAGAAATACCTGGGCTGACCGCCGTAACTACCTTACTATACTGTAACTATGAATCATACTCATGTCCTACTATATCAAGATATGTAGGCCTAACGCAGCTATGGCGACTTCGTTCACTACGAATGTGCTTGAAAATCGGTACTTTGGATCTGTTGAGCCGCGTCAAAATCGGAAATCGGACATTGCCTTGACATTGTCCCCAAGAAAAAGGATTTCGTTTTTCATTCGCGACACAAATTCAATCATTTTAAACTTCACTATTGAATCTTACAGTAAGATTTCAAAACCCCCTCCGGTAAATAATTGTAGAAAGCCTCCTTTTTTAAAAAAAAAAATCTCCAGGTAATGATATCACTTTCTTTTTCTAAATGTTAAAGTTGTTGGCATGTGATGAGACTAATTGTAAAATCAAGTCTTAATTAGAGGTTACGAATATGGAATTCTGCTGTTCGCGACAATGTGACGAAGGTCATTAACTTTACTTACATATTCTGACGTATGATCTTTAGGAAATGGTTTCCTAAATACTGAATAAATCGTCGATTGCTTTAACCAGAAATTATGGATGCTCGTTGCTTACTGGAATTTTTCAACGAACAATGTGCGGTTTGTTAGCGTTTGAACTCCGCACCTCGTCCGTAATTCACCATGGTTTTACAACGGTCGCGATTTGGAGGAGAGAAAATGTCCCTCCTCATTTCCATATGACGTATGACCGATTACACGCAGACTTTTCGTTGGCTAACTGTAAATCATATCTAGCAGCACCTCTAATATGGGGTATAGGCGGAGGTGAAAGAGCCGATCGGTACGCCCCCCCCCGAACTGTTAATCATATCTATCCACTCAATACAATGTCCATCTAATGGGGTAAGGGGGTCGTCGGAGGAGAAAAAAACGGGACGATAGCGGCCATCCATGCATACGGATATCAAATTTATCACCGAAGCAATTATGCGGTCCATTGAGCATGAGTCTGTTATGGGTTCGATCCGGTTCTGGCTGGTTTCGGGTGCGAGACTTTCTGTCTTCTTACATCTTTCGTAGCTGAGAACAGAAATCGTTACCTTTCTTCTTGTACCTAATTACCTATCTCTCTCTTCAATTAAGTTTGATTGGAATCGCAACGTTTGTATAATGGCTGCTCTTTTACGATTATTTCTCGCGTGAGGTCTTAATCGTGGCTCATCTCTGTAGTAATTACAAGCGACATTTTACGAGAATGAAGAAATAAAACGTGTCTGGATTTTATCCAACGTTATGTATAAATACAGTGCAATACGGAAACGGATGTTGCATAATTAAACCGATTTTGAGTAGAAATTGTGTGAAAACGTAACATACACACTTAGAGTTGTGCAAGAAACAATGGCCTATCCCAAATTATCTGGCAATTTTTAAACAAAGAGATCCGTTTTCAAATGATGAAGGAGCGGAGCTGCATATTAACTTGGATGGACCATGGCCTACACTCTAGGTACGGTAGGCTACTAAAGGAACTAAAGTAGGCAATGGAACTGAGGTGTCACTCTGTGACGAGATATTGTCCGCCATCGGCTACTACCAAGATATAGACAAATACTGTAGTACCATTCGTACATATCGGATCTCGCCGGATATCGTATAAATAAGTCGGCCTATCCGGCCAAGTTCACACTGCCTACTCTTCAAAATCTCCTAGTACATGGGTTGCTAACCCTTTTTCGGCCGATGGACCAGCTTTAAATCGGTTAAGCATTTCCCGCAACGGCCTTAAGCCCCTGCTTGGAGACCGTCGTGTACCGAAAAGTATAGTTATCATTAAGCTGCAATTTAGCTGTCAAGGGAAATGTGTGAAGATTATGAGAATAGGGTTGAATCGTTTGAATGATAACAGATTGGACGTAGATATTACGTCAACGGTTACGCTTCAGTTCCGTTGTGAAACTGATCGAAGGATAAGACAAATTGAGGATAACAAATCAATCAGATGTATTGAGATAGGAGACGGGCATTTTTGCTATGAAAACAACCCTACATTCCATTAACTAACACGAAATAAGGAGAAAAGTATAAATTTCAAAGTAACTATCGGAAGACTATGGTTGCCTATAGAGACCAATGCAATGCACTTGTGTAATATCGGATATCGGATTAAACTACAGGATGAATTCCAGCACAGGTGTTGCAAAAACTCGGCATAATCTTCCAGTTACTTCACGACAACTCATTCGTAGTCAAGGGTTAATCTTTTTATTGATAGATACGCAAACATACAGGCAACATCTCCTCACGATTTCATCCCGTTCGGCAATGTGAAGGTCGTTAGGGTTACTGGTATTTTCAACTAAGAAATAAAGAGATCATGGTTTTATTCAAACTTCAAGTATACATTTGTGTAGTTGCTCACAAGAAATTTCCAATTTGATGGAAGCCGTTACGTGACTTGTAAACGTGAAACGTTGTTGTGGTATATTTGCAAAGTATGCGTGATAAGGGGGGGTTGTGTTTACCATCCTGATAATCTATATTAAGAGTATCTAAATAAACTGTATAGAGTGAGTGCGTCACGGAGTGTTGATGGTGAGAATCTGAATTTAGAATGTTGTAAGATAAAGTAGCCTAGGCTGTTTCACCTTGCACGTCATTTTACTCTGCATGGGATGATTTCAGAATCTCTCGCTCTGACGTGAATTAGGCTACATATTCATTTTCATTTTGATCAATGCCTGCTTTTAAGCTATGATGTCATCTCCTACTTGACGATGTTGGAGAATTGCTCAATCACAGACCTCTCTACTTACTCACATTCTAGTTGACCCTGTCAGAAATGATGGCACTCGCTTAAGGCATGGACCCGATGATCAGTCTTGGTGTCTCCTAATAATGAACGAGACTCTGCTGGTAAGGCGAATTTCACTAGTTGCGCAACAACCATGTTTATCTGCGTCTAATCCATTTTCACCTGGTTAAAGAGCAGAGCTCCGAAATCTCAAGAAGGTTCGTCTGGAGTAAAAACTGTGCTAACACTCTCTGTGTACGGATGAGTTAATACTTTGGTTTACTCCATTGGGGAATATCCGTTAGGACCGTTAGCCTACTATAAATTTTACTACGTTATCAAACAAACGTGTGTGGCGGTTGGATGATTCAGGTGATGGCTCATTCATTAAGTGAGAGCCATGACACGTCGAAGTGTCAATTCGTAGCAACAAAGATTATTGATTACTTGATTTACTTTGGATTAAATCCTATTCGAAAATTCACTCAAGCAATTTGTCTCTGTTTGACCGAATGGTTGTTTTTTCTACGACGTCATAACGACGCAGCGGCTGCATGGTGCCATCGAGTGATAGGAAAATGTTGCCGTCGCACCTTCCCGTAGCCTAAATCCCGACGGTTGCATTCTATTACAATCTTCTATCTTGTACTTCTATCCTAGATATGTGGTCGTGAGTCCGTGGGAGCATCAGCTGCTGTGGTGTCCTTACCTTTTTGCGAGGAGGTATTCACGCGCCATCGTGATGTTTTCACTCTAGGCCTTCGTAATCATTTCATGCGATGATGTCCCTCCCGCGTCTGCTTTCATAAAAAACCTCGTCGACCGCATTCGTTATGCGTAATGGTCTTGAATTATCCTGTAAGTCATCCGTTTCCGTTTGTGGTGACGTTGTCACGTATCCTACGTTACGGGTTGTACACTTTGAACTTCTTAACGGTTGATCTGCAGATTTAACTCGTGAGACACCTGCTTGCGGGTTTTTCAACGATATTAAATCTTAGTGTTGACCGACAATCCGTCTTTTTACAATATGCTATAGCTATGCTTCCGCCTCGTCACTAGTTGCCAGTTACCAAAGTTAGTACGTGTGGATAAAGTCATAAAATGCGATCACCAACACTAGACTGATTTCGTCACTCTGCTTAAGATAACATTGAAACATCTGTTAGCGTTCAACCGATGATGCTTTCGTGCTCATCGACGTGGTGTACCACTTATACCCTACGAACGATGGCTGAAAGAAAACAGAACTTTGTGCTACCGTCACGCCTTGTGAAAAGGATTCTTGTCGAAGATATAGCAGTCAAATGCATCCCAGTAGACTGTGTAAAATCGACTTGGAGCCCGGTGCTGAAGTTCTGCTTCGGTGGTCATTCTGTGATTGCATAACGTTCCTATGTTACGGTCGGTCCCTTACATGGATATATACTGGCTGCGTCAGGAAGGACATCAAATCAAGTCAATTGCGACTCAACCCGCTGTGACCACCCAGTAATGTAGGCGACAAGGGCTAATTTGCTATGGGTGAAGCATATACTGTAACATCTGCGAAGCGTTTCCATTCTCTCTAAGGACCCAAGGTTCTCCACTCTCTCTAATTTGTGACTTTGCGTGTCGTTATATCCAACCTTTTACACGTGCTTCATCATCATTCTGCATTTTGCCTTACGCGTCAGGGACACCCGTCATAATATACCTCAGGGTGAATCATCAACTGCTCCCCATTAAAGTATCTCGTCACCAAAAACCTAATTTTTCGTCTTTAAAGGTTACTATAGACAACAGAATGAAGATTTTTAGTCAAGCGTTGGGTTTAGGAAACAAGGTCTACAGATCCGCCGACAGAAATCGCTACCGTACCCAAGCAAAATTCTGTCGCCGGATGAATCACTAAGATTAGTGGAGTAAAGGTGTTTACCAGGTCTGTTACTTTGAAACATATTCTCGCCAGGTAACGATTCATTAGTTAGTTTTGCAATAAATAAGAAATGTTGACATCACGCCCAAGAATCTACAAGTCTGATGGAGTGACTTGAGTAATGAATTTAGAACGTTGTTCGGATTAGAAAATACATGACTGAACGGAGGACTTTTATGAAAGGAATCCGTTGAATTACAGTATAGATACATTCAATTACTTGAATCACTGATGTATACATTTCCGCTCTGTCTCTTTCCTTGTTTCGTCTTTACAGCGTTTACAACTGCCTGGGCTCATGTACCCCATCGTTCCGTCCATCCCTTTTCAGACTCCGTGGTTTAGGGTGACCATGCGCGGGACAGTCGAACTTTGAATTATACGCTTGTACAGATATTGATATATATCTCTCAACCAACTAGAGTGCATTCTACAAAGGGTTTGTAAAACTGTCTGACATACTTTTGCATGGTCATTTCACACATACGCATGCATCCAATAAAGATACAATTGGATCTTGCAGAGCTTGTGTAGCCATTCGATATCTTCACACGGTATCTTGTATCTTAAATCGATACTTGGACAAACGTGAGATTGCACTGTATTTAATGAATTCTCACTTACGATAGGGTAATGTTAGGATAAAATTTCCTCTAAAACACGTCAGTAATCAGCAGCGCTTAGCTCAACCAGCCTACGCACATTATAATTATTAATATTTCGCAAGTTCAAACGTAGCATGCATGCAGGAAAGTATAGCCACGCTAGAAATCTAGATCATGTTGCGTGTAGGCTACTGTAGTTGCCATCATAAGATGCCGTGAGTCGTGACGAATAAGACCGCCGTTCGTTCAATGGTAACCTCCAAACCTTTTGCATTTCTGCGAAAGTGCCCACTTTGCTGTTTTGTAGTAATGGCGCAGCATTCTTGTTGGACATAGTAAGCGACAGACCATGCAAGAACTTCTTTGTGATATTGTTGCAATTTTCTGAGATTTAATATTGCCTTTCTGGTCGAGCGTGCATTCTAATACGGTGGTTTCACAGTTATGCACGCGAAAAATATCCAAGTTCTTTTACGCTATTAACAAAGATCAACTATTTTTAGTTAGCTCCTTTACTTTTTTGACTTTGACTGGATTGACTGACTCTCACATTTCAAAAACTAAGCTGAAAAGTTGTGCATATTTGTAGCAACGATATCTACTGCTACTATTTTTGGAAGCACTTCAATATTTTCAAAACGGCTTGAAACTTGATGCCCGTTTCCACCTCTGAGACTTTCCAATTCCCAACGAGTAGGCCTTCATTATTATACACCTCTATTTTTGTGATTCATTCATTAAAGTTTCTGTTCTACAATGACCCATGAATAAACATATGGGGTGGGGTGGGGGTGTATCCACTGGACCGTAGTGTTAACTGTGCTGGCGATGGAATCGGACCGAGCTCATCACGTTGGAACCCTGTGTTTTCATCGAGACTTGAGATTTTGGGTTGCTACATTGGTGAGAAATATGCCATTCTAGAGAGCTGAAGCCCTGAGAAGGGATCGTTCGTAATGCGTTAGTAAAGCCGATGATATGTGTAGTGACTGTAGTGTGTCACCTGGGCTTCGTGCTAATAGTGCAACAAATATTATACTCCAAAATATCCCGCACACATTTTGTTCAGACACGACCATTCCTTTCTGGCTTGCGGTAGACCGTGTGAAGAATACGTGACCGCCCAGTAAAAATATGAGGTGCTGCCTTTTCACACAATTTGTATCAGTTACGGCAAATGCATGACGGTTGCGGAATGTAATCTTTCAGTAAATACAGAGCCAGCCCACCAGGTGAATTTTTGACGTTTTCAACTACTAATCTAAGGCTGAGTACTTCAGCTCAATGCAAATAGTAGGCCTATACACGATATCGCAACTCTAGTCACATTTGGATATTGCCAAAGACCTTCTGCTGCGGCGCTTCTTTAGACAGACACATTCCCGCTCTGATGAACATACCAGAAATTGTTTTGCCATGTTTTGGGCCATACAAACACTTTTCCCGTTAAGCCACATGGCATGGGTGTCTTAGCAAATACCATTTGTCGCGACGTCGTCTACGAAAGATTAAATACAGACGACAGTTACTGCGACGTGTACCGGCCATGTGTGAGTAAACGTGTTTGGCAAAAAGCGTAGCGATCTAGCAGTGAATATTTGCACGGTCCCTTGGAATATATACCAACCGTTGTATCACGGTCTGAAGAATATAGAAATTTCTTTGTTTTTTTTTATAAAAGAGCTGATGTGGATCAGATTTCACTGCGCTCAGGTAACAATGATTCATGCATTAAAGAGGCGTCTCTTATCTGTCAGAGGAGTTCTCAAGAATCACACACCGGCACAGTAAGCCGTAGGCTAACACACGGTCTATTGAATCTTTAGGCCAGTTCAAAACCACAGCTATAGTTGGTGCTGAAATGAAGTTAACCTTGTTTTGTAAAACAATGTCAGGTTTTCTTGTGAAGGTCATAATTCCCTTGAATGATTTTTATACTGAAGCTTATCGAAGTAAAAAAGGCTTTGCCGGGTTTATGTTACGCCACTTAGTAATGCACACAAATACTAAACCAACCTAGACTGACAGTAACTAAACGAATTACGAATTTATGATTCAAGTTTAGGCACCCACGCTAGGTCTGTTGTGAAGTTTTCTTGTGTGATTCATCATTAAATAAAGGATTAACATGCTTAACATACCCTTGTTCAAGCATGGGGTAGAGTTACAAATATTATTGGCGTGGAAGTTTTGAGGAATGTCTGTGTTTGTTTTTCAAGACTGATAAAATCACCCACACTATTTCAATAAGCATTGGCCTGGCGTACATGATGACCTAGCCTGTAAGCTTTAAATGGAGCAAACAAATGTTGGAGGACCAAATGCTAAATACAAAGCCTGTCATTTTCACCTCAATGGCTCTATAGCTCCACCATACATCATCATCACCTACTATCTATGACCGCACCATAGTTCACCATATTCTTCCATAATTTGGCACGCCCTCTACCGAATAATGATTGAATATCATAACGTTCTCTAGGTGACGCGCTTGAGTTGTCTGGAGGTTGTTACAGCAGCAGCAGCAGTTAGCTCGCTATTGTTGTTGCAGTTGTGTACAGTTAGCAGCCAACATGCTCCGAATTCGATCGAAATATTGCCGTCCATTTGTAGATGGACTGTTGAAGCGGATTATAGAGAAAGGGAAGAAATCCTACACCTGATCCTTGTGCAATTTCCTGACCTGCTGCTTCAAATGAGCAAGGTAAGTTCTGGATTCTGGGGTAACCCTAATATACAAGATGGTTCTTATGACATGACATAAGAGTGCTGAGTGGGTTCTGTACCTAGTTCGAAAGTGACAAAATAAAAATTATCTCCATAAGACTATAATGGCGACGAAACGATAAGAGTGTGAACGCTATCATCAGGAGCGAGACCATAAGCCAGCAACACTTGATATAAAATGAAACCTGCAGATTTTTCACACGGTTTCAATTGATAGAGCAATTGACAGACAGTAGATGTTCTGGTATGGGGCCCGGCCCGCAAGGCCTTACAATCAGTCGCCACCCATGGTGTGTGGGGATGTTGGGACAAGGGGTAAGTTGCTACAGACCTCGTCTCAGTCACAATTTTTACCCTGATCACATGTTCTCTGGTCAATGAAGTGTTAACATATACCTCATCTCACAGTAGCAACGTGAGAAGACAAGAGGAAGAGCTGCTAGTGTGGTGACCGATTTTCTAGTTTTAGTGGGCTATTTTGGTCCAAACCAAGATTGGCGTTTTTTATGACATTCAATCATTACTTCTCAGGGTTATGTCGCCTTACTTAGTTGTAACCAGGGTTATGAGGCATTGATAAAACGGCTTCAACAGCATGGTTTTAGATTGCACTGCTGTTCGGGCATGTCGTGAAATTTTTGTTTGCTTTGGTGACGTCATGAAGGGGCAATTTGATACAGTGCGGGAAGGGGCATATCGAGACATCTCAAATTTCCTCTCCAAGCGTAGTGAACATCGCGAAACATCCGAAAAGAAACATTGTCAATAAGCTTCCAGCACCTACGCGTGTTAGGGGCACAGCCCGATTCTCTGCAAAGATGAACTTTGCTGTGGACCAGTCACGGCACGATCCACTTTAAAGACTATATATTAAACCATTTTCTTAGAACATCTTTTTGCTTTAAAACGAGTTTGTCGTTTGTCTGGTTAGGTAATATTTGTCCTTCTGTTGCTACCAACTGTCAGGTTGCATTAAATGTCACCTTATGGCTCTTTGCTATTTCTTTACGGTTGAGTAATCACCTTTTCAACTTGCCCCCGCCAAATCTCAACTTACCTCTTTGTGGGGGCAAGTTGGGACAAAGCAGCACAGTGAACAGTGACAGTGATGCAATAAGTTATTCTGATGCTTTGCATCTTTGCAGAAACAGCATAACATGGGGTAACATTTCGGACCTCATCTGTAGGAATTGCTTTATTGGTTTGAATATTACACTAAAAATGTGAATGAGTGTCTCAACATGCCCCAGTCTTCCCTAATCTAGGTACTAAAGTAGGCCATGCGCCACCTGTCCGAGATCATCAACTCCTAAATGCTGGCGAGAGATGCGAATAAAGAAATTAATATTACACTACCGAAAATGGCAGTACCGGTAGGGAAAAGATAAACCACTATAGAATAACAAATTCGATATAGAATCCATCTTGAACACACCGACCTACCGAGTTCGCTGTTGTTGCATTGATATGCCTCATACACGTTGCACCATTTCCGTTTCGTACCCGGGTGCATTCCCTGGTACGCTGTTCTCGCGTCGTCTTGTCTTAGACCGTAAACGAGAGAACGGCCAAACACAAGATCGCAGTTAGTCAGTGGGTCAAAATGACATATTGGGCTACCTACAACAGTTACATGCAAAATCCAATGGAAGTTTTTCTCAAGCCTTCAGAAATATTTTATAGTCAGGATAGTATTGCGTCGAGATTCCGTGATGGCAGGAGTGTGAAAGATGCTGCAATACTTATGGTACACAGAAAACTTGACGTAGAAGACTTCCCTACTATTCAAGTTATTAAACGAAGCAATGGGAAATACTACAGCCTCGACAACAGAAGATTATATGTATTCCGAGTTGGTCAATACCATGGCGTTGTTGCCAAAGTTCCAGTTACAATAGTAACCGAGCAATGGTATCACCAGCAAAAGTTTACTAGCAAAAATGGTGGTACTGAAATAAGAGTACGACGAGGAATAACGTATTCCAATTGGAAACCTAGTTGGAATGAAACAGTAAAAGTTCAAGATAGAGTTGCAAGTCGTCGCGAGTCGGCTGCTCAACCCCAGCGTTACGAACGCAACCAATACAAAGGGAACACACAAGCTGCACCACGGCCTCAATATGAAGAAGCTGCTACAAAGAGTAGAGCATCAGGCAGGCCAGGGTATCCCGCTACGGCCGTACGCGGCACCTCAAGTTTTGGATATAAAGCGGAAGATATCCTTTCTGCCTTACAAGGCCTCAATATCAATCGAGGAGAAACAGAAGTACAGTCTCGCCACAAGCGCATTCAGAATAACGCTACCGTCAGAACGGCCAATGTCGCGCCAAGTGCAAAACGTCAAGGCCTCTTTGTGCGCACTCGTCCCATAACCACTGATCCTCCAACCACCGTCCGTGATCATCAGACAGCAAGGCAAAGAGAAATCGATCGACTGATCCGGAAATTGTTACTGGAATTGGATTACTAAGTTTAGATATACCACCACTGGAATTCACTCGGAATTGAGTAACGTTTTGGTTGCTCTACGGTGCAGATATCGTAGTTGATTTCAGAAAGTCATCGTTGAGTGACATTTGACATGTAACTGTATAACTCCAGTATATTATACATAATAATTTTATGCAGCAAAGAACACCTGCATCGTTTGCCTACATCATTACGCATTTTGTTACTGGTTTGTAGGCCTAGTTTTTATTGGTTTCTTTCAGTCGTTCACCGTTTGCTCCAGTTTACCACATCGCAATATTATCCGCTATTGCGGCAATGACGCAATTTTCGTTGGTATAATGGATCATGTGATATCGGGCCTGTATCATATAGCGCGTCATGGATTTAACAACCAATGGATGCTCGACATACGACGCGCTATAAATAAAGCATGTTTTCGCGTTGTAGGTACTTCCCCGATAAATCCTTCGCTGGTATTTATTAATTTCGCTCCACTTTGTGTGGTAATAAATAACTTGCACTAAAACACTTGACGCCCGTTAGCGCCTGCGATTTGCTTGCTTTGTGACCGATTTACTGGAGTCCACATTTATAATTTATCACTAATATTAGTTCTGGCCCCGTTTGCATTGTCTGATTGCATATATGCAGAATATATCCATAGGCTTGACTGTATTGAGCTAATTCTACTCGTACTTTATCGCGATCAATTACATTGAAAAATTTTCTTCTTTTTACGGAATGAAGGTCGTAGGTCGTATTAGAACGTATACAGGCTTGTACATATAAGGTGTGAATAAAATGCATAACATTGTAGAAAACTGGAAGTGATAACTGCGCGTTCACCTGGGAGATTATCGCCTTTGTTTGAGATTTAACTATCGCTGTTTTAAACCGATATCGCAGTTCTTGGTACCATATAGTTTTTCGGGAGTTGCAAATTTATAAAGGCGAACGCTGTTGCCAACCGAGTGCATGCAGCAACTAGCGATATAGGGATGTTACAGTATTATATAACCTCCCAGTCCCAACATTGCAATGCACTTGCAATAAGTTTGCCGACGTTATAATCACCATTGACCATCAGTAATTTTAATCGATATAACATTTGAAACTCGGACATGTTCAGAAATTCCCCAGATCAGCCACGGTAGGAGCCGTATACACACAAATAGATTGACAAAGCGACCACGCCCATACGTGTCCCTGATATTGTAGCATACATTACGTAATCACAGTAAACAATTCGGGCACGAGGTGAGTTCTTTGCTCAGGATTTTAATCCTGGGTGAATCCCCTGGGCAGTTATTAATATGCTGTGAATATTGTCGCGATAAATAAGATAAATCAAAGAGGGTCCAAGGCATCAGATTTTGATCTGACAGCGGAATGAGTGGTTGGATGTACTGTTACGAGCGACAACATCAGCTTATTGATGGATATGAAATGTTTCTCAAACCATCAGAAATATTTTTCAGTCAAGACACCATTGCTTGGAGGTTTCAGAACGGAGGTTCCTTAGAGAATGCAGTGACTCATCTGTTGAATGGATCCCTCAGTGTTGAGGACTTTCCTGCTATTCAAGTGGTTAAATTTGTCGACGGAAAATATTACAGTCTCGACAACAGAAGGCTTTATGTATTCCGCGTCGGTCAATACTACGGTGTTGTCGCCAAAGTGCCAGTTCAAGTGCTTGATCTACAACCACGTCACCTCAAGAAATTTACAACCAGAAATGGAGGGACTGAGATATCCCTAAGACAAGGGGAGACACAAGTCAATTGGAAAGATAGTTGGGTTGCAACTGCTACATTACCACAACCAATAATGTCACAAGGACAACTCACTGCTCACTCACTAAATCGTGGCTCGGCGTCATCAACTCATCTCAGCGTCGCTACGAGGTACAGTACAGTACAGTACATTCATGTAGTAGGCCATGAGTACACCTAACGAAGACGCCAGTTTGACATCTGCTTTCAAAGCTCTAAAGATCAACCAAGCAAACAAGGATCAGGCTAGCGTCATGCTTTCTCCAGAACAAGATAAACATGTTGCTGTTGGATTGAATGCTATCTCAAACAATACTTTTAGTAGCCGTACCGTTCTGCCACCCCTGACTGAGCAGCAGAAGTTAACACTTGTCCGGTTGGAACTGTTCTTACGCGGTTAGCATCCTATCCATCAATAAACAAATAGTTTCTCAATCAATGTACCCTTGATACACTCGGAATACATACATATTATTGTATGACACCGTTTTGAGTGTCTCGACTGTATATATGAGATCTATGTAAACTCAAAAACAAAAATACATGTGGGCTAATGCTTATGCGAAATTGTTCTACCGCAATCGCTATGCAATATGCATACATGATAACAAAAATCAAAAAATAAAATATGTAGTACTCATACCTAGCGGCTAGCGCAGTTTTGCGATCGCATACAAGAACTGTATTGTGATTTAATGTTAACTGTGTTAAGATTTTGTGTATTTCTATAGCTATTTTTATGACTATGAAATTCCTTAACTGCATGTAATAGGCTACTCCATGAAAAATGAAAAACAAAACGTATATATATTCAACTGTAGCTTCGTTATACTTTTTTTATCCGTTCATCTACTTCTATACAATGTAGACAATTTTTGATTCATGTCGTCTAGCCTATGAGTTCAAATTTTCCGACTTTCGACAGAAACCCAGCATAAAATATCTACCGGATTAAACGAATTACGCCGTCTTTTTGATGATCCCCACCCTAGCGTTTCTAATTGACCTTGAACCTCCTGTAGTCAGTGGCACGATCATTTCAGTGTCCATCATCAACCATCTGCGCATTTCAGTACTTTTCCGTCCTCGTTTCCCGCCTGTTTTTTGTAACGTACCTTAATATGCGATAAAATTCCAATGAAAAGTTGTTGAGTGATTTTAGCCAATGTACCATTTTCATGCAACATATTGACACCGGTGTTTGTATATTTTTATTTTTCATCATACGCCTAATGTGTGTAATCAGATGTAAATAAAAGCGATTAGTCGTAGCAAACTGCTTTTAGCGACGAAGGTCGTGTTGTAAGGTCTGCAACGGTAGGCCCTAATTTTTTTTTTGTTTATAAGTCCCAAGAGTGAGATTTATGTGCGTTCCCGCGAGCCGCAAAAGAATGTTCTGGTGTTGGCGCAGTGCGACCGTCTTTGGACCGATAGATAGAGGTTATGGGTTCTAGTCCCGCAAGGGGCTCTTTTAATATAGAGTTGTACGTTTACATATTCAAATGAGATAATAGAATCCACCACAAACGTTAGACCGAACCGGAGAAAATATTTGGAATTGAAATTTACTGGGAGTGGATAGGGTGGGATAGACCCCCCGACGCGCGAAGCGCGGAGGCGAACTCTAAGGCGCCTCGCCCCCCCTACTGTCTTAATGCGCGGGGCAGTGCGCGAGCGAGCGCGCGGCAGCGCGCGAGGTCGGAAAAATGAAAAGGTCACCCTGGATGTTAGCATCCAGAGGTGTAGTCCCAGTCAGTATAGGACCTGAGGCTGTAAGACTTCGCGTTCGAACATCGCTGGAGCCTGAAGGGTTAGGGTTCGAGCATATATATAAGTCCGAAGTACCGATGTTGGGGTTCGAACCAAGTCCGACCAGGTCTATCTGAGGCCTGTATGCTTAGGGTTCGAGCATATATATAAGTCCGAAGTACCGTAGTTGGGGTTCGAACCAAGTCCAATGATGATGTTCGGGGTCCCGCGCACAGAAGCAAACGGTACCTCGGCGCAACCAATTGCGCTACACGATCGTCCCTCACTCCTCATCCTACTTATATATTTATCTTTGTTTTTGGGGGATTTTGCTGAAAATAAGAGACAAGTACCGTAGGCCTATTATGAGAGAACCTCCAAACTATTTCCGACCGCTCTCACTGGTGCATATCTTGTCATAGTTTGCCCTGAGAAGCCGCCTCTGGTTCAGACATATCGTAACCCAAACAACACACGCCGGGCTTGTGCTCAAGAGCTTCCGCCATGGAAAAGCGCCAGAACTGACAAGACAGTAGCCAGTGCTACTTTGCAGAGAGCACATATCTCATCACATTGTAACATAAGATGTATTAAGGCGGAGTTGTTGGTAAAAGGAAATTTCAAAAATTACAAGACAGATCAGATGAGTAGAAACTGGGAAGACCTGAAGGCACCTATTTGGATTTGCCCGAACGCCATTCGCGTTTGAGGCAGGGTTATGTCATCCATCAATACAATTCAGCGAAACGTTTCACCAGATATAACGCCATGTCTCACTGAGCCTTCTCACTGAGTAAAATTCTTATGATATTAGCACGGACAACATCACTATTGCTAGAGGCAATCGTGCCGTATGGCGTAGGCACATGAATTTTTCTACTATAAATCTATAATATTAGAGGGTGTTTTTTGGGTGGGAGAAGTGGTGGCCCCACTATCACCCACCCACTCCAGATCTACCCCTGAGCACAAGCTACACTTGGGGTACATCGAGGGCATCACAGTTTAGACACAAAGTCAGGAACAACCATGGGATGTTGCACTTTCAATTGTGGTACTAGATAACAAAACCACACAACAGGCCTCAGCAAGTATGGCGAGAGATGAATGGTATAAACGTCATACAATGTGAAGATACAGTACAATATTTCACCAAGGATATTGACACGTAACAGATCACATACAAAACCATGGAATATGCAATACAAATTACACTATAAATTTATGTCATTTGAAAGGTGAATAACACCACACCAGGTTGTTGATGCCAAACTTTATATAGGTGGAACGTACATTGCACATTTCAATACATAGACCTACCATGGGATATACAGTACAAGCTATTTGAAAGGAACTGGAAAAATAACACTGCATCATCAAACAGGCATTTGATGTTGGCCTCTATGTGGGTGGAATGTACAATACACATTTCAACATATAAACCTAAGGTGGAGAGCCATGGCCCGTGGTATATGCAATCAAGTTGCACATGAAATTTATGTCCTTTGCTGCTGGACTCTTGAGGGTGGAAGTGATACATTGCAGATTTTAGTTTGATGATTTTGACTTTGTGTCAAGTTCAAGACAGAACCGTTCCAGTTCTACAGTGTATACAGGTATACACTAAGCTGCTGGATGAAGACACGAGACATAACTTCTATTGTTCTATGCTTTTCGTGACGGGTTCGTGAAGCTGTTTGCCGGTTTCACTTGGCTGCAAAAGCTCTGAAAATGAGGAAGAAATGTCAAAATCTAGCATACAAAGAGTGGAGACAGTGGCATAGACAAAAATTCAGCATTACTAGATCACCACAGATTTAATTTGCAGGCTAAATTTATTGTGAAATATCTCCACAAATATGTTAGGAGCCCTGCTCCATCATCAGGTGAATTTTAAGAAAAAGCCAAAAGCGAATTGAAGCACGAAATTTCAATTGCTAATAAGAGCTTTAGTCAAACCGTGCCTGCGACATGACCTGACTTGCGGCAGGCAATATCTAGCTTCCAAGAATACATTTGTGCTATATGAACAGTACCTACACTTAATTAACCATATAACCGGTCGATAACATTGCTACCCACATTGCTTTGATGTACAGCATACATACGAGACACTGCTGGTCTGGTCGATTCGTTGGACTGTCCTGGGAGGTCTCAGGTTTGATTCCCGACCGATTTAATTAAAGACTTTAAAATCGATATCCGTTCGTTCTCTGCCATGCAGCCAGTATCAGGAAAGGAAAAGACACTGTTTATTTTCGTCCATATCTGACTTTTGCTGCATTTAAACAGACTTACATGATACATGATATATCATGCACACACATGATGTGCATAATGCAGGCCGGACAAGGAGACGCCGAAGGAGCCGAAATGCTATCGAGGTCAAGCCCCTCTTCCTACGCACTGGCCGTTTAACAAGGAGGCTATGGATACCATATTTAACATCTTCTGTTATGATGCAGCCTCAAGATTCGAACCCGGGACCTACCAGTGCTACCACTACACCACGAAGCCGGCGGAGTAAGTTACCATGAGCACAGGCTAGCCACTGAATAAGATGACCCCAGTACAGGTAATGGAAATCGCAACAAATATAAAACAATGAGACAAAACACGGATGGATCAAAAATGCTTTCTGTGTGTGTGTGTGACTGAAGTTAGTTAAAGACATGGCCGTTCTTGAACTACATGACATTACCGATGATGGTAGTTTAATTAAAGTGTTGTGTGGCACTTACGTTCATTGTTGCATGATGTCAGCTTATGAACGAAGAGAGCAGATATTTCAAGCAGTTAATACGAGCAAGAGAAGCAAGGTGATTTGGCTTCACGTGATCTAAAGATAATGAGACTTGTGTGAAACATTTAATATATACATATGTTACCGATATTATGCAAATAAATCTTAAAGTTCCACTTGATATCAGTGTTGGCGTCGAGGTAAATCCCGGATCAATAACTCAATTTGGCATTTTTACAACTCCAGACCGTGGGATTTGGCAAGTTGACTTGAGGCATAACAGTTGCCTCAACTTACGCGCCCAAGTTCTCTTTGAGATCCGCCATGAAATGCAGTCTGGGTGCAATACACCACCCTGATGTTTACTGAGCAGTGAGACAAAACATATTCATAGCTCAGAATTTGTACAGTGGTGGTCGAAAATGCCATGCAGTCCCATAAAGCCATAAAAATTCTGGGACTGCGGTCTCCGGCCATGTTATGCGTAGACCAATGCACACAGGCTACAGATACATCGATAGCCTCTGTCAAAATTTTGGAAGAATTAAATTAAAAATTATTTTGAGAAGAAGATCCTTTATACCTTACTACTTTCAAAATAAGCTCTTCTCGCTTTTGTCCAATTCTTTCCACATGACATTGTTACGGACCAGTGCTCCGACTTTTGGGATTTTCCGACCCCTCCTGGGTTTCTAGGTGTTTTGCAATCCGGGTTTATCTGGCGATGTTTAATCATGAATTTTAGTTTTGTTTTTAAATTAGCGAGGGGGAGCCCAGCTACGGACGCAACTATTACAGTAAACTATTACAGAAAATTCCCCAACTCTAAAACTGAAATGTTAATAACGTACCGGTACCGCATCAAACCACCTGCCGTAACCCCCCACTGAGCCCACCTGAATACAATACTTACGGTTGCCTTTACGTTGAAAGGAATGAGAAGATAAATACCGGTACACGATTGAATACAGTATTACAACAGCACTAATATGCGTGAGATCGACCTGCGCGGAGCAGCCGTGGCATCAACTGGCGGGTCGCGACCACTGAGATGAATCCAGCATCGTGCCGGCGACCTTTTGCTTTTTTACGCAATCAAGCGTATCCTAGAATATATCGCGACAGCGCTTAAAAATAGGCCTAATAAAATCTTTATTAGTCGAGAATAGATGAAGGCAGATCGTCGATTTTTTACGTTGCATTCGTACTTTGTGATATCAAGCACTTCTTGTACAATCTTTGAAGTCGTTATCCATAAGACCATACCCGCATATACTCGGTGCTAGGAATTTGTGAGATGTATGTTTCTTAATGCTAAATCACTTATGCATTATTAGAATCTATTGTGGGATTTAGCTATTAACCGATGAAAATTGACCTCTTACATCATAATACTGATGCGCTTTTTGCAAAAGTTAAAAAGAAGGCAAACGAACGCTGTACAAATATTCGCTTCAGATATATTTGCATCCCAATCGAATCGAGTAGGAATAATCTCTCGTCTGGCGGGATGGTTCGAATCAGCGGATATCGGATAGGCCTATCAGGGGTGGCCAACCAATCTGAGACTGAGAGCCGCATTTACTGCAAAGAGCCATATCATTCACATCGGTACACATGAACATCGCCTCGCATGCTGACAACCGTTCGAGTAGAAAGAAAAAAAGAAAAAGGTCGAACCTCAAGATGTTATTTTAACATCGCCTCGCATGCTGTTTTTTTCTAGCCGTACGATTAAAAAAAAGGTGTTTTACTCGTATTGGTTTAGTAGTGCATATTCAAATTAATTGACATTGGAAGAGAAATTTTTTCAAGTCATTAAAGGAGGAGTGTAGCATATAAAGAGGTTGTGAAACCTGTCTCAGCACATTTATTGTATGCGGGAAAGAGCCACATTGAACCAAGCGAAGAGCCGCATGCGCGGGTTGGCCACCCCTGGCCTATATAGTGATTCGGATCAGAACGAAACAGACAATATTCGGACAGGTTCGCCTTATCAGCGCTACACTGCCACACGTAATCTTGGAGAGGACCAATATATTCATGACCGATCCGACCAGAATCTTGGTGAAACGGTATGTCGAGAATTCATCACGAGAGAAAATGCATATGTATCTCAATGCAAAATGAACAATATGCTATTGAATATGCAGACACATGTAGTGGCGTTTTAGGCGGAAGGGAGATGAATGGACGAATTGACTGTGCACCACAGCCCAAATTCGACTGCAACCACATCGACTTCATCTAGTCGAACAAAAACAAAAATGCAATTGAATCACATATGAAAGTTATTGCGCAATACGTGCACTGAAACAAAATATTTGTTTAAAGACATGTCACTTCTTTAAAATAGAATAAATAAAATAACGCGAATTACTTCAAAACACCCCTCGAAGCGACTTATTTAACCCAATGAACAAGGATGTAATAATATTGCTTTCTTATATGAGCGGTACTTTTATTCCTTAGCTCGACAGTCAGTCAACAATAATAATAATCGCAGACCGCATGCTTGCTGTTGCGTTGCGCTACTGAATATCAATGGCGAGCATAAGGCAAATATCACTACGAAGGATTCCTAATGGGTTCGCTTCACGAGTGCGGTTAAAGCAGCCATTGGCTGCTACCACACAACCCCGAAATAGTGTATCGCATGAACTATTCTTATATCGCAGGCATACCTAACACAAACTGCAGTAAATTTGTAAAAACCTTTGTATGATTTAAACATAGGCATATATAACAGGATAACGACTCATCCAAAACGCATATAGGGCCTATATAAACTACGTCAAAAACTTAAATCAAAGAAGGCCATGAGAAAGCTAGTAATCAAATAAGTTTCATTGTTGGCTTCTGTATCTGCAATGTTTCAGCTCCATTACTGCGCATAGATCGTCAGCAGTGGAGAATTGACTCAAGTCCGTTTTTTTACACAATATGGGCACCAATGAATTGATTTTGTAGTACCAACGCACTCAGATCACATGATTGCACATGGACATACTCTAGAAGGCCTCCTATCCATAAAGTCATCTTCGTCTTCAATTGGGATTCTGGCCTGAAATATCCAGTAGACCCAATGTTAGGGTTGGACTTCTAATTTTGCTTTACTAACGGTAGGCCTATCAATTGCATTGGAATATATTTGCTGGCGATATAGGTAGGTTTGAACAGACGTGGTTACAAATCACAATGCAATAGGTTCAGCTGACGTGGCGTAGTCACACGGCATAGATGTTTCCTGTTCGCCTATACGCCTTGCTGACCTCAATGTCAGCCCCTTTGCACCATAGACAACTTCACGGCCGTAGCGTATAGTAACAATTCGCGTCACTGTATTTGATACTGATAGCGTAGAAACCTTACGCCCGTTCTATGATAGAAGATTCTAACCAAAATGGACTGGCGGTTTAGAACTAGAACTTTCAGTTGGGCGACAAATACATAAGTATACAAATTGGTATAACTGGCTGGATCCGGGAGTGCTAAGAGAATATGTCGGGTCGGGTGGGTTTTCACGTCATTTAAAACAGCTAGCCCAGTCTACCCTCTATCTCTCAACGTTACAATAGGCCTATATGACAGCACCAGCCTATATCACCTGCAACCACGTCACGGCGTAGGTGGACGTAGGCTACATTTCTGGATGTTTGGATATACATTCAATTTCGTTCAACATATCTTAAAGTTGATATTAAGGTGTAGCCTATTGCTAACAACTCACTTCTCGTGGTTTCTCTGTTGGAGTTGGAATGTCTGATAAGAAGCTTGGTCTGGCAGTGTTGGTATACATCGTAACAGCTGTTGGTCTGTCGTTATATCCAGACTGTTGGCAAAGCCATCCACTTTTGCAATGCTGCAGCGTTATGCCTCTACGAACAGTCACACTGCGACCGTCATTTTTAGTTGTGTATCGATTTTTATCGAAACGAGACTGGTCAACAATCTGTACCTGAACGTGTGATATATGTCCACGGTACTCTGCCACTCTGAACACATACAACCTCCTGTTGTCGAAGCTGAAATACTTGTTTCCAAATTTTACAACTTTTATAGCTTTGAAATTGTTCACTGAAATGTTACCATCGCAAACGTTTTCTGCTGTTTCATTCACGGAGACGCCAGTCTGAAATACATTGCTAATGTCATCTTGAATAAACCGTATCTCCGAGGGCCTCAATGTCGCCAGCATTCTATCGTCAAGCAAATTTATCGATTGCCAGTTTGTGAGCTATGTTGCGCGCATCAGGCAAATACGTTCTTTGTGGCGTAGCCTTGTAAAAACTATACTGATTCATAGAGGAAGCCGGTATCGAGAGAGGGAAATAACCGAACAGGTAGGTTACACGGTTTCCTACGAACACCGAGAGTGAATAAGAGACTTTGCTATAACCTACATGCATTTCAAACGAATCAGACCCCGTAACCCCCATCCACCTGTTTCGATGTGGTTGGGTTATACATTTGTTGAAGATTTTGTAAAAATCGATGCCCAAAAATCGTTGATTTAATCTATAATCATCATTTGCTAAACTAGCCGGTGAGTGTCCTCGCATTTAGAGTTCTGATTAAGGGGGTAAACGGAATTTATTAGTCATTTTATTTATAATGATTACATTTTATGTTGATCAGTGACTATTTCAATTTAAATATGCGACAAACTGCTTATAAAATATGAAAAAAATATAATATCTTTTTAAGAAAGATTTACAAAATGCAGACAGTTTGTGTGTGTGCTATTCCATCACTAACGTCTTCTTTAGAGGTTCCAGTAATCGTCATAATGTCCGAGAGTCCTTGCATTATTTCTCACTTTGACAGCAACGCCATAGTTGGTAGTTGTGAATTTTCGAGAATCTTCCGCGCTTATACGTTTCAGTTTAACCGTCAGTTGGTTAATGCAACCGCGATATTCAGCCACTCGAAACGCATACAACATTCTGTTGTTACGCGTGTAGTATTGCCCATACTCTTGAAAAACGACCATAGTTGAAAAGTCATTAGCGTCTAGATGTCCCGTGATAATCTCGTTAGCAACAGTGTTCACATGATCGCCATGTCGAAAACGGCAACGGATTGAGCTTTGCGAGAAACGTATTTCAGACGGTAGCAAGTACAGAAGCTGCATTTTCCACCAACAATCTCCCAATACGGAAAATATAATGCACAACCTGATAAAAAGTGAGAACGCGGCGATATTAACGAAGCTACGAAATACCTAACACACTATGTTACGTGTGTACAGTAGTATTCTCCATTATCTCCACGAAATAGGCCTACTTCTATCTCGGGGAAGTGGCCCGCGTTCGTGCGGACTTCATTCGCAACCTCGTTTACATGGTCCCCATCGGTGAAATGGGAATTGATCGACTTCTGCGAGAAACGGATCCTTGAGGGTCTCACTAACTTACGTTTTATACTAATATAACCTGATGGGAAAAGGCAGATTTAGTCGGTGGAGTGAAATGTCGATTTCGGGCGACCAGTAGAAGCAATAGAGCTCCGAAATATGTAGGCCTAATAGTTCATGTGTTCAACCTCAACCATCGCAATCGTTAGCTTAGCCGCCTACAGATTAATTTGCATTAATTGGCTAATTTGTAAATATCTCTATCATGCATTGCTGCAGGTACGGACACGGCGATTATGTTTAATGGAAAGGTTCGTTTACAAAACGGATTCGCGTCGTCCGTGATCCGCCAGAGGTCTGCTGTTTAGAATGACCTCGCATTATCATCACTCAAGACAAGACCTGGCTATACTCTAACGAATTATATAAATGCCTGACAATCTGTGTTAAATCCCCCACATCATGAATTAGAAATCCTGCATATACTAGATCTAGTTTGACAGATCATCATATATCTACGGAATTTCGGTTACTTAAAATCCGAAATGCTATAATTGGCGACTAAATATAGCAACTATCATGGACTACTGTGGGCCATGCCACTATCTCTACGTCCGTAACCTATGTCCCCATTCGATAATCGCGTCAGATAAACTCAAACCCGATTTCTCAACCTATATTATATATGTTCCTGATCGCAAAACATACGTTCCGCGTGATTACCGACGTGGCCTTATCTAATCTATATATAGGCCTACCGTGTTTATACTTAATGCTCACCGATTTCTCGCTGGTAACGATAATGGGGAAGAACCTTCCAGGTATAGTTTTTTGATTGCATGGTTTGTGTACGTAGTCTCTATACTTGGTTTACCTTTGAAGTAAGAAGGATATACTCTGTCATACACGCAACGAATTCTATATAGTGAGACATGCCCAGAGAGACTTGGAGAGATTTCTACACAGAAGAAACTCTGACACTCTCTCTTTAGAGACACGTCATTTCTTTAAAATATACATCGGCTTGGAGGTCAGCAAACACAGCTTGAGGTATCGAGATCTTGAATGTGCTTGCTAACATTGTCGGTTCAACTCAATGACATAATCAAAATACAAGGTCGCTGGCAACAGCGCACGGACGGAAACCATCACCTCTAACCCCCACGTTGCAACCTCGCTTAATTCACCAATCATTTACTGCTTCCTTTTCTTTAGTATTCAAACAGTATAAACTAAATCCGTCAAATCGTTCAACCAATTTTACACCAATTGGAAAACTTTCAACAATTAAAAAATCATAAAAACAATGTAAAAACTGGGAAATGCGTCACTCACTCCATCAACGCCGACACATGCAATTTGACATCATTTTAAAACCTTTTGGTCACGTATTCACAAGACCCTATAGTGACTAGAGTCCGGCACAGTCAATCAAACTCTTCGAAGCACCACAGTAGGTTTAGTAGAGACAGTCATATAGTCAGTTCATCAGTGGCTTCACTGATATTCCATCGGATTTACAGACTTGACCGAATGCAATCAAAATGGTTGAGAGTCCTTGCAAGATTCCTCACTTTAACGGTCACGCCTCCATTCTTTGTCGTATATTTTTTGCGATCGACCCAAGTTTTCCGCGTAATGAACACCAGAAACTCGTCAAATCGTCCGCGATATTCAGCCACTCGAAACACATACAACATTCTGTTGTTACGCGTGTAGTATTGTCCATCCTCTTGAAAAACGACCATAGTTGAAAAGTCATCAGCGTCTAGATGTCCCGCGATAATCTTGTTAGCAACAGAGTTGACATGATCGCCACGTCGAAAACGGGAACGGATGGAGCTTTGCGAGAAACGTATTTCAGACGGTCGCAAGTACACAAGCTGCATTTTACACCAACAATCTCCCGATACGGAAAATCTAATGCATGTACAACCTGATAAAAAGTGAGAACGCGGCGATATTAACGAAGCCACGAAATCCCTATAACACACTATATCAAATATGAAGTAATTCGCTGAAGATAACATCTAAGCGTATCTGCAATTACTCTTAGTATAAGTTAGTAAATCCCCTCTTTTGTCCGTGGCGCACAACCCCGTCAGAGAAAAGGCGCCACAGGAAATAACATAATATATACAATGCAATACTGACGCTTAGAACAGCATCCTTTCTATCATGTACACCTAGCTTACAGGCAGAAAATCTGAGCACAACAGACAACGAAGCACACAATCGACGTCTGTGCGGTTCACATGTGGCAACACGCTCCCCATGCCGACGGCTAATTAGTAACTCGTAATGATTGGACTGACAGCACACGAAATGTGGAGTATCTGAATTTGTGATGGCTTGAAGTGGATGTAGGAGACACGATGATATGATCCGCTAGAGTGCACTAGAGGTATTAAGACGTTTTAGGGCGGTATACATAGCAAGAACAGACTTCCCAAGCAGTGGTGAATATTGGGTGCGGTGTACGAGACGGTCATCTGGGGCATCCTAAATAGATAACGCGCTCCGAAATCCCTTCAGTACACCATGACTCGCGAAAAAAACTACGAATCAACTGCAATAAAACTTTTCGATACACCGCAAAAATTTGCCGCGGAAACCGGCTCCGCATCCAGCATGTGATGAATCTGGCGAATGTAGACAACTATTGTCGGCTACGATGTTGCATATTGGGGCCCCCACAAACTTTCGCCTTGGGCGTCCAGACCACAATGGTCCACCACTGCGTATGCGATGATGTCTAATGTACAACGAAGCAAAGATCATCAATTGAAGGAAAGATAACGAACGATGCATGATTAAAACCACTGGCAGACCAAATAAAAATGTGAGCATACATTCTGTAGACCTGGCCAACCGAAGTCTTCACGGACATATAAAGGCATCAGGAATACCATGTAAGACCACCGTCCTGTTCAGAAAATACCTCGAGAAGATCCATATCCTGTAATTCCAGGAAAGCCGGAGTATTTCTACCGTGTACAGGTTCACCATCAAAACGAAATCTGACGAGGTCTAATGAAATGTTCATGTATTTACAGTACTCTTCCATCAGCCTCTTCAGAGGCGTGTTGCGGTTTATTGTAATGCTCATGGTCGAACCAGTATTTTGTCCCGACACTTGCAAACGTATCACCGCGTTGACTTCGATTTTAAAAGAACTGGATTTGTCCCCTTCCATCCCCAAAGAGCATATAGTAAGGTGATAATATAAGCTAAAATAGAGCTATATGTGCTACGGTAAAACCTAAGAATTAAAGATAGAAATTTGACAGTAGGCCTAGTAACAAGTAGGCAGTGTAGATTGTTTATCATCAGCAAGCACCGCTAGCCTGCTACACGCTATAGCGACGAGTACACGTTACAAAAGCAGCGTACCAACATGAAACGGCGCATGAGAAGTCTTAAAGCCAGTTAACGCTACAACACACACACAAAGGCCAACTTTTGTGAAATTTCAGCATGAAGTTTTTGCTATGCATTTGTTTAAGCCAGCAGTAAATTTGAATCGCAGGCCCGCTTAAGGCTGCGGACCTGCGGAGGAGAAGTACAATTTTGAAATTGAAACGACTGGATGTATAGTAGAGTAGGGATTGACACTAAGTCTCTGACTATTTTGGCAAACATTGAATGCAGTGGTGAGGAAGCGTTTCAGCATTATTCCGTACTTTAACTTCCAAGCCATCGTTTGCCGTGGTGAATTTTCGGCGATCGCTTTCATCCTTCGGGACGACTGAAACAGGCAGGTGTAAATGACCCCCTTGAAACTCTGCAGCCCGGTACACGTACAACATCCTATTATTCCGGGTGTAATATTTTCCGTTTTCTTTGAACACTTCCATCTCACGGAAATCATTGACGTCCAGGGTGCCGTTAGAGACAAATTCAGCCGTGGTGTTGACGTCATTTCCGTTTTGAAATCGAGACTTGATCGTATCTTGAGTAAATCGAATCTGCGAGGGATGCAAGAGCCGATGCTCCTTATCCGCCATCTTCAAATCTACTGACAAGCTACCAGTCAGCTACTTACGCAAACGCGCTAGAGAGTGGAATACAGAAACAGTAGCTATAGCTATTTCAAAACTGCTCCTGCAAGTCGTAACCCTAACGCAAGCCACAGTTAGGCCACGAGTTTTGTAGCTTCCGCTGCGTAGTGGTTTACGATACGCCATCTCAATACACAGATACGCTAGAGGTTGCCGCAGTTGCCACCGATTGCACCGCGTACGCCTGCAGTAAAACAAACAGCCGGTGACGGGCAAATGCGAATCGCCCAAAGCAGTACAATTTCCAATCAGCGTGTTGCTGTCGGACGAAACCGCGTGTAGTCAACGTATAGTTTGTGAAAATAATAACATATTTATGAGTATACTCGGATATATATATCCAAACACGCTGGAAACTGTTTGTATTTTTCCTCAGGAGACGGCAGGGTACCTCATTATCAGTACAAAAATCGAACTAGTCATAACAAGACCAACAAATCAAAGAGATACGAAACTTGTCAACGTACAACAAATGAGATCAGCATGAAACGACCTGGAATGGGATCATGCGGCGATTTTTCATTAGCTATAGATTACTCAAGAATCATTCTAAGATAGTACGCTTGATATACGAATGCGATGGGGTTTATGTAATGATAGATGCGACGTGCAGCTGTGTTTTATGCATTCGTACTCCCTTCAACCCAAATACGCAATGAAATCAGGAGAACACGATAAATCATATAGGCCTACCGGAAGGCCAGGAGTTTTGAAACAGATAAAAAGAAAGGGAGTCCACTGCGAATTTCGAACAGCCAAACCGCAAGAAACAAAAACTTTCGGGAAATATAACAGTTGCCTGTCTACAAAATATAGGCCTACTATTCAAGTCATCGCCCTAACTTCAGAGCAGACCCCCTATCTGTTAAATTCATGACCTATATAGGTTAATATCAACTAAGAATCCGATCAATGCCTACTTTCATATAAAATAAAAGCAAGAAGCAATAATTTCTAATGGGTCGTAGCCTACCACAGGCAAATACGCTTTTAATACAACGTCTGTTTTGCCGACGTAACGATAAAGGAAGGGCCTATTTTGCTTAACCCGCCCTATTTCAGCACATGCCGACAAACGCATCTACTAAACTGGACTACAAATGTCGAAAATAGCTACCCATGGCGAGATTTCGAGTCAATTTCTTACTCACGTAACTGTTTTGGGCTTATTACATCCTGACCGGTATCGGCCTAACATTTTCATGGTATGGGTAAATCCTGTCGTCTCTGGTGGTAAAAAAAATCGTTTGCAGGCTATACAAACGCTGTAACCAAAAGCCTCGTGCAAACAGGTATTTCTACCACGACCTCTTTTCTTTAAGCAGCAATACCATAGTTCACTACCTGGCCTTCAATAAAGGTAATCACAGTCATACTTAACTCCATAGGCGTACTGTTCTCTGCATACGCACGCTGCATAATATAACAAGCAAACTATTTCCTTCCTAAGAAACAACTGGCACTTGTAACATGAAACTATCGGTAGAGATTTCAGGAAAGTTAACTTACTTATTCTTATTGGTAATTAACCTGGAAATTGCTATAACGGCAATAGAACTCATGTTTACGGTAATGATCGAGTGAGATAAACTGAGATGTCGATATCCCACAAGGCGTGGATAATACAATTAGGAGCTCCTATTTTTTCAAAATTCCCCAACGATTATCGTATTAGCTATGCTAGAGTATCTAACACTTAATTTGCAGCGATGACCTACTCTATAATATATATAGACTCTCTACAAAGTAGGCTACCCGGTGTTAACTAGGGTAGAATATGATATTAGGCCTACATCCACCATACGGCAATACAAAAAAAGATTCGGAAAACTCAATATTTCCAGACGCGAAACCGGCTATAGCAACCTACTGTAGGCTACTCCAAACACACAGGGGGTTCTGGTTTGGCAATAGGCTACCAAGCATATCACACCGACTATGTCTGTAGCCTACAATCCCACGGTGGGCACCATGCATACTCTAGTATATGGACCCCCAGTATCTGACTTGAATAATCTGTCATGCTTGAGTCATGGCCTACTTTAGTTCTACATAGAGTAGGCCATGCTTGAGCCTAGGCTACATTTCGAAAGTCGAATAACACCCCCATACCGACTATTACGAGCCGTAGTCCACTATAATAAGTCGCAGACGCGTCAAATTTATCGGATACCGTGACCTCAAATCGTAGGCATTTTAGAAACAAAAGTATGACGCGACGAACGCGATTGATTAGCTATGGAAAATCAACAACCAAACCCGATAATTATTGTTTATTTTATTTAATCAGGATGTCTAGTTATAATCTGCATAAAAGAGGATTAACCATATATAAACGCGGGTGAATTCGTATCAATTGTGTTTGGAAACAAAGTCGCGACGAAACGTTGTTGTTAATTTCAACCCAAGCAATTTTACAATCTCAGCATATTTATGTGATAGGCCTCAAGACAGCAGACTTTTGCGAACGTGGTTTCCTTCAGTATAAGTGCTATATTATTGTTTTCATGAATTTCGGCGAATGCCTTGCGTTTTTACCAATCCTAACAAAGATCTTTTAAACATATGTATGTTTCTATACCTATGCTTGAGGTATTGTTGGTCTATAGGATTTCTTACGCCATGCCCAGATCGTCACGTAGCCCGCATATTCCGTCGCACAGGCATTCTGGGAAAGCAGACCCAGACGAATTTGATTAGCGTAAAGCCAATTAACGGAGATTGCCTGCCAAGCGGGTCATACAGAAGAACACTGCACTGTAGGTCTACGTATTACATTTAAAGCCGTCACGGGTTCACAGCTGCTGCAGCATATAGAAAAAAAAATTGGGTAGGCCTATTATGCACAGAATCAATGTGAGCCAGAGTTGTCTGAAAATGTTGGCAGCCTGTCAATCCACGGACAGGCTGTGAAAAAGCTCAAACCGTAGGAGCGGACTATCTATGCTTCAAGTATAACCAACATCGGACATCTCTGCTAGACATCACTTGCCGTCCCAGAGACCCCAACACTACTACAATATTTTGCCTTTAGCGAGCGACTCTCTAAGCCCGTCAGTGTCCTGCTCTTTATCGCCAACTGACGGGCAAATAGAATTTTTCTTCAAACCAACGAGACGGTTGGAATCGTAAGCAAACGCACATTGCACTTCGAACAGGTAGTGTGCTTCGGCATTGCTATACCGACCTGACTACCTTTCTGTGTATTAAATGTTCCAGTTCTAAATCTCACTCTCTCTGTCTCAGAGATTATCATGGACAACCAGCGTCGCATTTTACTGAAATAATCAACACCGTACGCCAATCCTAAAACATAGAAAGACAAAACGATCATCATATATCGCGTCTGTTATCACAGTTCATCCGTCGACGTTGTTAAAACGCCTTAGCCAATTTTATTTTATACATTCCAACCCTACGCATATGCCAATCCATCAATTATAACACAAAGGAGTTGAAAATGATATCAATTTCATACCGCATACCCGTGATAGAGCAACAGTAATACAAAACTGCCATTCCAACAAGCAGTACTTCAGAATTGGGACGCCGACGCCAAACAACAATACTACATATACTGTAGTAGTCTAAGTGCTGTGACATTTTGGAAGAGCAGCAGATCCAGAATTCAGAGACGAGTTATACCGTGTCAAACCAAGATGACAGAAGTCCCGGTATCAATAAAGTGGTAGGCTGGCAATATGTCACCAGCACGGGCTGCTGCTCCGACTCCGCCAACCCAATACCATCATCTTCAAGACAGTGAATTTTCACCAAGAAGCCATATTTGAAAGTTGGATGAAATATACCCAGAAAGACATTCCATTAACGCTTACGCGTTTTGGCTCTTGGAAACACAAGAGGCAGTGAAAGTGCGGCCACAGATCTTTTGACACCATCAAGCTGCCTAGACTGGATCCTACCGCCTAGAGCTTTTACCACAGTTGAAAGTCTGAAAAAATTACCGGTACTTAACTTTCATAAACCGTGACAACCCAGACAAATCTAGAGTATGTAAAATACCCTGTAATACTGTTGGAGTGTGAATGGTTTGAATATGCTACGCAGAACAGTACTGCGCATCTCAATAATAAGCAGAAAATGATGTACTCACTTCCTCTCAGAGATTAAAAATCCTTCAGCTAGCGTCTGAACATCAAATTCGTTCGAGTCAATATGCCAGGCCAACACCACGGCATATGCTAGGATTCGATCTTTCACCTGAACTGGAAGTCGTCTGGAAAATGGATTTAGAAAAATAGCTGATTGTTAAATTTGTGATGACTATAACATCTGCTAGTGGGGCTTTAAACTTGATTTTTTTTTTGACACTTACAAACCTGTGGCCCCAGAGGTCTAAGGTGCACAGCACACATCAGACATTCTCTCTGATATTTATTTATATTTTTCTGATATTCCCACTCAGAGTACACGTTACAATGAAATATCACCTTTTTAGAGTGAAGACTGATTGATCAGGTACAAAAGTCTTCCGGAACCACTCCTTGAAGTTTTCATTAATGACACCGATGTACTTTTCTAGAAACATACAAAACAGCGACATCAAAAATTGACCGATGTAACGCAAAGCAGACGAGCTTACCTTTGGCTTGAGCTACATTTTTTGCACCTTGAAACGCTGGGTTATAAAACTTCATCAAGTATGCGAGCACTTGTAAGCAATTCAAATATCTTATCTTTGTCGACTCATCAGCGGCTGTCGTCGGATGCATATTTCTAGCCCGCCAAGATATGAAGCGACAACTGAGAGGACTGAAAGAAGTCAGTGAGCAGAGGCATTAGAGCAAAAATGAACAAGAACGTCACCTATCGTTTGATCATACGTATATTGTATAGTCAATAGAATACCGAATACCAATCCAAAATCTCACTCACTTATTTTCCGCTTTCCATTTCTCGATTTGGATATCTGTTATGTCCGCAAGCTCCTGAAAAACAACGATAGTGTCAAAATATGTCGTCTTTGAGAGAGAGAGAGAGAGAGAGACAGAGATTTATTTTTCGTCAACAAATAATCGTCACAATAGGGCTACATGTATGCATACAAATGACCATAACAGCAACAGAAAACATTCCAAACCTGTGCAGCTTGTCCGACGGACGATTGAATGTTGTCTGGTATAAATTGAGTTAAAGGATAAACCAGTTCTTCACTCGTTGCTTCCTTATCGTACGGTAGTATTGAAAGGCATACCTCTTCAGCATTTCCACCTGGTAGAAACAAAATCTCATGAAATGAGACGGCAGCATAATCGACTAAATACAACAGAAATTACTATGAGCTATGACCAGGTATGTGGAAAAAGAAGGGTGGAAATTCTATCTCTTCTGCTTCACACACATACCTGACCAAACGCAACTTTGAGCTATGACCAGACGGAGAATGTGTAAAAGTTGCTCTAACAATAATCGTTGTTTTCGGCGTACCTGATATACCCTCTGTATCGACAAGTTGCTGTACATGTTTTGCTACATTTTCGGCGATGTCCGAGGTCTTACTACGCTGACGGGCAGCCATCGCTTTCCGTTTGTTTTTGCTGCCAAACACCTCTGTGAGCTTGTCCAGTTTTTCCTCAAAAGTCCTGAAACATGGCAACGTGCGAATTTAGCAAGGTGTTAACATTCTTGATTTACGAGTCATAAAAATTTAATGCTGAGTCTAAGTCAAGTCTCTATTTTCATTTCAGTGAGTTTTGAGTCAAATTGAGTCATTACAACGAGTGACTCGGGGCAAGTCATCCAAAAATGTGAGCCGAGTTATGACAATACTACACCAACCTTGAGTCATTCTCTGCATTTCGTATTGCTTCCATCCTTTCTGTATCGCTATCTACGTCATCTTCCCGTTTCACAACAGGGTACATCTGCAAGTACAGGATTGTGTACCGTAAGTGATGATATGCATTATACTTCATTGTTTCCCAACTGCACCAGAAGCACAACTGAATATCATTGACAAACAATCACATCTGTCACTGACCAAAGACGGTAATAAGTGTATGACTGCTCTCCCAAGCCTCGCAGGCAGATGTGCTCACCTTAAATGCTTCCGCTGAAAGAATTCTTTTCTTTCCGCTCGTTTTGTCTTGAACAATCAAATAATGTTTGAGGTAAGATCTTGACGGGTCGTTGGAATAGTTGCTGGCAATGTATTGCATTGTCGAAGTTTCGCATACCTGTCAACAGTTATATAAATAATACAGAAAATTCCCCTCAAGATGAATTTTATTTAGACGGGTGAAGGCGATGGAGAATCGTGATAATCCTAATGAAGTAAGATTACACAGTAAGGCACGGAGCTAAATCCATAATTACAATTTGTTATAAACACTATCACACCGTAACTACACAGGACGAAGCCAAAAATTATTAAATGGGGGCTTATGCCTTATGTCATATGGGTCTGTCCACTTCCTACACAACAATAGATATGGAAAAACGACGATGCGTGGAGGTTACAAATGCAATATGAATGGGGGTCAGCATTTAAAAAAGTCAAAGAGCAAACGTACCAGCTTTCTTCTATTCTTCGTGCATGGATCACAACTTTTGTACAGTGTGAAATCGGCATCCGTGCAATCTCGGACTTTTCCAACGCTGAATTCAACTGAAATATAATAAAATTATTTAAAAAAAATCTAATTCCAATAGATTCATTATTAGAATAGTATCACTCAGCTATGTTAAAAAAATCAGTTCTAACCAATTGGTATGTCTGCATCTTCCACTACACAACCAGCTTCAGCTCCAGCCATCGCTTGCTCACTAGTAGCCTAGACTATGTCTGTTATATAACCTATATATCTAAAAAGCAATACAACGAAATTTCCATCAAGTTGATAGCATAAAAAGAACATGTTAGCGTCACATCGCTAAGTAGCGTTCGGAAAAAGTAGCATTGCCTAATTCAGTATATACTGACTAACAGGAACAGAAGTTCCCATCCAGGTTATAAGCATAGAAAAGAACATGTTAGCATCAAGACGCTAAGGAATGTTCAGATAAAGCAACATTGAATAATCATCATTTACTAACTTACAGGAACAGAAAAAATTCCGTGATGGTACGTGAAACAGATTAGACATACACAAATTTAGAGTGGGCAATTATACATTACACACATTTTAGTAAATGTATTGGCAGCAAACGTGATCGAAAAAAAACAGAGCAAAGTGCGCATCAGCAAACAAACAAGTGTGTTAGAAAATGGTTTTCTTCTTTAAAATACGATTGACATAGTAGACTGCAAATTGTCAGAGTTTATTTATCTCCAATCTTCCCTTCCATGTCGTGGTAGTTGTCAGTATCGAGGCTTTGTATTTTAATGCCAAAGTGTCTTTCAATTTCTGTTAATATGGTCTTATCCCGATCTTGGGTGATAAAATTTATAGCGATTCCAGACTTTCCAAACCGTCCTGTACGTCCAATACGATGCAGATATGTCTCACAATCAGCGCGTCCGTTGGTGTCAATAGGCATGTCGAAATTCACCACCAATGTGACCTGTTCGACATCAATTCCACGGGAACAGACGTTGGTGGTCACAAGGACTCTTTCTTTAGCTTCTTTGAAGCGACGTAAAATCATCGCCCGTTGCGCGACGTCTAGTTCTCCACTCAGCAATGCGACGACAAATCCTTCATTGCACATTTGTTGCGCCAGCCATTTTGCAGTACGACGTGTCGCGCAAAAAATGATAGCTTGACCTACAGAGAGAACTCCGTATATATTAGTTAAGGCTTCAAACTTTTTATCCCGGCTGGCACAAATTGAATAATATTGCTTAATGTTGTTAAGCGTTTCCTCTTCTCTGCGGAGACGTATCAAATTCGGATGTGGCACAACTCTTTGAGCAAAATTCATGACTGCATCGTCATAAGTAGCACTGAAGAAGAGAATTTGGCAAGTATTTGACAATCTTTTCTGAACACGGATCGACTGATCTTGAAAGCCTTGCGTTGCAATCATGACGTCTGCTTCATCGAGTACAAATACAGATATTGCACTCGGATCAAATGCTCTCAAATTGATCCAATCTTGCGTTGTTCCAGGCGTACCGATGACGACATGTGCTGAAATCTTATCACCACGCCGGACTTTGTTATTTCGAACTGCATAAGCCACATGTAAATCTTTAATATTCTTTCCCATTTGTTCCAACACTTTACCCGTTTGAAGAGCCAGTTCGTATGTGGGTGACAAACAAAGGCATTGCGGGTATTGCTGATCAACCTTAACACGACTCAGCATTGTTAGAACAAATGCTGCCGTCTTGCCTGTTCCAGATTGAGATTGTGCAATCATGTTTTCCGGTGGGTTTGCCAGCAACAGTGGAAGTGCAGTCTCTTGGATCTTCGATGGTTTATTGAAGCCCATTTCGTACACTCCGTTTAGCAGCTCTTCTTGCAGATTCAAGTCTTCAAATTTCTTCACAGAATATAAAGGAGAGTTAGGGTCTCTTTGTTGAACTTCTAAAGTTTGCGTACTTTGCACCAGTTTATCACGAATGAGTTTCTGCATCAATGAATTTTGTTCCGCGTTTAATTCCTTTTCTGCATTGTCATCATTTTCTGTAGATCCTGCTTTTGATTCTGCATCTTTCTTATCTCCTTCGGCCCCCGCATCGGCCGCAATGTCTAATTTTTTCACTTCTTTTGTGAGTGATTCTTGTTTGTTGGCCTCAGCAGCCCAGTTATCCTCATCAGCTGCAGACATTTTAGGGATATAGTCTTGCTATTATATGGACTAATTCACAAAATACAAATTATTGCTTCCTAAAAATCCGCATTTACGATAGTCCTTATTCAGTTCAATCTGCAAGAGACAGTATGAGCTGCCGGTCACACTAAAAAAGAAAAGGCAGAACTACCAATGCCGGTACTAAATACCGGACTTCGGAGCACGTAAATATATTATAGGCTAGATAACTGTGAAATAAAAATATAATCAACGACGGGATTAATGAACAGATCAAAAAAATGTTATGATGAAATATCCACCTGTATCGCCGTAGTTTCGTTAATTCCGCTTGCTCCGCGGTCCGCTTTTCAACGCCACCCATGAGCGGGTGTTCATTTCAGCGTTTTGAGTGCGCAAAATCTGACATGAAATTTGGCAGGAGCGTCTGCGTCCCAACTCAAAAGCGATTTGCAATTCTGTAAGTTAGCGTTGCGACGATCGTTGGCTGTTAGCGCTAATTGAATGACGTTTTGTGAATGAATTCACCCACCTTACATACCGCAGCTTTTCGGGAACGCCGAAGCGCGACGCAGCGACAAGCCGACAACGTGAGGAGCCGACGGCGATATAAATGGCGTTGGCGCCCACGATCCAAATTGAGTACAGTGCAAAAAAAATTAAAGGTTGGAGAGGAATCCATAGCGACAACAGAAACTGCAGCGCTAAATCAGCACTTTCTCAGAAGCATGAATTTACGTTTTAAGCCCTTCCGACCTCCGAATCTGAAGATCTGAAATGGCAAAGCTCAGTGCAAGATGTGAATGTGCAGGGACGCTGTTTACATCAACCAGGAAACAAGGCTCTTTTTCACTGAGACCGTGAAGTGAAATTTTTAGCGTACAGCGTAGGCTACACGCTCCAATCATATTTCATACTCCTACTACAATAAATCAATAGAAAATGAAGCGGAGACCGGAAGCGCCCTTCTCACTGGAATTTGACACGGCACCTTGCTACTCTTGTTACATGCGCCAACGGTAACAATGAGGTATATTCACAACAAAACATGTCTGTTATTCTCAAACAATGATTGCGTGGCGTTGAAGGGATTAGAAAAGCTCAGTAACCGTTTGTTCAGTCATGGCTACGAAGCAGTTATATCCATCAGAAATACGATTTTCGTCCGACTCTATCCCAAACAAATTTGACGACGGCAAAGACGTTAACGAAGTAGCAGAGAACCTGTGCAATGGTCAGGTCAACATCGGGGACATACCAATCATTCAGTTGGTGCACAGAGACCAGAAGTACTATTCTCTGGACAACAGACGGCTGTACGTATTCAGAGTTGGACAAATAAGAAAACGCGTGGGAAAAATACCAGTCCTCGTTTTTGATGAGGACCGCTTACACCCCGAAAAGCACACGACAAGAAACGACGGAAGACATGTACGTGTAGAAAATGAGGAAACTTTAACACACTATAGGGAATCGTGGCTCAAAGATAAGAAAGACAGAACAGCTGTAAACGGCATCATGACGCCGAAAACACCACTTCCTAGCAAAGCCAATGGTTTGCAACACAATGGAAATCCTACTCCAGCAGCAGCAGGCAAGAATATAAGCAATGGACAACACGTACGAAAGCTTTTATATATTAAGTAGGCCTACAGACCGACCGGTACAAGATAATCCTCATCCCCGGCACCCCCCTGATTATCAAATATTCATAATGGCCTAATTGATCTCAAATTTCAAGTCAATATGCGGACCAAGCTACTGCGACATATGATCTCTCTTAAACTCTTCAGGTTTCATTATCCATTCCGGATATCGAGAGTGACAATCAGGCATCAAAGAGCTCATGGTGGGCTTGCTCGATTCTATGAGATTCAAGCCATTACACAACGAACACTCACCGTACTGAAGAAAAATGGATACCGTACTTACCTATGCAGCAAGAAATTCTATCACATCCGATCCAAAGGAAGCCCAATTTTCAATGACCTCCAAATCTACCACTGTTAGGTATCACCGAGTGAGGAGTTGCCTTACCTTTCAAAGCGTGCGTGTCTCAATATATATTTCTAACTGGTGATAAATAGGCTACCTTTTCAATACTATATATTTACAATCTCTGTTCACAATAAATAGCAAACAATTGCACGATTCTAATTCACCGACAATTTCAAAAGACAGTCGGCATGCAGCACTCATGTACCTGGGAGCAGAACTATTTATAACAAGCAAGTGAAACACATTGTGGCGCATGTCAACATCACCATGTCACTACCAAACCAAGTAGTTTACGTGTTAAGGTGCGGTTGTCTCAGTCACAATCCAATTAACTAATATGATAAAACTGTTCGGTAGCCATTTAACACTAGGCATTCATGCCATGGGCCAAATGCTAGTGGACAGACTCCTTAGCCTGTTCTGTGACATCATCAGGGCGAATCCCATAAAATCATAGCACTGGACGGAACAATGGATACAGGTTTCATGGAGCATTGTTACACAGTTGTCGATACCCGGCACATACTAAGATAACTTCGAATATGACATCACTATCATCATTATGATGACACAATATAAAGCTAGTATGTCTCCGGTTCTTTGAGCATCTTTTTAGATTTAGAATTTGGAGGTGTAGCTGGGATTGGAGTAACTGGAAGTTGGCCCAACGCGGCAGCAGATAAATGAGACATAATTTTCGGTTGGGATTCGATAGGCTGTGTTGCATGGATTACTTTCCTAGGAACATTGTATCCTCCGTAGCCATGATTTGCCTCATCAGTTTGAGATGACAATATCGGAATAGAAGTAGTCATACCATGGGCTAAAAGTATCGGTTGAAGCGGGTATTGTTGTTGATGCTCTCCAGCAGATTCTTGAGCTTGCACTGGGAGAACGGTTGTTGGAGCTGGTGGATGGAGAATAAAATTTTGTGTCGGACTCATCAGCTGCAAGTAAAATATAGAGAGATGATAAAAATACTTAAAGTATCAAGTAAAAGTATGATATGCTTGGCTCAAGTTCTAATTGATTACTTACTAAAGCAGTCAAAGTAGGAATACTGCTTACTCCACTGAAGTACAACCGTTACTACTTAAAAGCTACGACCTCTGAACTCTGATACACACTGTGATATCAACGACACATGGTGATAGTGACACACACACACTCAACACTTTTTGACAAATATCAAACCATACTTTATTCTTTAACCAACAATGTCTGCAACATTTGCTCTAGTTTACTACAAAGCAACCATTTATTACTCACAATATGTCCATGTGAAGTCGGTGAAGCTTGACCACTATTGTAACCTTGCGACACCAACGATCCTCCCAGTCCCATGACGATAGGCGCTTTGGGAGCCGATAACGACGGAGGTAGGTTATCATCCTGAGATCCATTCAAAGAACTTGATGGCGGGACATTCAACGATGATGGTGGCACAATATGAGATCCGGGATTAGGTGAAGTCCCGGGTGACGGGTAGCTTTGACTTAATTGTGGTTCAGGCGGAGTCGGAGTAGAAGAATTTGCTTTAGTCGGTGATGGCGGGACCGGGTAGTGGTAAGTATGTGGTACATCTGTGGGGGGAGATTGAACAGCCCCGTCACGTGGTAATTCATTTGGCACCGGGGCAACCAGTTCCTTCTTTACAGGCTCTGAAACACAAAGAAATCTAATTAAAATACCAGTTAATGAGGGGTCATCATAACTCATGACATGAGTAATGGACATGGGTATGGGGCACCTGTAGGACGGCCAATGTCATTGAAAAAAATATATAGGCAGGTAGGCATGTAGGCATTCTTTCTCAAATTTTTGGACGGACTTGGAAAACTGTTTGTAGAATTGTGTCTCACCTGGGGATGGTGGTTTGAATACTTCTTCCTTCAAATTTGGCAAGAAACAATCAATTCTTTCCCATGTCACATCCCACAAGCTCGTAAAATCTGTCGGGCTGTCGCTATTATGAAATATTCCCGCCGTATCCATGACAAGAAGCATGTTTTTCAAAGATTCAGGAATCGCCTCAAACTACAGATAAAGTGACATTTTCAATCTCCACGCTTATTTGACTAACTAGTCCCGATTGGTACTGACCAGCAAATCACTTTTTCCAACATGCATGTATTTGTCCATGAAGTCCAAAATAGTGAGCCAAAGCGCCGTGAAAGTAGGTAGAGTCAGAAGTGGATTCAAATGTTGAAGGAAAACCTGAAATGAAATAAAGTCACAAAGATGAAAATCCACACCGTAGTGATTTGTCAAGTCTGAAATTCCCAGATGAGAAGTCAACTCAGTGCAATACTACCATTTACAGCCAATAAGCGACTAGCAAGCGACTAGCATACTTCATTGCGAACTCACCTTTGATAACAAAGTCGCTCCCCTCATTCTTGTTTCCTCCATTCCGACTGGATCGGCTGGACTTATATTCTCCAAAAGTTTTGTAAGAAGGGGAAACAAAACCTAACAGAAAATATAACACGACATGCAAAAATGGAAACAACCGATCGAACTGTCAGTCAAATAACAGCGAGGGTAACCCTCCCATTTTCCCAAAGTGAGATGAAAGATCAAGGATCATTTATCCTTTCGTACAGATGAAGCAAAGCACCCTACCTTATTGAAGCACGACTCCCATTCTTTTCCAGTCAGTGTTTGTAAATCATGGACAAGTAAAGCTCGCTGTAGATAAGTAAGAGCAGAAGTACGAACTTGTCGCCGTGCATCGCAGCACAATCTATCAAAACACAGATTGTAATAAAAAGATAAATCATAACAAAGCAAATTTAGCTAAACTCACCTTGCAATTCCTTGTAGAAGAGGACACCAGCATTTATCCCACAAATTGCTTGCTTCCGCATTGATTTTAGGGCATGCGACGTCTCTCACAACGCTTGCATCTTCATGTTCATCTTGTCCCTCTTGTTCTTTCAGTCTTTGCTTTTCTTCCTCGGCCCATGAACTGTAGATAGATGCTGCCCTCGTGTGGAGAGTGTGCATCAAATCCAACAGCTGAAGAGAGATGATACATTTCACAGTTAGACTACTGGTACTGAGATCGGAATCAAAGCAGGAGCGGAGCCTTAGTAGCCTACTACAGTCAGCAGATACAGGGTGGTCGTAAAATTGAACACTTCTCAGCTAAGGCTAGTTGTGAGTCCGGAGAAATGTGGAGGGCAGTGATAGGAAGGACATCCGGTGCAGAAAAATTCCAATCAAAATCCTCAAAAACTCACTTGCAAAGATATCGTATGATATCCACCAGGCACTGTTTCTGCACTGGAGTCTTCATCAGAGTACTGGGTGCTTCCTGACCCATATCTAAGGACCAACAAATATGTTAATATCACAACGAAAAAACACTGGGTCCGTATCATCAAGTAATTACTGACAAAGCATAAATAATAATCAATGTCACCACAAATTACATTTATACTTCACCTATATCAGATCGTATGCCATTAAGCAATTAGAGAGCAATAAAAATTGAACGAAACAATTACAATTCATGCATCTGCATCAACAAACCTTCCACCAGCACCACCTTGTCCTCCACCCGCATTTGATCTGGCGATCGACCTTTTATTGTCACGATCTTTGCGTTTTTTCAAACGTTTTTTGTCTTGCTTCTGGTTTTGAGTTGATTGATGAGAATCTTGTCCTATACCATGATGTGCTCGGTTCACTGGTAAGGGAAAAGAAAATTTATCAATGCTATAATACCGGTATTTACTTTTCTTACCCAGGAAGGCATGCGGTGTGGTTACTAATATATTTCTTACCTCCATTGATACTAGCTTCAACGAATGTTCGTATGCATCTGACGCACAACTCAAAATTTTCCGGTGTAATATGCGCTGCGTCTCTGACCAAGAACGCAAGAGTTTCGCATGATTTCACCATCGCCCGCATGTCGTGTTGTCGCAGTTCTTCTCCCAACTGCAGTGTGAATTGATTCGGAGGGATCGGGGGTGGAGGAATAACCTGAACAATTAGAACTATTTTCAAGAACACAACTTCAAACAGAAATTTAACATGTCATTTGGCATCTGATTGACAGGCCCTAGATTAAGGTTAGTGGCAGCACTACCATATCAAGCCGTAATGATGAGGAAATGTAGAAATTCTGAATAACATAAGTTATAGTAAGGGGCATGAAAAATTACCTGAATCGTGCCAGTAGCCGGCTTGGCTTTTTCTTCTGCATTTTGCAGTTTCTGTTCATGCAAAACATGCATTGATTAGTAATGTATCAGTAAACAGGATACCGCATCACTACAGCAAGCATTCCAATTGCAGCGGAATATCGAAAAAATTAGATAAGCCGAAGCCGACCACTAAACAAAGCAGCAGCAGCAAAAACAGTCTTGCTCTGTTCAGCTTCAGGGTTGAACCACTAGCATTAAAAAAATGGTAACTGGTAACTTACAGATACAGGTGACCAAAAGAAATATCGGGTCATGCGGATTTCATTTTACATAAAAGGTAAAAGACTGCCAAATTACTTTGCGAAGATCTATAAGGTAGGGTTGCACAAGGTAAGAAACTACGAATGATTATGCAAAATTTCATTAAATACAATACACCCTTGATAACAAAGTCGCAATTTCAATTCAGGAAATACGAATCAGATCCTCACTCCCCAAAAGCAAGAAGTTCAATAAAGCTACAGCATATACCACCACAATCTGCTTCAAATGCACTACAATACAAAACCCGCACATGCACTTCTACAGCAAATTGTACATATGGCGCCAAATCTTTAGTGGTACCACATCAACGCTTCCACATGACTATCAGCAGTCGCGTTGCTGTCATGGCAGGGGCTGCCGACAGTTGCTGAACATTATAGCAGTTTGCGAAATTTTTCAATCCATACACCAACGGAGACTGTCATGACGTACACCCACACATGTCACCACAGCATCAAAGACATAAAAATATTCTACAAAACTGTACAAAATCGACTTAACAGCTTCAGGCTGTGTATCAAAGCTGTACCTTTAAAGTTGTAAGGAGCCATAAAGCACCGCAAGCCACGTCAATGATAAGTCATTCTATAGATTCACGAGTGTTCAGAAAGATCAGTCAGTCACTACCGGTGGGTTTAATTGCATTTTAAACAAGCGAACCCCCTTCATTAAAAGTTTGAGAAAGGTCGCGTACCAGTATCGGTGGTACTACGGCAAGACCTTTACCACCGCACTGAAGGAAACGGTTCTTGAATGCCATAAAAGAGATAGAGAAGAATAAAAAACAACTACTTCAATTTCTAGAGGTGGCAAATCAGCAACACCGCATAGGCTACAAAAATAAATTATCAAACCTAAAAAAAGGAAAGAGATATTTTATATATTATTGGAAACCAAAGCTACAATGCAACCGATTAGTTCAAGTGTCGATATAATTATCAGCTAGTGACCCAGTAGATCGCGAGAGGTGATGCGTTAGACATGCTCTAGTGACGGTCATCCATGCCATGCATGAAATGCAGGCAAACTTACCAGGCGTACAAAGCCACGCTGCTTCATCGACTAGGTGTGGTTAAAAAAGCACAAGTGTGTTAAAAGCCACATATCACAAAACTTACATTAATTCAACAAGTACTTTGTAGTGGAATACAAATAGGCCTTTGAATTAGATATGAGAGCAGGGCCTGGGCTGTCAGTCCTAACAGATAATATCTACTGTATTCAAGACATGCACTCTTTTGATCAGTAGTCTGCTATACAATGCCTGTCTAAGTGATTATACAGATTGTAACTGGAATTAGCATACTGACCGGCTTCGGATTCGTTAGTTAACTAGGTATGTTGCGAATGAACGAGTCATACATTGCTACATTGTGCTGTTTAGCATAAATTCAATAATGGTGAGATGTACATTGGAAATTTCAGGACAATGACGATTGAGGCTATGTTGTAGTCAGTGCCTAAGAGTTTGAAAGAAGACAGCCTATTTTAATCTACACCACTGAGACATTTTGAAAGCTTATATTGGAAGAAACCGAGAGGCTTATCAAGTCAGACCACCATATTTTATCTTATCGATGCCAGCAATCAGAACTGAGTGTCTGCAAGAGGTCGGACTTGGACACAGATTGCAGAGATTCAAACATTGGGGTGCTTACACTGCTGAAGTACCGTATCACATCTTGCCATATCTAGCATCTACCTTTTAGTCTTGTTTTTGAAAATCATTATGCGCTTCACAGCAACTAAGCTAGCAATGTTTCTACAACCTATTTAGATCCAATATCACATGTTTCAATGTTAATGTTGGCTAAAACATATCTATCTACACATCAATCCGTCGAAATCTACCGCTGCGTCAATACTAGATTTACCTGATCTTCGTCGTCCTAAAATAATGATCGTTGGGAAAAGAAAAAATTAGTCAGAGGCATGCGTTTCATCGTTTAGTTGTTCATTGTTTTGGTTAATTCACAGTTTTGGATTCAAATTTAGTTTTATGAGAATATATATATACATGATTTAGTTTTAGTTGTCTCTGCATGCAACTCTTGTGTGAAACTGGCTTATCATTTCGTATAAATCAGGGAGCGGTCTTCTATGATTGCTCAATAAAATGATACCCGTGCAATGAAAGGTATCAGTATCCTACATGTCGTAAGATTTAATAGGTTTGTTTACAAAATATTGTTGTGCAGACGGAAGGGTTGTCTGGGGTATGATTTGATAGTCGTAATCTCAAGTGGCTCAATCTGCTTATAGACACCCACCTCCATCTCCCCGTCAGATCGAATACTTTTCACAGTTTGTTGTTCGTTTGGTTCGGCAATTTCCAGCACCGGTGTAAGCGGTACACTGTTTGTTATTGCTTGCATCTGTTGAGATTGTTCATACACCTCACTGTCAGATGTGTAGCCACGATCTGACAACTGACTTCTTTCTTCGCTCACAATTTCAGTATCAGATTGCGCTTCTGAAATAACAATTTTTTTTTAAAGTGGAATGTCAGACATCACTTCATATAGCAAACAACTCACTAATTTGATTCTCAAAAGCTTGAGAGAGAGCATCATCCAGTTGATTAGGCATTACATAACCATCTTCTTGACTCTCCTCTGCCACAACACCAAGAAAGAATCATACATTAACGACATGAAATATGGCACAAAGAAAGATATGAATAGGTAGTTTTATCGATTCATGGGAAATTATTTAAAATGCGCTAGGAGTAAGCTAAGCAGTCTATGCTAAATGAAAACTTACCAGCAGGTACTTGAACTATCGGAGGAGGCAGAGCACCAGCTCCTACACATTTCATCATAGTGAAGCAAGTCATCCAGTCATCACGGCAATGAATATTTGCGGCATTGGTGCGAAGTAACTCGTGTAGACCGTACGCTACTTGTCGACTCACCTACAAAAACAAACAGGGCTTAGTTGATGATGTCACACTTGAAGGGTTGAATCCATTGAATTGCACTTACCTTTGGTATCATGTATGGCCTAATGATAAGTAGTATCTGCAGTGATGCCAGTATTTGATCAGCAACATCTTCACGATGCAACAAACGTATTGCAAGTCTGATCAAACCGACCACAGCTCGTTCCAGTAACAGATTGTATTCGGTTGATGTAATAACGATCGTATAGAGGTGATCGCGGACCGGTTGCCAAACGGAGAGAACTCGATCTCTGTCAAAAAGATGTCTCTGTTAGTATGGGGGTTATGAGTTATGACCGGCCAATACTGACTACAGGATGCCTTATTCATATTTACACTACGAAGGAAGCTCATAACTCGGTTCCGAGGTCACAAGGCTTTATATTGATCGTTTCATAGCAGTACCTGTTTTGCAAAACAACCCTGAAGAGAAACTCCAAAAAGAAGATGGCTGAATCTTCTGAATACACAGTACCCATTTGTTCATGAGTTTCAGGACCTCTAGATGCCATCACTAATGCTTTAATCAGCTCCTGTATACAAAAAAACCGACAAGAATAAGACACGTTTTGCAATTTGCAAATTATCAAAAAATTTCCTCACCAGCAAAGAATCGAGGCGTAAAAATTTGCTCTCTGTAACAAGTTGTTCAAGATGGAGGTCTTTCACGCATTCCTAAAAATAAAAGTAAAAGTCAGTTTTCCATCATAACTCGATGTCGAAAGTGAACAGGGATTTCACAAAACCAGAAATTTTAGCCCCAACACCAGTCACCAGTCCATGGCGTGAAAAAAGCAGTTCATTCGCAGTCCTCAAATTTTTATGCACAACACACACACACCTGTGCAACTTTCATCACTTCCTGGTCTTCAGCCGTACCATTTTTCTGATTTGAATTATCGCTCGGACTGCCGAGAGTCATGAATTGATAAAAGCTACTGAAAATTGATGAGTCGGATCTGCAATGAAATACATGAAAATATTTCTAACAGTACATCAAAGTGAGAGGCATGTAGTCAAAATGGACAGTTGGCTTCATGAAGGATTTGAATTGTTGTGCTTAAAACATGTCTCTAGACGCTTTGTAATGTAACTGTAGCACTTTACTAACACAAGTCGCGACGTACCTTTGCATTGGCAGCTCTTCCCTGATTAAAGAAATGCTTCCAGTCGGATCCACAAAGTCTTCAACAGTAACCAACGCCGATGGTAAAAGTTTTGCTCGATACAATGGTAGCAAGAAATCGAGAATGTTTTTCCATCCTTCGCGAAGTATATCTCCATGCCTACAAAAAATATTCACTGAATTAAAGATCTGATGGTGTAGGAGATACAATCTCGACAAACCTGTGAGCGAGCTTGAAAGCCGTCCTCGCCGCAAGCTGCGATTTCGGATTAGAGCCTAGCAACGTAGCAGCAACTTCTGGTGTCTAAATTGAAGTATTCAAGAGTGAATAAAGAATTCCGCGCATGTACGATTCGGAACGTACCTCAACAGATGATGTGAGAGAAGTAAATTTACAAAGAGAAATGATGAGATTGTCGAAAACGTCGCACATCCCAAAATGAGCGCTTATCAAGGCGCATTTGCTGAAAGAAAAATCAATAATATATACAAAAGGTCATTAGCAGCAATAAGGGAGAGTAGGAAGTATTAAAAGAATAGGCCTAACCCAGCCAAACCTACACACCACCAGAAGGCGCATGAAAATACACAATATACAATTCAGGCAAATCCCGAGTGGTTTTAATGCACCTAGTTACACGATACACCGATTGAGGTTCCAAGTTCAAACAAGTCAAGGTCAGAGAAGATAATCCAATTAATAAGCCTTCTACAACATATACCTCCTTATAATGTTATCTCACTACCCTTGTGGAACTTACTGGAAGCCACTTATAGACTTTTGCACGATTGATTCTTCCATTGACTTATCAAACACGTACGACAAGGCGGCCACCGTCGGACCCCAAATCATTGAGAACAGATCACGATCGTAGAGATGCAAACCATCAAAGGGACTTGGCCCACTGAAAAAGATTGATAGCTAAAATTTCTACACCCCGCACATGATCTGCCGAAGAATCATACTTGATTATAGGAGGAGCATTGAGCCATAATCCTTCAGATGTGGATCCACGGCGTAAAGAGACATTCCATATCCATCGATCTCGGACCGGTCCAGTTTGCTCATCTGGTAGTACGATTTCATCATGCCTAACAAAATATAAAGATCAAACCAGTATCACCAATGGCGAGCGAGTCTGTTATCGTGCTCCCGTCCGAATAGTGAGAAAGCTGACGATCTGACAGAATGCCAAACCAGGTTGTGGTCACAAAAACAACACCATTGCACTGAGAAGCCAGTGAATGCATCATGATTATATATGAAGGACTGCAAATGATTGAGTTTCCAAAAATAAACAACACCAAACTAACTTTATTGCATTGAAGATTTCATCAAGCATCCCTTGTTCAAAGTCTTCTCCTCCATTACAACTTTTCAAGTTTCGTTTAAACTGTCCCATAGTCATGGGTTCATTTTGTTTTCGTACATTCCTGTTATGCTGATCTGTATTCAACATGATCACCGCATAGGCCAAAGTAAACCCGGCATCAAGATTCCTGAATGGATGATGATTCGATTCCTACGAAAAAACAAAATATTTTACAGTATACCGGTACGGTATACAGAGAATGCCACAAAAACTGAAATTCACATGATTTAAAGATGGCACAACAGGAAAATTACTCAACGTCTAATGGGAACCCAATCTACTTACCGACCAATACCCAGAGAATGCTTCAAGCAGTCTTTGAATGACCGGAGCTTCTCCAGGAAGTCGAAAAGTCTCCAAATACATTCTCAAACTTTCGTCAACTCTCAAGCCTTCAAATTTGAAAGTCCTAGGAGCAAGACAATTGAATTAGGCCATGTCAAAATTGATGATCTAGCCCCTACGTGCATTTTACAAGGTTTACCTTACAAAACTATCCAGAATTTCCGGATTTCTTCGATCACTGATGTATTCGCCGATCATTTTTTTGTCAAGCCAAGGATTTTCTCTAAGCCAAGTAACAACTTCTCTAGTATCAAGTGGCATTGCGAGCAGACCTTGCTCTTGTACAAAACCGATTCCTTTTTTCGGTTTCTGATTGAAATAATCCGTTCCGATTTGTAAAAGCTGCAATATATTCACATCGTTAGTAAGATCTCAAATAGATGCCAGCTATTCCTACTAACCTTCTTTTTCTGTTTAATTTGAACGAGCTCTTCATTGGAAGGCATGGCTCCAGAAAATCTTGGTGGCACTCGGAGTTCCACCTTTGGACTCAGCTCTGCTGTTGCATCATTATCTTCAGCTTCTTAAAACACATGAGGTATGAATGAATAGACGAGACTAGACACTGAGAATGAACCATTTGGCAAGGGCAACCGGGGCATACTGCCACAATGTAGTCTGTGGTTGTGCCCTACCTTCATTTTCAGACGATTGAGAGACTGAGAGATTGAGAGAGTCATCTCGATATGATTCCGATGGCAGGAGATTGCTGCGAGCTTCTATACTTTCCACAACAGTAAGCAGAGCATCCAATGACAGCAAATGCGTCGTATACAATCCAGATACCGGGAAAGCATTCTGAAATAAAAGGTCAACAATTGTGATTCGTGATAATTCAATTCAGCATTCATCTGGTCTCTTCGTGTGGTGAGTGACTAATTGATTGATTAATCTTGCTTACCTTGGACAGCAGCTTACTGAGATCCTCGAACATATTGGAGCAGTAAAGATCACAGTCATAGTTTAGGTAGAGTTCCGTCACAAAACCCGGAATATGCCAAAGCTGCACGATAGCTTCGATTGATAATTCTTTCACTTCGTACGCCATTTTTGGATTTTCACTTGTAATAAGCCCCATGACTTTCTTCAGGTAGGACTAGAATATAGAAAAAAAACTATTATTATATACATTTTTGACAGCTTTAAAATATTAAAGTATAGGCCCATTTATTAAATAAAAAATGTGGAAAGTTGTTTGTGTTATATCATCATTATAGTTATAACTCTTAATAAACCACCAAGGCTGGACATTAAATTTGTGGCCGGACTGGTAGTCTTCTTTACGGTGCGATAGAAAATGAAATTTTTGCTCACCTCAAGTTGAAATTTCAGATGATGCCTCAACGATTCAAAAGCCAATAACGATACACGGAGAGAAGCTGCAACCAGGCTCAGCCGCTCCGATCCAATCAACTAAATAAAATATGGAATACAGTGAAAAATGCAGCCAACCTGTCATTTCATCAACCATTAGCAAATGATGGATGGAGCGCATTTAAAGGTTAGAATTTCACGACATAATAAAGACAAGTTTCTTGTACCTGGTATAAATGACGGCACATGTCATCTTTCACAAGCTCGAGAAGTGACGGAAATCTCTCCATGTCATTTCTTGAAATTTCCAATGCAACCATCAGTAACGAAAGTCCGATATGAACCATGATTTCAGAATTATGCCTGAAAGGGAAAAAAGGGTTGGAATCGTGGCAATATCATATGTTTGTACTCTCCACTAGCCCTGCAATGTTATCCTGACAGGACAGGTGCCTTAGTTTTGACGTGGGTATGTGGTTCGAGCCGTCAACCTTGTACACAGATGGCAAGCTACCTACCATCAACCAATTGGGATACATCTGGCCTTATGTTAATTCATTGATTGCACGAAAATCTCACCTATCATGTGGATTTGTCAATGATATCAGAAACCTGAAGAGTTCACAAACACATGGCAATCCGTACGGAACCAACGGTCCGACATTGATTTCTTCCCCACTTTGCGCCGAAGTCGTGAAACGAACCTGCACAAAAGCGAGCGAGTTTCAATTTCTGTTCAAATTGGCTCAACACTCACAAATTACATGAATTAGGACTATGTCCACAGACAATCAACATAAATTCATTAAAATATATACGGTACACACTATTACACCAAGTGTCATTACACGAAACACTAATTAAAATCACTCGGTTGTAAGCAATCGTGCAAAATATATTCAAACTGATTGAACAAAAAACATGCATGGGTACTCACACTCACCCCACGGGGGTTTCCGATATACTCCGTTTCAGCTACTGAACTTCTCCCATCCGATAGTTGACCTTCCAATTCATCCAAGCCGTCTGGTACGCTTTCTGTTCTTTGAGAGGCCAGGTCAAAGTTTTTCTCACTGCTCGGTGACTCGGGACTGGCATCTGGTAGTATCTAAAAACGAAAATGGAAAAATTTTGAATGAAGCATCCAGAGCCTACACAACGCAGATCAGCAACATGCAAAAGCAATTAGGTTTTTGAATCCATTCCAATATCTCGTTATTTGATTTGATTCAAAGCCGAGTGCCCAGCCCTACCTGCAACATGGGGGAAAATCTGGCATATTCTCTGCCAAAATCATCATTCTCATTTCTGGATGAAAACGAAAATATACGAGTATTTCTTCTTATGATAGCATGGTGATCTGGTCAAAAAGAGAACTACAATCTAGACTGTCAACCTTACCGGCTCGTTTTTGCTTTCCTCCACACTGGTTTTGTTTCCATTCCCTGCCGTTGGAATATGTGTCGCATCATTTTCATCCAACTTCACAGTGTCTGAATCAAGTCAAAGATTTGAAACAAGGTTCATATTATTCTAATGGTTTCAAACCAACTGAACATGTAAAACAGGAAACTACAGCTACTTAGCAGCAACAATAAACTGACTTAGAACAAGGAGGTGATGTAGCATGTTGTAGGCAACTTAGGATGTCACACAAACCTTGAACTTTGGTCTCATCATCAGGTGTATTCACTATGTTGTTACTTTTCTGTTCCTCTGATGCCGCAGAAGGTGTTGGAGAAGACATTGTACCCCGTCCACTATCTATACTCATCGGGCCGTCACTACTAAAGACACAAAGTAGAATCGACCCAGTTCATTTTGAAGCTTTGTACCAAAAATTTCTGTCGTTCACACATCTAGCTTACCATTGTGATTGATTGTCAACCGCTAACGTGTCTTGGTATCGAGGTGTTGGAGCTGGTTTTCGCTCTGATCTTCGTAACCGAGGCGATTTTTTCTTTTTCCCTCGACTAGCCTCAGTCATTCCACCCGGTCTCATCTTCAGCTAAAACAAACATACAGTGATACAGGGCGATAAAAATAGCAAGATCAAACCAGTTGCATAGCGTCAGTTCAAGTTGTCCCCAAAGTCAATATAGATTAAGGTGCCATAATAATACTTACTTTTTTCATATCCAAATAGCCACTCAAATCATCTTTATTAAAATCAGGTATTCTAGCAAACAAAGCTTGCACCATGTCGACTAATGTATGTTCGGCCGATTTCCGCAACAATTCTGTTGTAAAATAAAAGTCAAAGTTTGGCTCCTAAATATTCAGTCAATTTCGAATAAGATGAACACTAACCGCTGAGTCGCATTTCGAAGCAGATACGAAAACAGGATTGCATAATTTCACAAACCGCTTCGTTAGTGAGGTAGCAGCCGACAGATGATAATAATAACGAGCGCAGTACCTGGAAATGTGGAATTTGATACATAGGCCAAGAGTCTTTCGAGAATTTACAAGACTGCACAGATGCAGACTGACTAAATAAATACCTGCAAGATCTTCATTAGCACGACTTCATCGCTCGAAGGATCGGTGCCGACAAATCTTGCATGAGTAACTGCATCAGCCATATTGGACACGGCAGTAGCCACAGTGCTTGATGTACCTATAACATTTATCTATATCAGCACAAAAGACCAAAGGCTTCAAACGTAATATATTTCAATTCTTACCTATCAAATTGTAACATAAGAATTTATTAATCGTTGACAATGCTAGACCAGTTATGGGACCTGACGTATCTTCAGATCTGATAACTTCCAAAAATGGCCCAAGAAATACATTTGGCTCAAGTCCATCCAAATCTAAAAATGACCGATTTGATAAATTATCTTGTCGAGGTAGGAAGAGTGGGGAGGCCTCAAATCTCATCTCACCATACAGTAAGTGTTTGACCTCAAACTAGCACAGACATAAACATTAATAATCAGCTTCCCTGAAAGGTACTTGAGTTTATGGGTGGTACAATATGGTGTGGTAGGCAGCCCAGGATACCTACGTCCCAGTCAGCATTTCGTGGCAGGTGAGCGAGATATTTTCAACTGAATGCTGCACACACAGCTTCGTATTTTAGGATTGCAGAGTGACGGCGGGAATGTGAAGGTTGGAACAGTCTGTTTACCTATTGTAGGTCAAATAGGGCTTAAAATAGAGGCAGGGCATGTGAAATGTGCGCGGACCAGAATTCTTGCGCACACAAGTTCCCATCGAGATCTGCCATGAAAGACAGTCTGGCCCAGGTCCATATAGAAAAAATCCAAAGTCAGCAAAATAAAGGTTTTATCATTTCACCATCAATTGCATTGAGAGCATTCTTGAGATTATTGAAGCTTGCGATGATTGGATCTTCTTTATCCGAATGAGTACCATGGGTTTGCCATCTGGGAAAAAGATATACGGGTCACTGTACATTATTAAAGCAGAGTGTACCGGTACCGGTACAGATTTATCAATGACCTTTTCTGGGCTTGATGTAACATGCCGGCGTGTGATGATGCCAGTGCATGATGCTTCGCAGTTAAGCTAATTGATTAGTTCTTATTACCGTACACATTTGGGATAATGAAAGAATAAGCAAAATCCAAACAACCCAAATGTCAATTGATTTGAAAAACTAATCAACTCACCTTATATTTCTTCTAAGTGATGTAACAACAATATTCACTTCACTAAGGACGATATATTTTCCACCATAGTGACGTTCTTTGACGGCAGCCATAACGAAATCCGCTTAAATGCTTCACCACTATGGGTTAGACTACTTTACTTTCGATCGACTTATTCGCATCTCCAATAAAACATTCAAGATACCGGTAAGGTATCAATCGATTTTTGGTTAGGTTAGCTAAGACATTACAAACCTTCCTGATTAATGAATAAACTAGTGGATTTGCTCATTGTACACCAAAACGCGAAAAACCAACAGCTGACGATGTGTCTCCGCAAAAGCCCATACCATCTCATCTGACAAACGCAAATCGCAAAGTGCTAACTCTGAAGACCGACAAAATAAACAATAAATTGTCAAGTTGAGCAATTTCACACACATCAGTATTTTTGTAGATATTAGTCAAACATGATTTTGTGTTTTGAACATATCTATTTGCATTTTTTTAGTTAACATGCATATTTACATTATTCTTTTAATAAATAATAAACATTAATAAATTTCCGTAGCGAAAATTCATTGAAATTAGAATACTTTAGCTTGTGATTTCGACGACTCAACGGTATCAAACGAGTTAGCGATGGCAGACCGCCCCAAAATCATAGAGCTAAATATACGCCACGCTTGGATGATTATGTCACGTCATTACTTCCAACTTTAAATCGATCCGGATATATTCGATTAAACAACAAACATACATTTTTCTCTGATCCGGCACTGGATAACTGCCATGGAGTACAGATATTAGCATCCGCTCTATCTTTTCTTTAGTAAACGACCGATTATCATTGGTTAAGCTGATTCAGGGCAGACATTCACATTTATCGATTAATTATAATTGGCCAGTAGTCGCGAACGCAATAAGATATCGATTGAAATCAGTCAATCAGGGACGTGCGTCGCACTGCGGCTGTCGTAGCGCTAAGGTTGCCGCCGCAAGCTGAAGCTAATAATCAAACCAAAGATATGGATTCCCAACTCCCATATTCTAGTCTAGCCCCATACATAGGGCTATCAGGGATGACATGTCTAGACCTTCGGTATAAATACTGTATTAGGTGATAGGTCTATGTAAATATTGATAGGATATATGGTGGTGCACTGGTGTCTCCCAAAGACCTTTTAAAATCTATCTTTATCAGGGACTCCGTGGTTGTTTGAATCGAGAAACCGACGTAGAATTCAGGGATGTCAGAGACATCCCTGGTAGAATCATACCCCCGGGCCTCAGCTATCTAGCCTTACTAGAAATATCATTTCCTTCATTGAAATTTTTTAGCAGGATTTATTTTCCAGGCTGTCGCTATTAACGCGACTCCCTGCCTTCCATGTCTTCCTTGCTATTATCGTCCAACAACCAATAAGCGTCATCTTCGACCATTAAATGATCAAGTAATAAATTTCCTTTCGATTGATACGCCTGTTCATCAGGACGGTTTGCGAATTCCACTTTCTTGGTTTTCTTGACAAAGTCGTTTAAGGTCCATTCGTCATACCCATAATTAATGCGTGTAGGGATCCTAATTAAGGCGGGAAAACCTAACTTCAAACCTCCGTTATCAATACTTTCTCTTGAAGTATTGACAACACAGTTGCTTTTAGCGTTGCTTAGCCGTAAACATGAAGACCGATCTGTCCTGATTCTAACCTTCTCGCGAAAATTAATGTCAACAAGAACAATAGAGATGGATGAGATTCCGAAAAGAAGACCACACGCTTCGAGAACCAATGAAGCTGAAATAGACTGGAACCAAACGTTGATCATTGACATCTTGGGATCGGCCGGCATGACAGTCGCGCTTCGATGCGCATTAACTATAATTTGTCTGCGTTCCCCAGTAAACCTATTAGCATTTAGGCGTGCCACATATTTATTTCGGCTCTAGGGTATTTGAAGGTATACACAATTGCAGGCACCACTACTTCAATCTATTAATGGAGATTCGGTAAGATATTGTGACTCTACCTCACCGGACAGATCGTTGTGTTAACAGCGCGCAACACGCATCATTTGTGGTGTTGTGCGGTCATTTTACTTCTAAGCCCATATCTATCAGACGGATTAACAGGTCATGGGGTTAAATCTCAGGTTCGTATTATTTAAGCAGTAAAAAGTCTGGCCGCACGTTTAATACCACTCATTCAAAGCAAGTGTGAAAAGTAAAACGCGTGGGTTTAGCGTTTTCTATTAGGCACACCACAAAATTTGTTCCTACAGTAAACACAGTTGTGGCGTTTGATTAAGGACGCGAGTCAGTAAAATGTTTGATAAGGATTAGATAGGATTTGATAATTCGTGACTCAAAAGCCGTAGCCGACTTTCAAAAGTTTGCTGATTATCCATCAACTCTTGTTTAACACGTCGTTTAACTAAAAGTCTTCGTTCTTGATTCAGTCTTTTATGGAAAAGAGTTCAAAAACGATGTTGATAAATGGATTAGGGCCCGATCGGTGGTTCAAAAGAATGATGTGGGGAAAGAATTGTTTAACAACTTTCATCTACTTATGCAAATGAATATATTTGTTCCTTTTCCCCTCGCAGCCGACATAGAGACAGATCGTGCTCGTCTCGTTTTTGACGTCTATACCATCTTGTAGAATCTGCAATATAATGAAAAATAACTGTCAATTCAATCCATACTTAACCAAGGCGTCATTTTTAGGGTGTTTGGTATCCTGCAGTCTTACGAGTTCAAGCTTTACCGAGGTAAGATATGATTTTTGGTGTGTCGGCCACAGTATTTTGTTACATATGCTTACTCAATAGCTGCAAAAAGTTGCCTATCAACGACTGCAACTTCAAGCAAGATGTTACGCAACAACAGTCCCGAATCAGCCCTTCTTGCCTAAACTTCTAAGGTTACAAAAACTGCATGTAGTCTGCATTTGGTGTGGGCAATACAAATTTAAATGTGTGCCACCGTTGAAGTCAAAATTGTGACGCTAAGCGTCATGGAAGTCTCTCCCAGGCACTGGCCTGATCTTGATCTATGAGGTATTACGTATATAACCTATTTGAATACGCCAGCAGAGTGGTTACCGCCTAAATATCAACATATCCATAAGTTATAATCACGGTACTTGACGAAGGTACACCTTACGAGTTGTTATCAGGGAGGTCTCTGTCCCACAAGGCGCCAGTTACGTAAACATCTTATTTCCGTCACAATGGTCCAATTTATTTTTCGTGATAAAATTTTCCATAACGTTATCAAAATATATTGCCTAAAATGACGAAAGCAGCAATAAATCATGCCTAAGAGATAAGCATCATTTTTTCCAACAAAACAGCGCACTTAGAATGTTTGGTTTACCGTCGACTACGTGCCTAATCAATACAACTTCTGAATGCACACATGAACCAAATTGTCTGTGAAATTGCGATAAGGCAGGTACAATTGTATTGGAAAGCTCATTTACAAAAGGTCTTTGCATGTGACGTCACTGCTCCTTTCCTATTATAAAAACATTTTTAATAGCGACGTCTAATACTTTGAGGCATACAAATATTGGAATACGAAGGTTTCTAAAGATTGACTCAATGAGAATTGAATTTTTTTGACGGAGTCAACACATGCGGACGAATGATAGAAAAATGATGAGTTCGTCTACGCATTGGGATAGCTGGCTCATAACTGCTCTTACAAACAAGGTCTGACACCACGTTGACTATAACAACACTCTACTCAAAAATTTTACTAGCCAGGCCGTGTTGCCCGATACTGCCCATGCAAACCTAATAGGTAGGCTATGCAGCAAGTATATTTTACGTAGGCAATATAGTATATATATTGCCTGTATTATATAGTGTGTACCAGACTCCACGATCCGATGACAGAACAGACAGCTGACATGTTTTCTGCAATTCGGTCCATATCGAAACAACCTGGGTTCGAAATCGATAGTACTGGTACGGTTAAGCCAGTTGGAATCGCAACAGTTCCGATATCTTAATTCTAATCAAACAAAGCACGCGACTTCACTAAGCTCTATCATCCATAAGAAAACAATGTCTCGCGAGACATCATCCAATGCAGCCCTATCAATTTGAGATGGCTCTAATCTTACCCCAAGATAATTCCACAGCTAAAGATATAATAACAAATCTTTAACGTGTAATACTAGACTAATTCTAGCTATTGTTATTCCCTTGTATGCGGCAGGATTTCATTCTATTTCAAAATCCCAGTGGCCAAAAGTTAATCTGCAAGGGCGCTCTTAATAAGAAAGGTAAATCCTGGTGAATATCATCTATGCAAGTTCATAATCCACCCTACATAGAATGACGGATTGCTGGAGATAAGAGTTCAATAAACCAGGCGCGACAGTTAACCTAGTACGTTGGTGGGCTGCGGTTTGTAATGGAATACTTAGGAAGATAAGAGGGAGTTTCACAAAATGTTCATGCGGACTTGTACGAAAAGTAGCGGCGAGATGGCACAATATTATCAACATCAGGGTACGAATGCTAAAACAGAATTGAGCAATATGTAAGCGCATAATCCCCCAAATTTATGCAAGGATATCTTATTTAATCACAAACAATGGGATCACAAAGTCCTCAAGAACGAAAAAGCACACGAGTCGTGCTTCGTGCATGGATTGCTAATGCAGGCCACTAACCATGCTTCATATGAGTTGCTAACAGCCTACGAAATCCCAATTTTCGTGTTTGTTGGTCGCTGTAAACGCCCGATAAAATCGAGCAGATTGCACATATTGCGATTAAATGTACTGATCCCATCCCATTACGCAAAATCACCGAGTCTATACGTAGATTATAGGAATCTATCTGTAGCTAATCATTCGTGATGGATGGAAGGAGTGGAGCTCCGAAAGCTGTGAATTAAATTCCCAGTAAATTCGACAGTGGTGACACTCACGATCTATTTATCTGCCAAGGTCATCTTATCAAAGGGCGTAAGCAACCATCACGTTACTTTGCACCTTATTGGCAAGAAGTTACAGTCCACTCCGCTGGGTTGTCCGCATTCTACAACTGAAACTTTAACCCCATATTCAACGTGATGGACTGATCCGAACTACGGGAAGATCAGCCATATTTTACAGGTATAATTTATTGTTTAATGAGGCGTTGAAAACAGGATAAACTCGCGATACCAGATTGTCGCCTTAAAAGCTAATCATTACACTCATCTCTTCATCTATCCAGGAAATGAGCGAATTTGCTCACCCAATAACGCGCTGGCAAAAGATCTCACCCTGATCGGCCAATCGATGCGTCTTAATATTCGGCCATTTTCTCTTGGTCTTGGAATCATCAACCAAAATTACCAACTGACTCTTCCTCACCGAGGCCGCGGATTTAATGAAGACAGACGACGTGAAGCAATAAAACGTATGGCTGTGTTTCGTCATGTTGACGGCGCGCAAAACATCAAACTTATTAGGCCAGTGTTCATATTGCGAAGGTTAAAAGGTGGTGAAATATTTAGAAAAGGCTATCGATCTAGCAATGCACCCATACACTGTAAACAGTTGTGATTGTAAAACAACGCGTTGGAATAACCAACACATCAGGTCATGAGAAACATAAGGATTTTCTGTGAGGTAAATTAGCTTGAGGTTATCCGACGTTTCCGTGAAGTAGAATCGTTTCATCTCGACTATGCAAACTTAGACTTACACAAAATGATAAGAAATTTGGCGAAGGAGTTTTCAACAGTCTATGGAAGAATAGTAGGAGCGTCCAATTTCTATCAAGCCAAAGGTCGGACCCCCTATACCAGGTTTTCACGCACTTTGATGTAGGATAGGCCTACTGCAATAGCACCCCCGAAATGTCCTCCGGGTAAAATAGTCCTCAAGTCGATATCTTATGCGGAAATCAGTCAAATCACATGACACTATATCGACTTGGTGGACATTGAGAAGTCAACTCCCAGTTTATTCCAGGGTGAAATCCTGCTCCAAAAGCTACTTAACACAAACCTTTTCTAAGTGCAAAAAGTATATATATAGCATCCATCAGTTGCTTCCGTCAATATTTTGCCATTCGATGCAATTTACAGGTCGGCATAGATTCTATCCACTCCATTGTGGCGGCAAAAATGTGGGTGTTTCCATCCGTCAGTGTTTCCATCCGTCAGTGTTTCATTCTAAAGAAATACGAAAGTATTTGCCTTGATTAATCGGATTTATCATTATAATTCTAACTATTGTTGGATCGAGTGTGACTGTGTAAATATTAAGCGTCTCTTGGAACCTAGTGGTTTCCTAACTGGATAATTTATAGGATATCATGCATCGTTACGCTACAGGTAAAGAAATGTGTAGGGCCTCATATGATTTACTAACCATTACTTTACTGTTGTGGCGAGTCCCATAGGACGCGAACAAAGACGGGGTCTTGTAAAAGCGACTCACGCATTTCGGAAAGCTAACACAAAAGCTTAAAGGTTTTCAATTCTCATTTTACAACGAGGTGATGGTGCCTGGCCTTGTCAAGTTGTTATGTCCATAATGGATTTACCCCATGCGTATAGATTTTTAGTGTTAATAGCCTGTAGGGTGTTTTCCGAATCGTTACGAAGCCGATAAGATGCAAATTATCGCCGACAAGACACGGCCGCTTATCATAGATTGTTTGTTTTGGGAATTATGCTGTGATGTTTGTAAGCTACCTGTGGTCGCATTACAGAATTGAAACATCTGCATCTCATATATTAATGGATCTGACCAGCATTTTGTGAGAAAAAACGGGAATAGGCTTATACCCGCGTCTTCAGTAACATATCCACAGCCTTTTGATCCAACGTATAGTTTGTTTAGTGAAATCCTGTAATTAATAGGATCTCTATATCTCCGTCCCTTATTGACAGGCTTGTAATAGCTGATGCAATTAAGATAATAATTTCATAGGATGGGATGCCTTACTAAGATACATTGACCCCTTGTACTGATTACTCACCAAGTCATGCCCTATGGATACTTTAATAAAAACACAGCTCTACCATACCCGATGTCTGTTACCACTCAGAAATTTCCGTTGATCTCAGAATCCCGGTCTCTTTGTACACTACTGTGCACCCTTACGTGAACCTGCACAACGGACAGATTCTCATTCGATTGACCATAAAGTACTTGCAAAGTTAGCCAAAATTCACTTTTAGTTTACAGCAAAGGTAAGAATCAATTTATCAATGACTATTGTCGTTAATTAACTAATATTTGTCTTTCGGCATCTGTCTGCCAGTTGTCACTGTCCATGAACCTCCTCCTGCAATATCGATCTCTTCAAGGCAGTCCATTAACTTCAAATCAAAACGTTGTATACGTTTCTAGTAAAGCATTTCAATCCGTTCAGCTGTTCAGTGGCCTTCCTATGGGAAGAATTTGACGTTTTCGCCACAATACCACAGCTGAAGCAAACAAGTTTATGTAACACAGTTTTTGTGCGGTTGTTTGGCGTAAAACGACCTTGCTTGATTAGCAAACACAGAATGTGCCTGAGTAAGCTCCCATATAGGAACCGTGAATTATATAAAGAAGGTATCAGTTTACAAAATACTAAATGACCGGGTCGTGTCTTCGATCAATAAACTCTTTTCGACCCGTGCGACAACACGTAATGATGTTAGAGTGTGACTTAATTTTGCCCTTTCTAGTCTTATATACAACGCAAATCGGATGTTGAGATTTGCAGAGATTACGTTACCGAGGAGGAAATTTACTCATTGATTAGTTACTGCATTTTGAACTGACGGGGTACTTGGTCGTTGACTATCATCAAATCACTCTTAGTTCATCCAATATTCTGATAGCGGAGCATTGATTAGTGCTGTGATATTGGGCGGGCAAAATGTCACCCTTTTTCGCTGCCTCTGAACCGTGCCGACGGTGGTGGTTGATCCACATGGTGATTTGGGTCCCTTCATTTACCTGCCCTCTGGTACCCAGTATTAGGTACCGGGGACAGCGGATACTCACTCAAAAATTGCCAATAGATCCGATTGTCAAATTTCCACACTTCCAATGGCAACTTTTTGTTCATTTTTCCAACATTGAAGGCTAGATAGTTGGAGGCGTTGTAGACCAGGTCAATGAAACCGTCATATTTAGCAGTGGAGTACCAATTGGCGACTGCTAAACTTTCTGGAAATAAATAGAACCACATTTAACTTATGTCCATTCTGACCAAAACACAGAAAGTTCTCAGTATACACCTCCCATGCGTCAGTTTTCCACTAGAGTGACTAGACCACTATTGTACTTCGGTAATAACGTTTCTATTCACATTATCTACGAGTCACGGTAATGAGAGGATACCTTAATCAGCTTTTCCGCGTCGTCACCGCGATACAAGTAGATATATATATTGTGTTGATCACATCCAAATAAAGAAACATGTCTTGTTGTTGTATGCTGAAGTTATACTAGAGTCGGAAAATTTCCTCTCAATGCGTCGCGTCACACGTGATTCACTCCTACCTGTCTCATTTATGGCGGAGAGTCTGAAATAGTTGACTTGATACGTATGGAATGATTTCACTCCAATGCGGTTTCTCTATAACGGTCGAATGGCTCGTTTGTTATGATATGGTAAGAAGCAGAAGAATGTCATTGATCGAGCGCTAAGAAAATGCGCGAACGCGGATCAAAGGTGAATGGTGCTTTCGGCTGACTATACCCAAACTGGCATAACAAATAGTTAGGTGGCACTAGTTAGTGTAAATGCCACCTGCGTAAGTCGGTCCAAGGGCCTAAGTCTTAGGCACTAAGATACGCATGCCTAGGAAATACAAAATTGCAATCGGCCAACATATTATGCGCGCCATTTGTGGATAACCTGCTAATGTGGACCTTCACCGGTTCACTGTAAACCTAACAACCCGATGAAATTTCACAGTCAGAGTCCAAAGACACATAAATTTGTTTTTGGTGGGAAAATACTTCTGTTCAAACATCCATTTTGAACGTCTCTTATTTCCTACGAAGCGCAACGCGTCCTGCGTTTGAACCAGGTTTTCGTTTGTTCAGTAACCCGAACCCTCCAAAATGTTCTGAGATTTGTGTGAAAAGTCTATTGGCGCAAGGTCAACGGTAATCAGTCATTGGAAGTGAAATTTTCGTTTAATCGTCAGGAATTTTGATCATCATTTCACTAAAGCTGGCTTATAATATGTGTTGACAGCGCGATGATATATGATATCATATGTCATTGTAAAATTTGTTGCACTCATGGTTCTTTTTCTTCTAAGTGCATTGGTGAATTGACAGAGTGTCCAATGCAGGTAATAAACAGCTATGATCGTAGCGTGCTATACCATTAACGCATACCGATGTTGCTATAAACAAATCGCTCTTCCCTGCTATGCAATCTCATATGTCGACATGCACACCTTCACCTCAATAAAGTCTTCACACTTTTCGCCGATTGGCGGATTGTAATGTTTTATAGTGCTGCGGTATTTCTTGGAAATCAGTTGGGCTGAATGCTGTTGTTTGGGAAGTGTGATGTGCGCCAGGTGATTATAGCTAAACTCGCGCATGGTCCAGACTCCAGACAATGATTCACTTGAAATCCACTATCCTTATACATTGGACATGGACTTGTCAAATGATTTTTTTACCAGTGACAGTCTTCAGTGAATTCTATAGTCTATAGTCTATTACGTGTCGTGGGTGTGTACATTTTGGTCAAAATTTCCGTTACGATTGCGTGTATGTCATTCAATTTTCCCACTTGATATATAGGACAATATTAATCATTTCCCAATGGTACCACTATCTACCTTTATCATCAACTTTTATCACGCACAGTGTATGCGTGTGATGGGACGTTAGTCAGATTTAAACCGGATTAACTCCTATTTCAGGGTCGCTTGCTTCTGAGTGTTTGTCGTGATATGTTTGTCTTTTACTTACGCGAAAGTTAATCTCAATTTAATCCTAATCCGAGAAAAGTTAATCCAGGGGAATTGAGTTAAAGTAACTGAGCTTTTATGTCTTTTCACGAGCATGCGACGGAGATTTATTATACAAATTTGTGGCTAAGTTTGTCTAATGTAACATAATAGCATTTCTTTTAAAACACTCACAGTACATTGTACACATTAGCACCAGTCAGAATAATAACTTGGTTAGTGATAATGTTAAAACTATTCCGATAATCTTCTATTAAGTAAGGCACACAGTTTTTATGCATAGTTTCACATTCTAATGAGGGATATATAATAGCTAGAACAGTAGCCTACTGGAAAAAAGTAGACGAATACAAAGAAATTTATCAAAACCCATCAGCGCCCAGTTCATTTAAGCATACCCCCTCGTAACCTTACGGAATATAACGTAGCAGTTAGCAGTTACGTAAGCCTGTTAAATGGATGTCTTCATATCGTCTCATTAATTGAAAGGGGTACCACGGCAAAAACTTGAGGATGCAAAACTCAAGTGAAAAATTGATAATGTCATGCATTCTGCGTAATAAGGATAGCGTGGAGGTTGCCATCTTCGACACGGCCCAGTCCAGCATGTCCTTGGACTCCTTGCTGAGTCGAATACTTGCTAATGTTGTAAGATTAGGGTCTGGGAATGTGTGAACGCCCGCAAAAATGGAAAATTCCCCCACCAAGGAATGAAAGAATTCATTAATATTTCACCAATTGAAACGTGGCATACACGACTTTCATTTTATCATCTACAGTTTTCAATGTGATTCAATGGTTGTTGTTTATTTGTATTTCTCAAGCTGAGTATTTCCAACGCCGATGTATCGTCATCAACCCAATTCCATACATGAACGGAAGCCCTTATCATAGTTTGGTTTGTTTCGTATCATAACTTGTGTGTCATCGCTTGTAAATTAGGGTAAGTGGTTTTCTTAGTGCAAGTATCTCAAGTATAGCAATTGAGCAACACTTTCGCCGTTCCTCAAGCCAGTTCATATAACAGCGAATGCAGCGTAAACGGAGTGGCTCACCTTCATCGACGTGAAAATAGCAACAAGATTGTAATGCAGGTGTAGATGCGAGCGAGCGCCAAAATTATTTGATACGTATGTTTAGGAGCTTGAATTACATGGTTTGGGCCAATTTAGATGTAAAAGTCTGAACGCATCAGAGCGCGATTTCGTGATATTGACCGCGAGACCCCTTGGCTAGAAACCACTGTTAACCACAGTCAATTCCGATTGACAAGTTTCCAACAGACTCCATTAAATACGTCGGCACCTAGGTTACTGTCTTCCAGTTTTTAGGCTGTCATGCAGTTTTTCCACAAGTGATATGATCGTGGATGAATTCTTTCGATTTGCTTTGACAGACGGTCATACTCATGCGCCTTGAGCATAGTAAATAGCGCCTCGAAGTGGTGATATTTGAAGAACTGACAGAAAAACAGTATATACACCGAGAGTGACTGACCCGCGCAGTCGGGAAGCGACAGTTGAGATCGCGACATGCAACACAGGTTGGAACAGCGTCGGTCAAACACAGATTGTTGATTAAAGAAGGCATTAGGCATTAAGCAATCCTAATTGCTGTACAATAATGGCCTCTCAAGAACAGAATAGTATCTGACGGGGTTTGTAATAACCCAATTCCTCGAATGCCTCTGCATAATGCTTGGGAATCTACGATGAGAATATGGGATATGCGCTATACATAGAGACAAGGATATATCGGGTAAATCAAGATTGATAAACAGTTAGCAAACTCACCACAAAACGCACATGCTGCACATTCAAGACAAGCGACTGTTAGAAGACACACCTCGCTGTGACGTGCGATCTCAACTTGCATACGGATAATGGATATAGTCGGTGGAAGCTCCGCGCTTATGGATTAACTGAATATCTCACGATACGTGTGATCACCGAAATTGCGCTGGAGAAAAGGACCTGGCAAAAGAAAACGGATGAGTAGAAAGACAGTATAGACTACGGGAAGGCAGGTCGGATACAACATGACGTTTCATCGAGGTTGATCGCTGGCCATGAGCGATACAAATATGTTCTGCTTTAACTATTTCTAACAGCATTGATTAGTATTGTGAAGAGTTAACGCATCATATAAGCGAACTGCCGAGTTCATTCTCAACTCTCCCGCGGCATGACCTGTAGATTTCCCAAGTGCGTCTGCCGTATATTCACAAGGGATGTGAATTCAATAAATAAAAATCATTTGGGATGGACTTGATACAGTTTTAATACTTTTCGCATACAAACAGATGCTTTGATGGGTACATTCACAGCAACAATCTGTAGGCATCAATTTTATCTAAAGTTATGAAGATATCGGACGCGACTGAGACTCGTTAATCAGTTTGACCCTTTGAGTCAGTATGGATGAGGTTCATAGTAGGTCAAGAAGCGTGTGCGCAATTTACTCATTACGAAATTTACAATCATACCGATGTCAAAACTAGTAATCGAGTATTAGGCCTACATGATCTCAGTAACAGGGCCGAATAGTGTTATGTATTCAAATAGGGTTTGTGTTGTTTAACCACGTATTGGGTGATAGCACATCATTAAATTAGCCGATACAAGATATTTACTAAAGTAATTTACCTCTGTTATGATATTCATCATTCGTGTAGTAATGTTTTCTAACGCGAAAGTTAGTTTTTCCTACGCCCTACGCCACTCAATCACATAGGTAAAGTGTGTAAACACCCACGGGGTTGCATAATGGTAGATCTGAAACATGAAATGAAACACAGATTAATTTGATATTTAATGATATCAGAGTGTATTGATTGTTTTGGAATCTGATTTTCAACAAGCAGTTACTTTATACATTCCTGAACGTCCGCGGAATGTTCCGAATTTATAGAGGTGCATACTGGCCAGACGAATCCCGCTATTTCGCGACTGTGTTTGCCGATCGGTGGGGTTTTGACCCTCCCGAATCTAAGCTTTTTATCGGGGCATAAGAGAAGAGACTGGGTTACCAACGTAGCATCTTAGGACTGGAGTGATTTACGTGATTCAAACCACACATATGGTCTGATCTGCCCTTTGACCGAAATGTAGCAGAGCAGAAGTAAGTCTACGCCTTCCTCGAGTCCTAAATAGGATAGTGGTGTAGTACTAGCCCCCGATTTTTGAGTTATGGTAAATATTTGAATGCTGGACCATCTAAAGCGTAGGTTTCACACAATTCGTCATTTCACGGCCCATTTCAACTCGTAGAAGGAAAGGGAGAACGTAAAAATCAGGAATGTTTACAATGTCGTGAACTATCGCGTCTACTTCATTATTGATGGGCGCTCAAAAAACGGTTGAAAAGGGCGATACCAATTGTTAGTGAGAATCTTGTCTAACTACCTTTTACCATATATTTGTATTCTACGCCTTGGCACACACAGCATAGGGTTGATAGTCATCGACTGGAGAAATTTCTACATTCGGTAAGCAGTAACGCAACGTTTACTCGCGACCCGATAAGATAGTGTGCTACTTTAAACGACCTTTTGTTCACTTCAACAACCCTCTTCGCGTCTTGTATGAGAAAGATACACACTATCACTCATCGAAAAATTTTATTTGATGACGTATCGATAGCATTACGTTTTTTTCATCCGTTTCGATCGGCTACCACGCAAACAGAGCCGCGTTTTAACATTGACTTGACTATTATTATGAAGAGTGTGATTGATTAATATATGTCTTAGAAATTTGGTTTCTATTGTTGTGCATTATTGATTGCAGTATTAATCTTTAATTGTAGATGATGATATTGTCGCATATGTCTTGTATTGAGAGTCTGTTAAACGCAGCTGCTGATCCTGGTATAATAGATGTTGAATACGAAGTAATGTTCCCTGCTGAAAGAGGTTTGCTATGGAGTCGAATTTTTGCGTTGATTATCGAACCGAAAGAGTGACCCTTAAGGGTTGAGGTTAAGTCATTGTGTGGATGTTGCGTGCCAATACTATGGAAAGATACAGGAGACAGAGAGTACCACCCTTTACATCCGATGAATAGGCCTACGCGAAGCTCCGAAAGCTTGTGAACTGAGTTCCCCTAATAAATTTGGCTGGAGGTTAAAACAGTGGTGACACTCTATCAATCGAAGTGATCATTCGCCATCGGCTACTATTTAGATAATTATACATAGATGACGTGGGGGACGGTGATATGCGTTCTCTACAGTCTAGTAGTGGTGGTCTGAAGGAAAATTATAATTTACGGGTAGCGTTCTAAGATCAACCATATTCTATTTCCAGAACATATGTTTCCAACTCACTGCGATATATTATTTCTCCTTAAGTTACGCGAGCAATGCGGCAACCCTTGCATGTTCGCGGGGGTATTTATGAGGTAATTAGGCCACCCTTCAATTACGAACAGCTTTATTATAGGATTCCTACCTACCTATATAAGATTCTTTCCCCACTAGTGATGAATTATCATGTTGCTAGTCCGATCATAAACAGGTCAGTAGTGATGAGTAATAGAGCTTCTTGTTTCTTATAAAGATTGATGGTGAGTTAATCTGCAGAGAGAGAAGGTTACCGTAAAGTAAACTATACAATAAGTCACGGCTATATCAAACGGGATTCATTCATAAACTCTGTTTTGAATATAAGAAAATAAATCAAGGTGTAACCGATGTGGTTAATGCAATTAATATCATTGATGCGCGATGTAACGATGTATTCTTCTGCTTCTTTGATATAAATTGTTAGTTTGGTTTTATCAGACCCAAGTTCATTTTCTTCGACATAGGTGGTGCTATGTGTGTCTGCGCGGTAAAACGCAATATGATATAGATTCCAGCCGTTGGTATCGTGCTCGTATCTTGATTGTGTGATTTATCGCTTATGATGCAAATTGGCGTACCGCGAAAAAGTGTCAGCGTACTTGTCAATTCATATTAAGACAGTAGGTGGCGCCATCGATCATATTCCGGACGCGCTGTTTCTACACTCGTATCTAGACCTCTAGATTCTTATATACAAGTCCCATTGGTTTACCTGAACTCGATTGGAGCATTGGATATATCATGGGTGTTAGCGCATCGCGGCTGAAATCCTCTGATGATCCAGAAATCTCGTGATCTTAAACGAAATCACAGCGCTTAAAAGTGCACATTTTCAACGAATATTGTGGGGCGCATCACTCTCCATCCATGGGAAAGTGTGGAATAGTTCATTAGCTCGTAGCTGTCTTGTGTTTAGGCAAAATCATTATAGATTTTGAAATTAAGGTTTGTTATCTTAACATGCCTTTTATGGCACCGATTCAGTTTGCAAAACATCATTACGGGACGACTTTTCCATTTATTTCTAAGGTTCACCACTTCTATCCTCAGGAAAAATGCCATCACGGACAGCAGGAAATGTACCTTCTAGTGTACGCATGTACACGTGTGCAGCCATATGACCACTAAATCCTTCGATATAAAAATGATATAAAAAGTTACATGGCAGTTCAGACGAAATGTAAAAGGCCACCTGCAGGTAAATTTTCAGATACATCCAACACGTCAACACGGGATGTAGATGCGTTGAGTTACGTAAAAATAATTTCTATAGGCTTGACATCAATTTAAAAACGACTCTTGGCAGAGAATCATTTATTGATATTGGTTGATGATGGTGATATTTCGACACCCGAGGCGGCCAATATCATAGGATACAACCTTACCAATGCATGGTGTTAAATCGGTCATGGTGTAGCGAAAATGTTGGCAAAATACGAGATGCAATCAATCAATTTGACATTTCAAATAAATCTTGTTCAGGTTGGGTTGATGCCTCCGTGATGTTACTGAAAATATGTTCTTGCCACTCCAAATGCCGTTTGGCGCCTCTAATTAGGTGTGGAGAAGTAAATATATCGCATCGCTTCCTTCAATTTAAGACAAATCCAAATAATTGACGGATGCACGTTACAAATGCATATATTTAGCGCCTTTATTCTATAAAGATCATCGTCACTTAGACAACTAGCACGCCGAAGCATTAGCTCAAGCGTAGATAAGCGAATAGATATGCTCTTGCGGTCAGACCCATAGCAATAGAGACACGCACGTGACGTCACATTTTTCCTGCGGATATGACGTCAACATGCATAAAAGTGCCTGCTGAATTTATCCCTTGGTGATGGATGGATTGAAACTCGGATTGAAAGAAAGAAACTCTAGAAATCGCTTGCTCTCGATCACGTAACAGGGATTTCGGGACGGAGAGTGTGGGAAATATATACTCTTTCCCTCGCCCTGGTTGCGAGTATGGATTCAACAACTCATGCCAGGTATAGTGAGTATACCCACAACGTCCACGAAACTACCCGTGGGTGGATATTCTCAGGATACGTACGGCATTAATCTAATTAATCACTAATCCCTTTGGCATTTCGTCCATAAATGTCTTTGCAATACTAATGAAAGTCACATTATGAGGTCTTCATGGCCTATTGCCTTAGTAAATATATCTAATGACGTGATCGTGCGTACAAAACCTGTAGTAGTTAAGAAGGACTATAGGAATACGGGAACATGTAAATTCGTGCTACATTTTGACTAAGTTTTTGCCACGCACTACTTCATCGCGCTATAATTTATTGAAAGACATCTGGTTTTCAAATGAGGTTCGGTAGTAGTAACTAAAGTATTGATACGCAAAGGAAATGGACCTCTACAAAATCGCTCTCAACACCTTATCGCTTCATCAAATATCCAAGAGCAATGTATGCGATCAAAACTGTGATGAAAGGCCACCTTGGATACAGGAACTGCATACAGAACTCGGGAGCGGTCAGCAAGAAATTGTGTGTGCCCCGTCCGAAATCAAAAGTCTGTTGCCTGCCTGTGCACAGTCCTCCATAATTTTTCGGGCTTGAGTGGCTGAGGAATGCTTGTACAGTTCCTGTACGTTGCAAAAACAGGCTACAGACGAGATTGAAATTATCGATTCTTGTGGGTGTATGTATTCATAAAGTTATTTACGGAGTAGGTTGAAAAACTAATGACCTCTTTGACTCACCACAGCCTCTTGACAACACTACACTTTTCGCATTTAGTCATTTATCATTCTTGGTAGACTGCGGAGTGGCGTGTGTGATGTAGAATCTGAAAAGACAAACGTATGTACATGAAACTTTACGTGTGATTTAGTCCCATTTCACCACAAATGGTGGAGTTTGACACATTCCTATGAACGATGACGGACTTGAACCTTGATGACGTTCAAGCTATCGTGTTCTTAAAAGGCAGTGGTGGCATTGAAGACGTTCTGTAACGACCCCTCATATCGACTGTAAGATGCGCACGGCTCACTTTCCACTCAGCTGCCAGGCATGGAGGGAGTGAACCCTGTGGACGGAGAGGTGAAAGGCCTATGCATTACATTACTAACAGTTACGTTGAGGTGTCTTGTGTGCAACGTTATGTCAGCTCCTATAGCGACCTAAATATAGTTTTCATGTAATTTTGAGGGTATCGATTGGACATTGACATATGGATATATGTTTTGATCCTTCACGTCAGTACTCTGACACAGAGATTTTACGCTTATCAGTAGACTGGAAAGAGCTATCATGATTTTGCAACGCTGTGACATACAATCAATTTCATTAGGAATTCACGGGAAAACATTCGGCTCGTGATTAAGAATGCCTACTGACGGCGCTGTCTCCCGTTCCAATAAGCCGCCGCCGATTTTAACTTATAGTTGCATGCCCAATCCCTAAATATTGTATTGTACTTGTCCTATAAGCCGGCGCTTATCCGCTTGGACTGACTAGCATTATCACAAAACCATGTCTCTTTAGGAAGATAAGTCCCCGAGAACAAAAATGGCTTCATTTAGATTTGTGAGTAAGCCTTTGCTTAACTTTGTACCATGCGTTTGGCTTAGCTCAGTTCTATTTCTAAATGCAGTAGCTTTACATCGTACAATAAAGACTTTTTCCCCGTTGGCATTATCGCATTCGATCCCATCTCTTGTCAGTCTTTTTTATTACAATATTATGAAGGCTAGGCCTTGTCTCAAGGGATTGAATTCACGTTCCAAGGATTCTAGCAAGGATTAAAAATGCTCTTTGAGCATCCGCTAAGAAAGCTTCTCACCTCGTATGAAGCATGTGCTTCGTGAAATCGCTAATACCTCAGCCAACTAAAACATTTTCTCTTATGCCTTAGGGCGATTAGTCACGGGTGATAGTTGTCACTGACATGTCGCATTAATACTTCATTATTTAAGACGGACGGGATTACATTGAGATTCTGAACATGTGCGTGTGACGTTGTACTATCCGTTCAGCTACATTTATGATAATACATCGACTGCACTAGACAGGTTCATGCGAAATGAATTAGTGAGTGTAGCATCATATGATCTATTACATGTCATACGTCGCGCCAAATATTTTCACAATACATCCCAGTCGGAAAAAGGCGAGCGTCCCTATGCACTCACATGTGCGGGATTGCCTACGTATAGGCCACCCGAAATCCAACCAAACACATTCCATGACGAAGTTCACAAACCCGATTCGGAATTTTGTCTGCGTTGATTTGATTGACATAATTGCATGAGTTTACTATTTCAGGTGTTTTGGATTACTGCTGATACACAGGAAACATACAGTAGTAAAACATATCCGTTTAACTTAGAAAGGCAATGTATCAGAATCAGTAACAGGTGATATAATTCAATGTGACCAATTCATACAACCGTATTCAAAATATTGATTGTATCTATTTTAATTGTTCAAATAGGAGTTGCTGGCTTAGCATTTATCTACTTTGTTAATTACCCATATCATGTATTTCATCTTACTTTCATTCAGATAAAACCAAATAAATAAATAATTCTATTAAAGCCTAATAATTCCTGATCCCGAAAGGATATTTGGATCACAAGGTAGCGTCAGAAATGAATTACGACATGGCTCGTTTTCAACAGCTGTCTTTCATCAAGACGTGATCACGTATTTCATTTCATTGAGACCTATTTAGTATTATATAGTTTGGGGATCAAATTGGTTTTTATTTGACTTATCCCATCGTCACGTCTTTAATCCATCGTTGACATAAGGCACCGAATCAGGGATAGTTTCACGGAGACCTCTCGTGTGTGTATGATTAAGAATTTTTTATATAGATCACAAATCTATCGCTTGGATAAATACAACAATGAGTGACATTGTGCAAAAAACCTATGTGACGAGTAGGTGATGATAAAAGAACGTGGTTGACTTCTATACGTTAGGTGCATATCACACACCTGGTAATATTAAATACACTAACTTCATGTCAATATCTACCGGAGGTGTGTTGCTTAAATAATCTTATGGAAGAATAAATGGCATTGTATTCTCATTATGAAGGCATCAAGATGCCAATTGGGTTATGATACATTGTGAGAATTTATATAGTCCGTAAGAAATCTGGCCTCTAGGTGGTCTAATAAACCGGTAGGATGGGTACATCTAAAGTAGGCGAAGATGACATAATACTCTTACATCATCTCGCATGGTACCACGCATTCGTCTTAAATCCAAGGATTTGTTGAAGAGCCATTCGACAAGTCCCACCTCCTTATGGTTACAAATCAAGAAGCTTTTTCGAGCTTTTGATGATCCGTTGTTGTATTGAGCTCTTATTAAATGTTTTGTTATTAGTCTTGACTGTACTTAGTGAAAGAACACTCAAGTTTGCCTAATTACCTCACGTCAAGGATCCAGCGCCCTTGTTAAAATATGAATGCATTCCATAACAACAACAACTTTTTTCTAAGCCTCGTGTTGAGGAAACAATAATTTGGCACGGATACAAAGATTCTATATTGAAGATAATTGGTGTCTGGTACCATTGGCCTCAGAATATATGGTCAAGGTAACCCTTTAGGTCATGGTTTTTCCTAGCGGGCCTGCACGAAATGTACACATAAGGTTGCGTAGTGCAATATTGTTTATATTTTTCAGTGCTCTGAAGCGGTGCCAATTACCGAATCTATGGCTTAATTATGTGCATGTACCATATAGTAGTAGGTAAGGCGTAAAGGATTAGGCGTATACATACAGCAAATGAGTTGAACATAGTTTTCCAAATTTAAGTGCGTACCATGTAGGCCAGGGTTAACATCTGACCATTGATTGGTAAAGCGTGAAATTTCAGAAAAAATGTGGACCCAAAGCACACTACTACGTCACGCGCGATTTTAGCAAGTCCGCGCACGAGACGTCGCTGGATTACGATAATAATGGGACACATCGGTACCGGTATAGCGTGGGTATGGTTTAGCAATGCATCAAGCATGTGTGGCAAACAGGTCTAATTTAATCGGCGGCTATCAGTAAATGAGCATAGTTGAGTAGGTCTATTTAAATACGCATGCCGTTCTTGACCATCCAAGATGTCCGCTCACGGTCCTATCGGCTGACCGTCTACACATTCTCATGAGCGATTGAATTGTTGGATTTGACAATATAACTCCATTATTTGATCCGCAGCGATCCATATTGTTACTCTAAGCGGTTTCATAAAGTATGCGTAATCTTCCCCATGTACTTAATCACAAAAATAAACTTCCTCACCACGATACATTCAACAAATACGTCAACGCAGTCTTGTTTATGACATTTTGCATCCGCTAGGTGTCCCTCGCGAGGGGGCAAGAAAAGCCACGTTGTTGTTTGTAAAGTTTGATGACGAAAAACGTCGGGAGTATTAGTCATATGATCTGAATCATGCAATTGCCGACGTTTTGTCCTCGAAAGGCTCTTGAAATGCTCGCTATTCAATTCATGATCAACTTGAGACTAGTGAGAAATGGACGCTCTAGACTAAACGTTGAGTAATCGCCAACGGAGGGCGAGATTCAAACGTACTAATGACTGGAAATGACATCATTGACATTCACTTTTTCATATTCAAGCAGTACAGCTACAACAAGAAAAACGCAAAAGACGTCAACGGATAAGTCACGCACAGAGAATATGGAGATTAGTCGGGTGCGTGCCAGACATCCCCAGTCCAGCCACCTCATCACAGAGTAGGAATACAAACGCGACTTGAAGCAAGTGTAGGCCTACTGTATATATACCATTGATTTAAAGCCTATGCCGATCTGAGCACAAAGGTTACGGTGAACTGACAAGACCGGAAAAGGCATAGAGTTCTTCTTCACAAGAGAATCATCCGCCACGACCCATGACCATTCGTTGTAGAATCAATCAAGCAACCGTATTCGCGAAGATTAATTGATGATATTCACACATGAGAAAGTGCGTCGCGGAGGTGGTTCCTGTTATGCTACAGTACGTGCTTTTAACTTAGTGACAATCACGTACTGCTGTTTACTTGAGGTAAAGCTTTTTTCCTCATTGCAAACAGGCCTCTTTGAAATACATACACGCTAAAATTTTCTGTTGCTACTTAGCTAGCGTTTCACATAAATACAGTTTCCATCCATTCATGACAGGATGACAGATTGAAAGTTTAATTTCACATTCAATCAGTAACTCATTGGCTAGCTGGAGTGTTTTAAACAAGTATCGCTCATTGTAAAATAGTAAAAGCTAGAAACACGAGACGTGCAAAAGAAAGTATATTTAGTCGATACCAAGGCGATCTTGAGTTGGTCGATACACTCTTCAACTAACACAATACTGACCTCGTGTGGCAACACCACAACAAACAACACTGCTTGCTTTACAAATTTGAACGGCTTATACATATTGCAGTTTCGCCTAGCAAGATAGCAATTTATTACTAATTATCCATACGAGACTTGACATACATCGATGAATTCATATCACGCGCAAGCTTTCCAAGCAACGCTTACAAGATCATTACTACTGTACGTATACATTTTCCTTCATTTGTGCAAGACTAGACGGGAGCACCGTAGCCCCTGTTTATAAACTGCAGTCAGGGTTTCGCCACGGTGGAGTTGAATGCAGTAATATGAGCAAGGTGTTTCTTGTACGGTACATAAGTTAGTCGTGTCAGCGCAAAATCAAATAGCAAACATGGCATACTACCCAAAATCGGAAGTTTGTCAAAGACTACTCAGAGTTCGGTGACCACAAGTTCACTTGGGCTTGGGCTGTCTGCCATGCTGCTAAATATCTGTCCGTCCGCCACATGATGAGATCCATAAACAAGCGGTTTGTTTATTTGACCTTCCTAGCTTTGCGAAACTTATTTGAACTGATGGCGACGCGTAGCGGAAAATTATTGTCGAAAGACTCATAGCGTCTGTATACAAGATACGCGACAACCATCGCCTGGATCTTGCTTACACGCGTGTATAGGAAATATAGTCAAGGTAGTTGAGTATCATGCGAAATCAAGTTAACCATTAGCTGGAGTAAACGCTGGTGATCTTGGATAGCACATCTACACCCTTTTCTTTGAAAATCGTCTCCTACGATAACGACGTTGGGAAGCCATACATTCGGGATTACCTGACGATAAACACCAGGCGTAGCGGCTGGAATTGAGTTTATACATGATCATTGTTAAAGCAAATGTTCCTGATATAGCCATGACAAGTTGTCAACGAACTTGGTGGCCATGCTTCTGCTGGGTAATGAAACTAATCCCCAAGATAGTCTATAGGTGTCATCTAAAGGACATGAGTTCATATCCCAATATGAATTTGCTGGTGATGTTAAATTGCTTAATTGCAATCGTGAAATTCAGAATCGCATGACAAAATTTCCAACTACCGGTATGCTAAATCATTTGGACAGTGTACATTTGATGCAAATTACAAAAAAAATGATTTTTCCTATTTTTTACGATTCCCAAGTTTGATGGCTCCATAGCCCCTCTAGCGACAACTTCGTTGAAGTTGACGGAATGTAAGACCTCAGTCTACAGATCCAGGAATTCCAAGCCTGCTTCGATTAGTCTCAGTTTAACATTAGCCTTAGCCTAGTTCGTTGAGGAAATGGCCAGAACTGGACTGGGCAAAGGCGTGCTGGACTCAGCCTTTTTGACACTAGCCCCCTGCAGTAGGGCATACACTGAGGATACCCTTCCGCGTCTCAGGTTTGGCGCGGTCGACAGCAGTAGGGCAACTTGCAAACTACGAACTTGCAGACTGAGTTTGAAGGTATGTTCTTGAATCAATCATATTCCATGGTAACAAAACGACTAGCCAAAGACATATCAAAAGCATCGCGACCGTAAGGCGAGTATAGGCTAGACGACAAAATCTGTAGAAGTTCCACATTAGGGAATTGACACGATATGAATGAGCGTCGACATCTGACGATCTACACTGGTTTCATTTACGGGTGGGAATAGAGTGAGGTTATGGGTGTCGAAAGACATATTTCATACGATCAAAGATACCTGTCCGATTCCCTTTATGTGTTAATAACGCCAAGACAGTACTCTATATGGGTGGTAGCATTTTTATAATCTCATGGGACGGAAATACTCAAACGTGGTGACAGTTCTTGAATGTCAAGCTACGTCAATACGTTAGCGTTATGTATGTTTCGTCATTGCGGAAAGATTTCGCTAGGGTAATTAAGCAACTTCGTGGAAATTCTGGTCCACTATCATCAAATGTTGAAAGGCCAATTATGGACAGGACTTCGCCAGTTATTGCTATCGGTCTGATTTCTATACCGCGAGGCCGTTTTTTTGGTCTGGAATTTTTGGCGTTAAGCGTCACGCCGTGGCCGTACTGAGGTCAATATCAACAAAGCAAAGTATAACTTGACGTGTCCATCTCAACTAGAGCGGAGAGTAGATACAAAAATATTCAAAACTTCTGATAAGAAAATGGTACCGTCATCGTGAAGTTCTATAATAACACTGATTCAAATTCCTTGTATTGCACAAAACAGAGGGGGAGCCAATTTGTGTGAAAACTAAAAATCGACCAGTCGATGGAAACCCCTGATATCTTGTTTACGACAAAGAGTTGAGAGAAAACATGAGGCAATCGCTACTGAATCGGAAAAAATATGCGAGCGATTCTATTTGAACCTGAAAACATGCATGGGATGGATTGATATTCTAAACATACACGACCCAGGATAGTAGCAGTTAGGCAATCGGCTAAGGTCGTGTGGTTCTAAGTAAGGTTGAAGCAACGTTGTTTGCAAAGCTGAAACCTCAGCCGCTTTTTAGTCTATGCAGAATAGAGATCCACCCCTGGGTAAGGCCTTGTGGAAAGGCCTGTCGCGTACATTGTTTAGTATTAAACGTACTTGAATCTTTATCAAACGACAGTGCAATGTTGAGTTATGTCCCCTACAGTGCTAATGAATTCATGACACCAACAGCGAGAGAAAAAATTCAACTCACTTAGTAAGTAGCTGCTCTGTATAGGACTTATGTTTAACGAGTGGTCGCATGAGGCCGATCGAGAGCGCCTGGCGAGCAGCATGTAGTATTTCGGTTAAGTATATTTGCAAACATGGAATTACATTGTTTAGTGTTTCGTGGTGAACTTATCAGTATACATACTGCCATTATGTACAAAATATACAGATTGGTTATAATTCTACGAAATCTCAATACACAGGCATCAATTCTGACCAAGATCCTCACCAACGCAATCACAATTCATACAATCTAAACATACTGACTTGAATAAAAGAATCTTTTGGCTATACAGTATGTAATGGGTCAGGTAATCAGGGTTTTGCTCGTATATAAAGTTCAGAGGTAAGTAAACGTATGATCTGACGACAGTCGTGCTTCAAACTCAAAGCCATGACAGTACAGTCGTGTCGTAACTCCCGGTTTGGGTCGGGCTGAGCTAAAACTTTAAAGCTTCGTGTATTTGAGGAATATTTTTCAGAAATTTTGGATGTAAAGTTTTCTTATCTCTAGTCGCGCGTCAGAATTTCAAATGTTTCAGTTTGTTGGAAAACTTGATATTTCCCAGACTTCAAAATCAAAAATCTTTCATGTTTGCCGACCACTAAGTTAAGCCTTTTAATCCTACATTTTATCATGAGATACGTGCAGACACTCGCTGAGAGACTGTGGTAGGATGGTACGTTTTTATCAATGACTCAAAAAATACATTTGTGATTTCATAGATCTTTAAATATCTTTTTTATAAGGTTAGATTGCACAGCAGTATAATTCGCATGAAATTATAAGCCGCGTCCTCTTCTAGTGTATCCCATCTATAGTATGTGGATGGGAACCACATGGACATATACACAGATGATATTTTACCAGATACAGAAAATAATGCAAACCCAACCAGCCTAAGATCACGCGTACAGTAGCTGCACGGCGCTTGTACAGATATCAGCATAAGCAAATCCAACGTATGATGACAAACAATCTTTGGAATGCCAATCAAAATTTATTTTACAGTCGTAGGAATGTTATTCTTGTCGTGTTTACGGCGAGAACATTTTGAACCCGTCCTGAACTTATATTTGATATCTGATTTCAGATATAGTTATAAGCAAAGGTCACTTGCTATATACATATTCTAATTGATTACCAAGTATATGTACAGTAACAATAGTCGACGTTCTTAAGTTTCCCTATAAATCTCAAACGCATGATATCAATGTGTCATTCTTCTATCCATTTTTGAGTAGCACCAGTGTTGGTTAGATGAGGTAAAGTTCTCACATTACCCAGCCTGATATAATCTGATGACGTGTTGTTTTCATCGCAAAGGGTTATATGATATAAACAATGTCAAAACGCCGCTTTTGATCACAACGCCCACAGGAGAAGATTGGCGACAGGCAGATAATAGAAAACTGTGGATTGCACAACGCAGTATTAAAAAATTCGCGATTAAACAGAAATCTTTATGCTCCAACAGAGCGCTTCATACCGCTATAGAAACCGAAAAAAACACAGAAACACTGGTACCAGCAGTTCCATTACTTTACACTGAGGTATGAGCAATGCTCAATTCTTATGGACTGTTACGCGCAGTTTAACCTAACCCCAAGCCAGAACATCAGCTGATACAGATCACGTATAGGCCTATATCATTTGCAACCGAGAGAGATTTATATTGTACTTGCAGCAGCGATTTACCATGTAGAGTAGCGGTAATTTCGAACAGCAGAACTCTGGGGATATATATTATGCATAGTTATTTAGTAGTCGGAGCTGAGACTGAACACAGGATTCACCCACGCTCTTTGCCTCGCAGATTACTCAACTCAATGAATGAGTCCTCTCGCGCGCGCGAGAAAAAATATATGCGTGACTAATCGTGTACTGCCGTCTCCAAAAATGCGCATACAAAAACCACAGAGTTAATGCCACTCTAATTAATACCTACTGAGTGACAGAAACTATTAAAGAATAAATTTGAAAACACAGTTCAATTTGGTATGGCAGCACACATGTTTCCGCTACATGACCTGATGGATCAGCGTATGCTTAGTGCAAAGACGATGTACTTAGTACAACATAATTACCCGACGTTTTAATCGCAATCAAATGACGAATTTAACGCAACTGATATTGATAAAACTTTTTGTAATTAAGATACAGCAGCGCTATGCTTGTTATCGTCATACACAAAAACAAAATGGCGGCAATTTAGGCGCGAAATGCGTCGATTGAACGCGGCCACGTTTTATGGTAGAAACTCTATTATTTGGGTGTATGTCCTGTAGTGGTGTGTCAATAGCATAGTTTATAACCTGTTTGCCTCCGCCATTATCAAAGAAATAATCGAACTGGCCCTATAAACTCTTTCAATTTTTGCTTTTTTACGTCAGGTAATTGATCATAGTGATCATAGCTGCTGAACACGCGCCGCGACTCTTATGCCAATGTTGTCAGCTTGTTAGGTCAAAAGTTGAACTCAACTGGGAGGGGTGTTACGATTTCAAACCCTAGATTGAATTTTCGCGGTTTTGTCATATCTACGATACCATAATTTCAGGACCAACTTCATGAGCCCCAATCTCTGGAGATTCAGCCAGAGCGGGAGTAAAGGCCCATTTTCATTTTTTTTCATGGTAAGAGCTCCCCGGATCAATCCAATTTGCCAGCTATGGAGCAGGAATGGCGTTATGAGTTACACAATTCATATCGAAAACCCTACATACGACGGTGCAAGCCCCAGCAGCAAACAGATTAAGCTACACGGAATCGAAAACATGATAGAAAAACGGGCAAATCATAAACAGCATGGCTGAGTGCCTACAATTCAACAGAAAATGTAAACATTGAAAATCTATGCAATGTTGGCAATACTTTCCCTCCCTTTTCATCAAAACAACCTTTCTTTCGTAACACAAGGTGAGAAATGCAGACCACATCCGGAATTATATCAGCCACCGAGATTTTAGAGCCAAGTACCATCGGATTAAATTTTCTGGATGTTATGAAAGTGATATATTAGAAAGAAAAAGATAGAGTTTGCATAGATCATTGTAAACAAGGAATTTTCTGGAAAGTTGTCTCGTCTTAACTCTTGAAAACAAGCCAGACCACCAAAAATATTTAACCAAAATCCAATATTGCTTGACTATATGATGTTGTAAGCTTGTTTAGGTCAAGGTATGAGAGGTTTGAACTAAATAATTCAAGTACGTTCTCCGCAAATTGACAGTCATAGATGCAAATCTATCTCGGAGAAAAAAGTAAATGGGATTTCCTCACAAAGTTTTGTAACTGCGATTTGATTAGGAACTCTTCTGCAGAGGAGCCTTACATTTTCTCAGCTTGCGGTACCGGTAGTTTGTAGTTTTTGACTAGGAAATATTCTATGCATACTGGATCGTCTTCAATATCTAATGAGTAGGCTAATCTGTTATGAAACTTCTTATGTTGGGAAACAATACTGAAATGGTGTGTTGCTTTTCTTGGACACATTATAATACGAAATAAATATCAAACTTTTCAACAGCAACCGGTTTTAAATTATTGGCAACAGATTCAATGGTACTAATTACATTAGTTTATGAAAGATGGCGCGGAAATTTCGGACTTTTTACGTAGCTGTAGAAAACTTCAAGATATATATCCCTTTGTAAACTAGGTCACCCTCAAAAAAAGCCCATATTCCACAATTTACTATTCTACAAAACCGTTGATACAATTCTACAATAAAAACCTATCATACGTGCTCATACAATAGCGTCATGGCGTAAAGTAGAGTAAAGGAAAAAGGCTTTACTACGCCGTTCCAATTTCCCGTATACTCCCAACAGAGACTAAAACAACACCGACCATGACTGGCGAACCGTTACGCGGGCTTCGGTAAAATAAGGAAACAAGCTCAGCCGGTACACACCATGACCGACTGAATGATACTACGCGAAAACAGCCGCAACGTACTATCTCCTGAACGTCCTCTACAATTTCATCCCGCGGTTTAATTGGCAAAGCAGGACTGCCATGAAAAATATCGGCTAGGGAACATTTCTCAAGTAGTCTATATATCTTCGGGTTTTGTTAATTTTTCGCTTTGTACATCAAGGCTTATTATGTTTCACAAAAATTCTCAGATATACCCAACCCATTAAGACATGTTAACTTGGAATCCTCTTTCGTGGCTATCATTCAAGACCTCTTGTATGTAACAATATGAAGTACCATCAAAATTGAAATTTCACGCCATATTTGTAATATACCCATCCAATTTCCACACATATTTTCAGCGGTTTGACTCATCTATCTATATTTGTAATCTTACAGCCAGAGCACAGTTGGACTCCACTGTTTGGGGATCAAAATCTTGTTTGATCTTTAACAAATTCGATGAAAACTGATGTTTTCAGCGTTGTTTGGATGTTATAATTCCATTACTAGGATTAGTTTTTGTCATGAGAATTTTAAAATGAGCCAACACAATTCATAATCCTATGATATGCCAGGTTGTTCACATAGCCTTCAACACTGCCTAGCTCTGACAGCTCTCATGTCAAAAGTTTAACAACCATACCATATTTTAAATCTTTTCTTATGTGTATAAAAGAAATCTGTACTTTCAAAATAACAGGTTACCTAAAGCATCATTCTTCTCTTAAATACTATATGCTGTTTAGCATAAACTTAATCTTAATCAAGTAGAATATAGGCCCCTTTCAGATTTAACAGCTCATAGAAACCAGAGAATTATTAACGAAAAACCCACGACGAGATGACCACTGTGAAAACAAAATGACTTACTGTTACTTTCTTCAAGTTCTGCGTTTTTTTTCGTTCCAATTCCGCACTGCATATTTATCCACACCGATTCTTGCATGATAAATTTTTTGGAAACTTCTCAATCGAAGGTTTAGTTAAATCTAAAAAAAGAAGTTGATTCTAAGCACTCATGCAACGAAATTTCATCCTGCTTGTGAGTTTATAGCCGATCTTAACACAGGCTATATGCTCTGTACCTTAACACGATAGACGCCGCATCATTGACTCTGAATTTGAAAACCTGTTGTCTTGTATTGGGAAACTGACAGGGTATTCCAAACCAGGTGCGACTACTGAAACTCAATATTCGGTATCTTTTGCTGCCCTACAATGACTATCAGGGGAGTGCTGCGATGTACCACAATTGTAAGCGACGCGGCCGCGTGAACCGGAGGCGTCGGAAAGCCAAAATGCTCATCCACATGGTGTGAATGACTATGTACATGACAAAAGAAAAGCCACACAGTACGCATTTTCTGCATGGAAATTTCTACAGATACTACAGAACTGATTACTCAACAGTTTATCGATCGACTTTGCATTTCTCTCTACCTTCTTGATCCAAAAATTGCAAACTGCATGTGTGTTTGTCAATTGTTGCGAATGATTCAGTATAATTTATTTGCTCAGTCTGATGAAGTTATTTTCGTAGCGAATTAACTATTGACTTCAAACACTTCTGAATGGCGAACTGGGTCAGCCATTGTGGCAAGTCTGAGGATAGGTGTTGCCAATACACACTCTCGTCTAAATGAAACGCATTAGACGTGCCAATAATGGTTACACCTATACATAGCCGAATACACAAAACGGACTCGACAATTCCGTGCTTTACAAACTTTACGAAAAGAGTGCGATTTATAGTGGACAGGAATGCTGCGTGTCTCAGTGCCAGAGCATCACCACTACACCACTGCACCTATATGTCCATGCCGGAATTTATGCTTTAGCCCATACTGCACAGGATTTTGGCTTTAAATTGCACGCAAACTTTCATGGTCGAAGTAGCAGTTACCTGGCAATGAGGAATGACTGATTAGTGATGCAGAATTATAAGGACAAATGCTTTGTGCGTTCCTTCCACTCCTACGGAATCCCTGATATGCTTCTCTGCATTTTGACACTTTTCTTAGGTTGCATAAACTTAAGTAATAGTTAAATAGTGACCAGCATATCCCTACTCCACCGCTCACTTCCTTATTCCAGATGACTCACTCCAACCAAAAACCCTGCACTGCACAACTGCACAGTACAATTCAAATTCTAGCACATTGCTGTATAACTTCTATATATACTTTTAGACATAACTGACCAAACAACACTATGAAGGTGCCCTTTATTTATTACCACTAGAAATAAACTACTGTACATGACGTTATACCTCACACGTAGTAGTATCGGAAAATCCTATGGGAACGTTATCATTTTCAAATAATTGTGACACTACTCCATAAAATACATTATTACGTCTACACAATTTTAATATTGGTCGGTACCATATTTGTCTTGATGGGTTGTTTGCCTATTATCTTCCACAACCATTTCCAAGATAGAGTGCCTTGTGTTTCAATAAATCATGACTGGGGCTCTTATTGGGGATTAAAGGCTTAACCAATGTAGGTTACGGTTTCCTGGAATGTAAGAATCCTATAGTCTGCGGATAACTCAATTTCGTGACTATTTCTCATTAGAGGTAACACTTTTAGTTTTAGACTGGGCTGGGAAAATTTTATAGATAGTGAAAATCACTGTAAGGCAAAGCGCTTGATAACATAGACGTTTGCTTTGCATAGACTTACACTATATTGTGCTGATAGCCATACACCGGCCTACTACACATACAGATTACAAAAATATATTAATGAATGATGTAAGTAAAGAGTAACCATCGCAACCTCACAGTGTACCTTGTGCGGTTTGCAGATGTGGGGAAAAAAACTGAAACTTCACAAGCCTTAGTTTGTTTCAAGCTCAAATAAATGGGGCGACAGGAGGACAGTCAGCCTAAAAGTCACTGCCAAATTATGAGCGGTTCGATGGACGAAAGAAAGTGGAAAAGCAGTCCGCTACTGGTGTCGCAGTGAACACGCCTACATCCTTCATTAACCGCACATGGCCGTGTCATTGCATTCACTATGAATGGGGGGCATTAAGCAAAGGGACCATGATTAAATCTACTTTAAATTCGCATATTTGACGCTATGTATGACTTGGTATACGTATTAGTATCTTTTTATGATATAGCGTGAAATCACATTACATGGCTATATAAAATCTGTGGTGACAGCAATATCTGAAAGATAGCTGATGAGTGTGATGACTAAACAAAAACTGCGGTTTTTCCGATATGATGTAATAATAGAAGTCATTGACTTCATTATAAAATAAGGAAATGCTATCAAAATCATGACGATTTGGAAATGGCCTTGAAAAATGGCCTTTTTGTCTTTCTGACTTAAAAACGCGATGTCATCATACAATTTTTGCTTTACCAAAGTTACCATAACAACAATGGATATGAATGCAAACTGTTCTAATTATGCCCAACCCAATACACAGCCGCACACAAAAAATGCTTACACCGGATATGACTCAGAACAGAATACTCAAGATTATCAGATGAAATAGAAAATATTCAAATCCATCTTGAACTCAACATAGAGGAACTTACTTCTATAGGTCTACTTAAAATTACGAACGTTTCGTGAGCAAAAGCATCTCTCATATTCATGATCAGATCATGGACTGAACTTGATGATAGATAAATGTAATATCACACTCACATCTCTATATTATTCATCTCTAGACGTAGGCGAACTGAATAACTGACATATCGCGCTACAATAAAATCCCAGTTGCTGACAGCTTGCTGACACACCCTACCCTCACCTTGACAACTTTCTATTCAGCCTTTGTGGTGATGTTTAACCCTGAAAGTTAGTCCCTAATTGTAACGTCTTGATTAGATGTAGAACACGTTCATAGTACCTTTTCTTGAAATACTAATTACGACAGCCAGTCTCAACAATAAAACCGTGTGACGCTGATAGACTGTCGCGACTCGGTTACTTGAACAATCGTACAAAATTGGCCAATCCGCTGGAGCGCGCTACAGAATTTGACGCCATTTTGTATCACAGACGTCATGTGACGCGGCTTGCTTAGGAATTTCAAAACGGATGCAATCTGAGAGACAAGAATTCATTTATACACATTATATTTCATAAAGTGAGTTTTTAGACACTTAGCCTGTCACCCAGACACAAACCCGGACAAACTATGCAGGTCATATTCCTAGCTAGCTACTGGGTTATGCACATTATGCCGCATTAACCCGACTTGCTCGTAGAAAATGCCGTATCAATTGCGCTGATTTCAGCAGCATAGCAACCCACTAGAATACACAACGCTTTGCCAGTTATTACGGTAAGTAAAGCCACACGGAGCCCTGATATGTGGGCGATTCGTGGCTACTTTTGTCATGTTCGAAAGAAATGATGTAGGCACATATTCAATGAATTGACATTTTTTGCACAATGGTGCTTGAATAGCAACAGAGAGTGCTTTACAACAAGCAGTTCTATTTGCTTGAAATTTCACACTGAACAAATAAACTTTGACTAATAGTTGAACGATTCCAATTACAAATGTACCGCGTATATCCGTTTATCCGCTAATACACACATCGGGTAGATATCACCAATGCGATATGTGCCAACGCATTCAAAGTTTGGGGTCAAGCATGGGGCTAATACTAATTAATGCGTTTCCATTTCTGCTGAGACCAAATCTGAGTTCGAGTGGAGGTATCACCTACTACGCTACTAGCCAAACAGCATACCCGATATAGAATTTCCGATCAGAAAACGGCGGACTGGTTCCTCATTTTAGAAAGGCTCAACACGCCCCCAATGTACCTATCCATTTAAAAGGCATCGAAGTCTGGAATACGGTTTTCAGCAAATCTTTATCATGATATCTAATTAGTGCATCGGCGTAATGCAACAAATCCGTCAAGGATAAATCCGTCAAGGATGGGACCGCTCTCTCTCAACCTATTCAGTATCAGTATATCAGTACCATAAATGCTTCAAAAACGAAATTGCCAATCTGCTTGCTTGACGACCGACATATACAATATCCCTGTACGCAAGCTCTCTCATAGCCTCAGCTAACGAATTAAAATTCCAATTCACTCAAAAATGCTATTGGCCGGCTATCACCTACGTCCTACAGTATGTCAAATGGCAATTTCACGGTGGGTTCAAGTAGCAAAATCTGCGGTCTTCCCCCTCTGACATAGTTCGCGCTTCTGACTAAATTCATTACGAGTTGAAATCGCGTGAAATTGAATGACGTACGTCATAATTGTGAGATTTACCGATTACGTTCGTCAGTCAGCGAATATCGATGTAAGCAAAAAATCTTCAAGTGTTGACAGCTGAATACTACCACGAGACTAAAATTCACTGTAGGAGGTCCGACTCGGGAGAATATTAGACAAAACCCGTTGGGACACATGCTTGTAGAGGTGTCTGTTGCTAATGCTGACCTGAGGGAAACATCCGTGAGGGTCACGGGTTTGAATGTACTGGCAAGAGAGACTATTCGTACACTCACGGCAACATTTCAAAACAAAGGTAGGCCTAGTTACTACGAGCACCGTCAGTTGGTTTAGAAATACGTTCACAAGCTTTCGGAGCCATGGTCCCTCATTGTGTGAAATGGATATGGCTTCAAGTATATATATATATAGAGACAATATAGTAAATTCAAAAAAGTTCTGCATGGATTGAGACGTATGTTTGAGTAAACAAAGGTTGGACGTGGCATTTGTGGTGACATTATACGGTTCTTAAACCTTACACTATACAAACACAACGCCAAGTAGAGGCCGGCCCACAGTAGCCTAGCAAAAGAAAAAGCTTTATCAACGAGTGTAGGTAGATCGTAGATGTACTCCGTGAATTTCGGGAATGTGATGTAGGCTATCGAGCGGCCCGATCTACTGGATCAAAGAAATTCGCCGCTTACGGTTTATCACTGCTATACATGAAAAACTTGTTCCTTCATTACAATTGCAATCTCATGTGGTGCATGACCATTTAGTAAATCATTCATTAGCAACGCATGCGCAGAAATAAGGCTAAACCATAGTCACATCAAAGACATCATTATCTCTGTGACTAGATAACAGCCCTATTGCCTTGAAAATTTAATCCATCGTAATCTCATGGAAATCCTTAGAATGTATCGGTTTTATCCAATTTTTACCCCACCATGGAATTACGGAAGATCACATGATAAGAGCTATTAATCCTTTTATACGAAACAATCATAATTTATGACGTATGCAAGCATGAAATTGAAGGTTTTCCCACGATACGTATAGCAACTCAGTTAACTTCTGAGTTTGAAACCTATGGGGGTATAGCAAGTAAATATACCTATTCGCTGATAAACGTACCGCCCGTTTACATTCTGATGTCACATTCACGCAGTTCACCCAGTCATTTCGTCAGACTCAGACCACCGTCAAAATTTTGATTTAGGCCTTGTGACAGCTTCACTGAAAGCGGCAGCTTTGTATCCAACGGATAAAGAACATATTCGTTCATTATAAATACCGCCGATAGTATACCTACTGCCCTATATACAAAGTTACCTTGAAATACTGCATCTGACATATTTGAATTCACCGTAACACTGTCTATTACGCTTTCTTGGCAACATGGAACGCTACAAGTAGAACTGTCATGCATGAATGAGCTTACCAAACATATTGCCGAACGCATTCTTGTAACAATAAACGGATAATTATATTATCGAGTTATTTATTTGTAATCTAACGGAGAATAATCCATTTTCAATGTCCAATTCAGCATATTTATTTGTATGACATCAAGAATGATCATCCACATCTTACATGGCGATTATGAACGATTAGAGCGTTCTAATCAATTCATTTTTATATGATGAAAGATGAAAGAAATTTCGGTGGATTTGGGCAAGGATTCAAACAATATGTTCTGGATTAAAGTATCAAGACTGTATTAAATGTTTCTTCTGTTCTACAACGATATACATGGAGATGCCAGATTGTCGGCGCAAATCTTGTAAATCCCATGGATGCATTTAAAATATGTTGCTAAGCATTGGGCATATATCATCCATGTTGGTCAGCTACATCGGAAACCCCACGTCACGGCGACTTAACAGATAGCAGATTCCTATTGCCCACCCTGCCATAACATTTGCCATTTGCATTGGTTTGATAGAGAGACAGAGTTGAGCATCAGAGGAACACAGTTCGAACCTCTAGGACGGAATCCAAATAGTGTAGCCTGCTTACACTCACCTATATTACTTTCTGCACCAACGATTGACATGAGCCATTTCATATTTGAACTACATCGACCAAAAAATTCTTATGAATTGAGCCCAAAGTCTAAGGACGCCTTTCGCATTTCAGATATGTAAACTGCACTGGTATTCTTCCCTGAGCAACGAAGTAGCGCATAATATACTTCCACAAACCTTACCAGTCTTTACACTTTCGCTCTCTAAGAACAACTGTACAGACGACACTGTATATTCAGCGAATGTCCGAATCGATTCCCTTTAATTGCTGCATCACTTTATAGCGTGAAGTTGTGTAGGTAAACTTCGTTGTTTATGAAAAGCGATACCTAACCTCAATTGACGAGACAGATTCGATTACGCCATCAGCCACTCATGTGTATTGGATCTATCGTATCGTTAGAAGCGTTAACTATACAGATGTGTTGGAGTAGACCAGAGTTTTACGTTAAATATGATTGGCTACTATCAGTAAGTAATGAACTTGAGCTGAGCGCCAGGAATTTTGACATCTCATCGCTCTACTTAAACACAAAATGCTCTTTATGTAACCATGCTAAACCGTCCTTCTTAGACTTATTACAACCTGGGATATGAGAAAATACTTACGAATCTAGAAAGTCTATTTTTTGAAGTCTGGACCACTTCGGGTGATAGAGACTCGCATACACTCTGATCATAATTTCCTCATTGATGTGGACGAACCTAGATAAGAATGTAGAAATGAATGAAATTGGGTGACGCCTTGCGCCTACCAAGGGGTGCACTGAGATTCACTACAATGGGGAGTCGGAGTCAAGTTAAAGACACCCTGTTTGAACCACATCGATTGTATGCAATATGTGCAAATGAAGCTTTGGGAATACCCGATACAGCTGTTGTTCAAATAATTTGAGTTTCGCCTTCGCTGTATCGGAAATTGTTAATTGGAAATGACCAAATTTTCACTTTGGCCGTAACAAAGCACTCAGGAAAATGCGATATTCAAGTGTTTTTATTTTTATTTCACACAAAATCCACTTGTTTTCACACCCTGAAATGATGACACAATCGTAATAATTATTTTTGTGATTTTGAGATAAGTGTATGAGACTACACCGTCATACTTCCACGAGACTTTTCAGCAAGGCGGTGAGTGTTTTTCACAGGTTTGTCTAACCGCATGCGGTATGTTACCTATATTTTCACGCCTTCGAGTCGTTTGGCGGATGTAGTAAAGGTTGACTAAGAGTTGATGACGAGCTATAATCACGAAGAGGGACTCTACTACATTGGCTCAAAGCTACGCCAACAGTAGCAGTGAGTATTCTGCATAATAATAAATGTAACATGATATCGACAAGCAATTCATGAAGGGTCTTCTGCGTTATTATCGCATGATGTCATAACGACAATAAAATTTTAGAGGTTATAACCGTGAAATCGGTAATCATTTAACACCTCGAGCGTTAAATTGAAATGACAACAGTAATAAAACTAATCGCGTTACGTCTACTTTCAGTTTATCGATGTGCAATACTTTTAAATATCTTGGCCGACATCACTTTGGGGCGGACCTCAAGACTTGATGTCTAGGAGGCGGAGGTGTTTGCACTCTGTGTTTCAGTTACATAGTGGGCTTTGCGCACAACACTTCAGTATATTGGCTTCGTAAAGTAGATACACCAAAGTGTATATTGGCTCAATTCGGCACTATGAACCAGTGAATGGTAGATTCGGAAGAAATGTAGTAGCAATAGCTGGGGAATATCGAACCACGAGATACATACCTGGAGTACCGAAAGTACGCGAGGGGGTGACGGGTTATGGCAGTTGCGACCCGACATTTTCGTAATATAATTATCAATTGTCATCGCATGAGATCTGACGATGCGAGGTCCGCGATTCGCAGTTTCTTCCCACTTGGTGAACCTGTAGTAATGAGATATTTTCAGGTCAAACTGGTCTAGTACATTGTTGGTATTCATATGGGGGTTTAGCAACGTAAACTAATAATTATGACTTCAGTGAGTGACACACCGAACTCATATCCTAATCACGAATAAATGAAAGATTTCAGCAAATTCCGCTACGATATCGTGGCCTAGATAAGGCGTTTGATGAACAGGTGTCGTTTAGTTATTAGAAACTGATATACACACAAATTAAAAGAGCTTGTGCGTTTCGTTTCGTTACCATATCATGAAATAAGCGTACTCATGCAAACGACCATACCTAAGAATTCCAATTGCAATTACAAGTACGCGTCCAGTGAAACGTTAAGAGCCAAATTCAGACAAAATACAGGTTTTAAGTAACGTTAGTTGAATTTACTACCAGGCCAAGTATAGCCCCGATATCCCGAAAGTTTTGACGTACTTAGGCTATGGTATAACTAAACGCAACGCAATGTTTATCCTACGTTACGCATACTCAAAAAACTATGGTTGTATTTGGGGCGACTCGAATATGGAAGGGTATTTAGGAAGTGATACTACGTACTTCTAAAGCAATAAAATTAGGCAAATATCGAGATTAACCGACAAATCAGTTAACGTTCAAGAATCGAAACCTTGTACAGTTCGTTTTATTTCCAATGACGTCACATTGATAACATACGGAAATTGTGGTCGGCACATGAATGGGAGAAAACTAAGTGGTTATGACATAATATTATTTGAACGGTATTACACCTGCGATGCCTTCAAGATTTTATTTACGATAACTCATGTTCAAAATATATAGACTTTGATTAGCACCTAGCAAACTATTTTTGGTACTTGTGTCAAGTTATTACTTTTAAAGAGCCGTGTAAATTGATGAAGTGCGGGAATTATTTTGTCCCGAAAATCTCTATTACTGTTGTAATTTAGCGTTACCCACTCATTGCGCTGTGTATACGGGGTGGGCCTAATACAGGCACGCGAACGCATGAGTAGCAGCGGAAAATTTCTATGGGGAAGCACATAGGAGAGTGAAGCCGTACAAAATTCGACATGATTGAATGAAACCTCCGAGGCCACTCTGGCAGCCTGGTAGCTGAAGTAAACCCACAATTCTATGGCGTGGGGAAGGGCCCTCGTTCCCCATGGTCGCGAATATCAATGGTTAGCATACAAACGCGTGCAGCAAGTGGACAGGCAACACAGTGCTACATTTCGCATTATGCACACAGCACGACATGTCACTTTAGATAAACACATCATAATCCAACCATAGATGACGTACTACCAACGCATGAATGATGTTTGTGACAGACATCTCAAGAAAATCCAGATAGCTCAAAGGAACTATTACCTTTCTTGAGTGGCCGTGTCTTCTGGGATCACATTGGGTTCACTTCCAGGATGTACAATTCAGTCGTCAGGGAACTGGTCATGAATTCACCCTAACAGCAAAAAGGGTGTACATGTCTTCCATTGACTTCAATATCACTAGTAAAACATATTTAGCTACAACCAGAACTTTTGAGTCACTTGTTACAAGATAAAAAAAACTTTGATGGCGGGAAATGAACAGATAAAAACGCAAATACATCTTCAAGTAAACAAAGTGTAAACATATTCACCTAAATCACACGCCGGCTACCAACAGATGGTGTATACTACACCACTTGCCCTCAGTGATAACTAAGAACACCTGGATTTTACCTCACACTCCGGCAGATCACGAATCAGTTCGGAAGAGGAATATGAAGAGATGAGAATATCTGATTTGAACTACCGGTATATGGTTTGTACGTCTAATGAAAAGCGCATTTACACAGGTCACAGATGCACACTGCGATTAAATCAAATCAAATGAAAATTCACTGCCATGTGATGTGTTGGGCTTACAGGTATGCCATATTGAGCTTCACGAGACAGGGAACATCTGATGGCAGTAACAAACTGCAGCCAGCAGCAGTAGAGCAATAGCCGGAGATCATACACACTAGGTTCCGCAAAAATTATACTACTCATTCTATACGGTATCCACACGTTATTTTACCACGATAGATTTAGGATACAATACCTGGTGTAAGACGCTTGTGCTGCTGAGGCTGACATCTTGGTTTCCTTTCCGTTGGTCCTAGCTTGATCCGATTCTTCGCGACATTACGACTGCATCAGAAAGTCTCGAGAAGTACCGTACTCCATTACCCGTACTGGTATACTTCGTCTCTACGCCTGATTACTGTAGTAAACAAACGGCCTCTCTGAAGAAAACAACATTTTCACGTAAACGCGCGTCACAATGGTTTTGCAATGACAGGCATTGTGACGAAGTTACACGAACTGCCAATCAGCCCAAGCGTGGTCTGCAAATCCGACACAGTTACTGTATATCGATACTACCGTACGGTGCCGTGAAACTGCAGGCGCAATAATGGATGATTGCTGATTGTAACTGGGATGCTGAAAAACCAGTTTTCAGCAAGGATATTGGAAAACTGAGCTTGCCAAGTTTCATTCAGGCGCGACAACCGAGAACAATAAGGTGGGTATTTGAATGTTTGTTTTGCGTCATATTCATGCCACAGGCAATATTTTGATTGCGTGTGAGTTTGCAAAGCGGAAATTGCGAGGACAAATATGACCCAGCATCATAGTTAAGGTACCGGTATCGGTACTGTTGGCCTATTTTCATTTACACGTTACATCACACGACTGATCGGCATCACCAGGCCGGACTGCAACGCTGTTATTTGGGGGGGGGGTCTTTTTCGAGTTAGCAGCAGTACTACTGGTATCACTGGATCATGATTTTCGCTGGTTGCTGGTGACTGGCTTTTGTCGGATAAATGATCGGATAGCTTACGTACCGTGCATGTCACCATAGATAGGATTACTTTCTATGATGTCACCGTTTGGCGTGGCGAGGGTGTGGTAGCAGCCAAATCACAAGAACTGAAGTTAGTTAGATTATTCTTTATGTCTACCAATTTTGCACAATCTCTCCAATCACCGCTACCCTTATCCGACGTAGGCCTACCCTTCATAAGCGTGTGATTACGCCATTTACGTGATGGTTGACAAGCTCCGTAGATCTCTATCAGTACCTCAAATACACTATCACCAGTTTTCGTAATGATTTGGCGGCTTCATGGACTGGTGGCAGCGGGATGAATGACGAATCACTTCTCGGCATATAGGCGTTAATCGATAGCATTAGTTACCCATTATCGTATTCAATATACCTCCTACTTATTATTATGACCGTGAAAATGAGCTTGCTATCCAAGCCATAAGCTTGTCTTCGTGTAATCTTAAAGGGATAACAGTGTTTGTTCAACTTGTTGCCATATATAATTTACTATTATTATCCGACGTTACCTATATTACGCAGAATTGTGGTTCAAAGTGGCCAGATGTTGCCGTTCTAGGCCTATCATGGTTTTCTAGCTAATATCAGTTTTTTGCGGTTTAGTGACTACCACCATACGATTGGAATGAGAGACCGACCAATATCTACATTTTGGAGAGGCAGATAACTTGAGCAGTATGTCATCAGTTAAGGTGTCATTTCATAGGCATGCGTGGTATAAACCTGGTTATGTGCCATTATCAACACCACCTCCGATATATATAATCATAATTAATTCCTACCTTTATACATTTTCACCCCGAACCCCGTAACATCCATCAACAGCAAAAACCGTCTCAGTACTCAGTACCCGTTACCCAACTGTAACCCATTTCCTTGAAAAAAACTCATACGCACGTTGACATAATTTGATATTTCGATCGATTATTCATTAGTTACATTGAAAAAAACGGTAGAAATAACATTTCCATGGTATTACACAAAACAAGATGTTGGTTACCCTACCTGAAACGTTATTGCTCAGTCAGCAATCCAACATTAAGGTTATAACACTACACTGCATTATCTTGACAGGTGGTGCAATGCACTACATGCCTTCACACATTTGATAAAAGATTCTCAATTGGGTACAAGATTTACAGTTCAAGTCTTGGTAAGTGGCTGTTTTCTTACATTGCAGCATAATAGGTAAAACAACACAGTGCGGCCTAGGCTGTGTTGAAAACTACTTTGTTTGGGTTGTGGCATATTGGTAAGACAGAAACATTGAAATTGTCCACAAAATTACCCGATAAAGTTACAACAAAACAAGAACGGTACCAAAAAATATATATTCGTTATAGAGGGTGTGAAAATTTATGAATGACTAGGCCGTTATTCTGTACTGACGTCTTATATAAAAGATCAGACATTGTATGGTCAAGAAAACGTTTTCTCAGTGGTTGTGACTGAAGTTAGGAATTGTCTACCATTGCAGAGCTGACTTTAAGTTGAGTGAGTGTTTGGTGCGCAAAGATATTACTGGCTAGGTTTGACTTGATAGAATAACGGATAAGCACTTCTGAGCCTTAGTGAGCTGGGGGGACAGTATATACCTTTGAGTAGCAAACAAATTAAAAACTGGTATATATGTTTTGTCACTGCGTGGGGAACAAAGGTATTTCCATTGGAACAAATCAATGTAACTTGGTGCCAGCTGATGTGATGCAACACTCGATAGGTATCGTGCACGAGTTCATGACAGGTAAAACTTCACCCGCGTCACATTTGATAGTTTTGTTCAAATAATTTGAAGATAGAGGGAAATGTGTTCAAGTTCTACTTCAAGGAAAATATTTGCTTCATTCATTGCTTCTTTGTGTATAGTTAGTAAAAATATCAAAAGAAGTAAATGATTCTAAACTGACATGTTGAATGAAGCAGGCAGCATTTACAGCATCTAGCTTCAACAATACACTATGATAAATACTGCTTGAGAGCCATGTTAATGCCAGCGTACTTTCAAATACGAGGTATTTCGGTCTGTAACACACGGCAGTTCATGTATGTGTATATATATCGTGGATTTTATTCATATCCCAATTTTCGTCGCTAGTCTCTTGAAACTTAGCTTCAGGGAGCACATCATGTCTCATGGCGTGCGTTTCCTATTAAACGCGTGGTTCTTGTATCGCTCATAAATTTTTTGATGAGTATTGACACGAAGGGAAAGTAGGGTCTAGGACTGGAGGATAATTCATGTAATCAGAGTGGTGCTTCGCTTTCAGTCTCAAAGTCGCAATACTTGAGTTGCAAGGATCCACCGCACTGCTTCGGTAGATGTACGGGTTGGCTGCACTTGGGTAGTGTGAATTGCTACTAACACTTGAACCCATGGTTCCTAGTCCGTTGTTCATATTTGGAATTCCACTTGATACTACAGTGGAATTTTGATTAAAATTTAATCCTTGGGTTGTTAACGGCGCCATTGAATTAAGAGCTGAATTCAACGGCCATGCTGTGTGGTAGGGTTTTGCCCCGAGAGGGGATGACATTTTAGGCCAATTATACGCTGAATATCCGTACAAGCTGTCGTCGTATGGTAAAATCCCGTTGATTCCGCCGAGGTGGAAATTCTTGTAGTCGTTAATCTGGTTGCGCTCACGCTTTCTCCATTTTGCTCGACGATTTTTGAACCAAACCTATAGACAAGATACACAATGAAAGAGACAACTGTATTTAACACGCGTTGGGCCGTAGCGAAGCGCTTCTTTGAAGGCCTACGTCGCTATCAATCTTGAGCCTCTTTTGCTTAAAAATGGCCGCACGAGTATGAAATATCTCAGTGAATGATCAATGGCCCCACAAAATTCGTCTTACCATTATGAATCACTCACTGTTTAGATCAGAGAAACGGAGCGGGCGATCAGTTTTAATTACGAAACGCATGATCTGAGACAAAGCATCTATATATCTCACTAGCAACTCCCATCATGCGCACCCTAGATAACGATAATATATTTCAAACGCAGTTCTTGACTCAATATAAAACACTCATTTATCAGTAAAATTGGCGAGTAACAAAAATGTGACATAATGGAAAGCCACGCCCATTCTGACAGTTATTCGAAATCTTATACATGCACCAGTCCCACCCGGAAACTTTCCTCTCAACTAGCTTCAACTTTACCGCAGGCAACGTTAAGGCGCCTAATTGTGATGTAATTGTGATCCGCCATATTGGTTTAATGCATTTTCGGAACGCCATGAAATTTCCATTTCTATAGGCAACTGTTGCTTTCCATTGTCCATCGATTAGAACAATTCTTCAATCGGAACCATCAATAGATTTTATTGCGTCAAGGTATTCCACACGTTCCCTTCTATCCTTGCACTCAACACATTTATGAAGTCAATAAAACATCGCGCGCCAGTCGTCTATGTGTATTCATATTGTGGTGACAATATTTGCCTTACGTAGAAGCCATATTAGACGTAAGCAACTTCGGTTATTTACAGAATGCGCGTTGCCTTTCGATATATTACTCGGTTACGAATGTTCAATGTTTCTAACGCGATCTAAACTAATAGTAGTAACGGTTCCTAATTTCAAACGCGCCATCAAATTCAAATTTGACTATTGCGACATAATTTTGGGATCTCTATTGTTGGGTGTATATCTGGCAAAAAGAGAATTTTAGCCTTACCCGGACTCTCTGTTCTGTCAAATTGATCCAGGATGACATTTCTTCACGCGTGGACATATCAGGATATCTGTAATTGATATTCGATTGAGTCACGTTGCAATTACGTCTGTATTAGAAGGTGCTGGCTATTTTGTAACGGAAGCTTTAGCTTACCTGTTCCTTGCAAAAAGATTTTCAAGTTCTTGAAGTTGATGTGATGTGAAATGTGTTCTCTGTCTTCTCTGCCTTCTTTTGTTTTTCCCTTCTCCATCTTGATCGTCTTGGGAGTTCTCGCCATCTTCTCTATCGTTCGCGTCCTGGGTGTCATCATCAACGGTTTTGGCGTCGCCAGATTTCATGTTGCTATCGCTACAGTCACCTTTACCATCGGGCTTCTCTTCGTCCTCTGTAAATAAGATATGAAGATATTGAAAATTATGAAATGCGCCTTGCAGAGGCAACGAAACTAGCGATATGATACGAAGGATCAAATGCAATAAATTCAAAACAGGAACAGTCCGCATAAATTGGCGTTTCAAGTATATATTTAATCAAATTTAAATGCGACTCAACCTTGAGCTTTCACAGCTGCGCTAAAACATAGTATATGCTACTCTAACCCATCCATTAAACAGATTATAATAATTTTATATAAAAAATGAGGAGTGGATCAAGCCGCAAAAAGTGAACATCAAGCATCTAATATTTTGTACCGCAACAAGAAAATATCGAAATGTTTCTTTCAAGTCGCTAGGATTGAAAATTCATTGGATAATGATGAGACAACCTCGACGTTTTAAAGTTGAAATATCTTTAAAAGCATTAGAATAGAAACGGTTAAAGTAGTTCAATGTCTTTAAGGACTTCTCAACTGCTCTCATGAAACGTACTTTTTAGGATCACGTGTCAAATGATGCCGAGATGGTTGTAATGTAATGTGGATAATCCGATTTTAGACATTATATTTCAAACGTATTTAATCTTGATCGTAACTAATAGATTGGAAACTGGCTTTAGATATAGAAGATCAAAAGAAATTTCGCTTTACCGAAGGCGGTATATTTATAAGATGAAGTGACATTAAGGCTGTGCTCACCCAGTCACACAGACATTAAAAAACGGCCTAGGGCGCGGTTTGTGACACGGCCCGTTTGATACCATACCTACTTCTCCCCGTTAGGACACATATTCGAAGCAACGGTGTGGTTAAATGCGACTCATAGACCGAAGAGTGTAACGCAGTTTTAATAATATTTACAGCTCTCTGCAGTGTTAACTTTCCACTTACAGAATATCAATGTTCAATTTTGCTTCGTACAGTACGCGATGTGCTGGCCGTTGATGTATAAGGCTATAAGCTACGGATTTCCGTCGTAGCTTTACGTATTCCACACCTTCCATAAGGTACTTACCCCGCTTATCTTTATGTACGAATTGAAACGCCCCTCCTTTCATGGCGGCTACTAAGGAAGAAGCATTGAGCCTAAGAAACGCCGGGTAATTGGAATTCTATAAGTTCAGATTGGCTATTAGATTATTATCGCATACACCAAATCGTCTCTTTTATTACATTACTAGCCATCTTGTCCGGTTGCACACACGATATAAGGTACCGGTACATGGATTTGTTCTATCCATATACGATTCATTCAGCATAGCTTGGTAAATTATCTGTGACTGACACCATGCTAATTGATCTGGTTTTGAAACCTGAAGCCAGTTAGGAAAGGCTCTAATTGCTCATGCATTCGCAACTATCTCTGACATGATGCCTACACAATCAATTTGCTGCACTGATGACATTGTGCACTTCTAGTTGCTTATAAATGTTGCTCAACGTGCAACCTGTCTTTTTTTGTAATCCCACCATGGATTAAGTAAGGAGAGTGAGACAAATATTTAAAATTGAGAAAAATAGTCGAAAACAAGTAATTTGTACTAGCTCAGACGAAATGTAATCTAGCGGAGTTTAAACGTTAAGATTTCAAATCGCATAATGAAAAGGGGGGATTTGGAAATTACTTTACGCACATGCCGCCCATATAGTAAAACCCAATATTTGACTAATTATGGAAAAGATATTTAATACTCTGAGAATTAACTGCAACAGTTAACAAATCCATACCCATATACTATTCTACATGATATTCACATTTGAAACAGTACAATTCAAATTGTTGAAGTCAGTGAGTTATTATTACTATATCATCTATTTTCACTTGATGAAGGAGCGGCGCACAGAAAGCACGTGAACTATGTTTCCCCCCAATTTGGCTGGACGGTAAAATTGTGGTGACACCTTGCCTATCGTTAATATTAATGCCATACATATTCTGATTTATATGCAATTCAATCAATGCATGTTTTTCATTTTTCCATGACCCTGTAGCAATATAAAAGTGTATGTGTCAAAATTTCCGACGCACAAGCATTTTTTAAATGTCGCTATGAGCTATTAAAACCCATTAGTCAGTTCGCATTCGCCTTCCAGTTACTCGGGAAGAAAGCATTTCATTATCGACTCTAACAGTTCATGGAATTTTTATTAAGAGTCTCGTTTTTATATAATTAATAAATCCTTGTGGCGTTTGATACTCGCTAAGGTCTATAGGGATCCATTACACTAAAACGGGGAGCGTCTAATCCTGGGTTTAGAAAAAGCCCATTTCGACAACGACACCGACAGGTATCTCTCGCTAAGTACATTCTCTATTAAGACTTTTGGCTTTTATGCAAATCAGACGCATTTAATTTGATGTATTCAAGGGGTAACTGATCCTTTTTTACGCGTTTCATTGAGGCATTTGGCAATTTGCGCTTTCTCCAAGATGTCTATAGTTCACAAACTTAGGGCTTTCCTCGTTCATTAGCTGAAAATGCATTACGAAGGAACGGACGAAAGCTTGTGAACTAAGAACTACTTTGTACTAGATTTTGCTATGTCTTGGAAACATGGTTAACTAACTGTGGTGCGAATTGCCTCATGCCAACAAGCACCGCTCTATATTAAATAAAATAAAAAATCTGTGGTGGCACTGTATCGCAAGTGACCGTCCACTGTCAATATATTATTTTTGTTGGAGTGATGTCGCCAAGATATTCTGACACTTTTATTTAGTTTGCGTAGCTTGGCTGGGTCATGATTATAGATATTCATTACTATCCTTCTCCATCATCACACAGCAAAGTTAGATTCTTGAGAAAATTAAATATTGATTCAACTTCCGTACGCTCCCAAATGTACGCCATATTGTTTCACGTTTTTGTCACATTTTTGCCGGTAAATTTATAAGCACAACGAGTAGGCTTTTCTATAGTTGCAACTCTAATTTTTTGGACGCGGACCACCATGTTATTCTCAGTACCATCTCAGTACAATTTTAAGTGAGATAAGTTGAAAGATCTTAAGTTGTTGGTCGCAAACGACACTACCCCTTGTACAAAACAAATACCCATAATATATCTGACACCTGACATGTCATTTCCCTGGTGTTTCTGCCTGATGGTTTGCACCTAAACTGCGTTACGACCAAAGCGTAGATATCACTATTTGTCCAGTTGAGAGTGCCATTTTATGCCACAAATGGGTTGGACGTAGTCGGTATTGAAATAGCTCTTAGTTTAGACTTGCTACGAGTGCATAAAATGACGCCGGAGTCGTTTCGATTGCGTTTTATCTTTCAAGCATGAATTCATCCTACCTTGTGAGTGACGGGTGTCGGGGGAGTCGGCGCAGCTCTGCGGGGATGAGTCTACTCGAGAATCGGTGCCGCTCTTATGTTCTGTCGGCTCGTTTCTTATCGTTTCATCGTTTGTAGAATCAAAACAAGATTGATAATATTTGTCTGTTTCTAATTCAAGTTCGTTATGGCGATTCTTTTCTTGGTTTTGAGTCAAGGTGTCGGCTGATGTGTCTTGTGTCTTGTTCCGTTCATCGGTACTACCGCAACCTCGATCTATTGATTTTGATTCAATGTCATTAGATCGTCTGCAGCTGTTGCGTGGTGAGCCACCGCAACTCTGTCGGGTATTTCCTGCATAACAGTTAGTAGTTTTATTGCATGATGTGTTTGATGTATCTCTGTCGATGGCAGGTAGATTTGCTGCTTGCGCCACGAGCGAGGCAAGACCACTGCCTGTGTAAAAAGAAGGACCTTTGCTCTGATACGGATACGTCTCCTTACACGATGGTCCCATCCACTGTCTTCCTGTGCCACATCGTGACGCCAACGAAAACGGTGATGTCATGGATGATGACGTGTTTGGTGACGTCGGAAGTGTGGCTGATATTGGTGGTGAACCGGTCAATCCTGGTATGGCACTAGATAACGGTGAACTGTTCGGGTTTGTGGCGCTTGATCCTGGTGATGTTGACGGTGATCCTCCGAATAACCCATTCATGTCACCATTCCCGCTTGAACCCAACCCACTCATATATCCGTTGTTGTAATAAGGATGGGTGTGGGCGTATTGTGATGGGTAACCGTAAGTGGAACCGGTAATGGCAGCTTGAGTTGGACCTGGGTAATGATGATAATGTTGATGCGCAGTTAACGCGGCGGCGGCGGCTGCTTGTGAGAAGACGTCGGGACGATAGTCCATGACAAGATATGAAAGAAATTTCCTATTCAGCAACTTTAACTATGAAATATTTCAACTGTTGAAAGCGATAACACATGATAAAGGATGCTCTTGCGGAGAAAAAGGAAAGGGGTCTCCCTTTGTACTTGAGATAACCGCGCGGCTGTACTAGATAGTCTGACCTTGCTCGTGATTTCAATACCAAAGCTCTAATATGTTTAGCATCGCGATGTGCGAAACCTGAAAGTTTAGGCCAATGCCCGACAACATCGCGCAGCTCCTGGTGATAGTATAATGGATTGCTTCTGCAGGACATTCACACCATACCGATTTACATTGCCAAGATAAGCAAATAGCAGCAACGAAGTTATATCGTCATTGCGGCACAAAACCGGAGCGGAGTGCTGCGACCATAGCGCCACATCTAAAATGATGACTTTGCACTCGTACATATTCTACTGTATATATATCTGTACTTCTGATAAGCATTGCATTGTAAATGCCTATCATATTATTATTCCATCTTCACCTGATGAAGGAGCGGAGCTCCGAAAGCTAGTGAATGTTTTAATTCTCAATAAACTAAGGCTGGACGCTAAATCTGTGGTGATCTTCCTTACAATATCATATTATTGTAAGTCAACATCAACTTCACTCCATGCCTAGATAAATTTATCGGCATGTTTACAAGGGGCTCAGTGTGTCAATACACGCTTAATTCTTGTACCTTCCAAAGTATATTCACACCTATAACATCCTCAACAGCTATCTTTTCACGATATGTTAAGTTTGCGCTAAATACTCTATCCACTACTTTGTGTCCCTACTAAGTAAAGGGTGAGATGCCACCACCAACGATGCTCGGTTGGATACGTATTTATATCCGCATTTGCGATTCAGTTCTACATAACGCAGTTGGAACTTTTTTCTTTTTTCTGCCGTCCAACGCCGCTATTATCGTCAGGAGTCTATCTTCATCGAAAAAATATAATCATAGAAGATATTCGATCAATTGCTACCCTATTAGATTTGGTTTATTTTATCAAGGAATCCAGTACACCTCATTTCTTCCGTATCAAGTCTTAAGTCCTTCATTCCGAAAAGAATGATCCTGACCGTTTGAGAAGATTTGGATTGAATCTAATCGATTATTTATTTATTTCATTAATGCATCATATCAATTTCATTATTCATATTCGCCCCATACACGTTATACCTGGATGAATTCGACGCTATATTAAGTGCTTTAGACTTCGACTGGTTATCCGACATGAGTGTACACTGCTCTGATATAGACCTGTACTCAAAGAGAGGGCGTTACAATTCCCTTTTCTTAAAGACTGTGAGTGGTATAAACCCATGTCGTTGTATTAGTTTAAAACGTGAATTAAAGGCTTTGTAATGCGTGGAAAATAGATTTTAAATAAAGAAAATTTTGTTTATAGATTCTATTCTTGGTGGATAATAGTCCAGTCGGAAGCGAGGTCCACTTTACATATTAACACATCACGAACTGCCTTGTTCCGGATTGGACAAGATCTTTTTTTCCGGTTACATTAGGACTCATTTATCTGGTTCAATCCCAGCGCACAAAACTATTCCAACCTCACACCGGTCAATCCTATGACTGAGTTTTCCCATAGATTGCTATGCAAAAACCTTTGACGCTGTGCCTTCAACACCCGCATCCCGGTGAAGCTTATGACGGAGTACTTCTCAAAGATCGCCGTGAAAAAAAACCTAAGATATCCGTCCACGAATCTTCCACGCAATATGAGGCCACTTTAAATCGCTTGATACTTGAAACTACGTTTGTGCCTCGGGAGAAAATAAGCGCGTAGTTACCGGGAAAAAAGCACTTTAGTTGACTCGTAAGAATAGTAGCCAACATAGTTGATCTGTTATGGTTTATGAGCGATTAAAAAAGTAGAATGCGTTTCGCAAATGAAATTTAGAAGACTGCGTAGGTTTTTGCAACTTGAAATTTGTATCGATCGACTGATTTTATGGTGCGCAATTCATTCGGTAATGAAGTAATTTCGTGAGTGGGTGCCATATACAATTTGCTGTCATTTTTCTCGTGCTAACGTACTAGCAAATCCGCATTCTTAAGTCTCCATTGCACAAGGCGATTTTTTTTCCTGTTAGCTATGATATGATATGATCGACTGCACTCTGAGCGTGACCAACTCTCTGACTATGGTCCCGCGCCTGCGGTATTTCGGCAGGGTGGCAACAGAACGGTACTCGGCGAAAAAAGTACCGTCAAAATTTTCCGCATTTTTTTTTATTCACTATTTGGTCCTTTGGCAATATGGAAATGCCAAAAGCGACAAACCAAAGCATGATATGTAAGATATACAATATTCAATGGTGCCAAAACGCATATTCTTGGCGGCGGAAAATTTCATTTTTAACTCAGCGTACCGCAACACAAACCGAAAGCTATCCGAAATGGTTGCTAATAAAGTTGGCGATCCGCCATGTTATTGTTTCGCCTATTAGCTTCAACGCATTTGTAATCTTGTTGATAGCCATCATCACAACATTGGACTGCTGATTTTAATTGGCCTACACACTGCAACAATTTCTCCGAACGTCTACAAAAAACTGCGTTAGCTCATTTTCGCATACGCGCACGAAAGCGAGGAGGCAGCTCGACGCACGCTTTCCTCCATTTTAACTGGATTGACGCTTAACAGCGTGACGCCGGCTTAACACTTGAACGTTAGCCTATCAAATAACATCGTTGAGCCCCCGAAACAAAAAGGTGAATTCCTAGTCCATAGTAAAGCAGATTACGCTTCGACACAAGATTCTAATTCTATTTAACCACCAGCTCAAAGGGACATCGGTAAAATTAATTCACGGACGTTATATAACTGAGCTTTATGAGGAAAAATCACCAATCAACCAACAGTAATATTTTGATAGCGAAGGACTACTTGATGAACAAGTCTATAGATATAAAATAGCAGCGCTTGCTGGACGGTCAACAACTTGCTGGTATCAACGAAACATAGGGTTCCTTACCCTTAAGACTTTTACTGTCGACAATGCTGCGATCTATCTAGTATAACCTTACCAACAGTGAACTTTCTAATATGAAAACAAGTTCATGGTTACCAACAAAGCCCTGATAGAAACTTACATGCTTTACTATATCATTGCGGGGTAGGCCTACAAAGACAAGTCTGCCTTTTCCCTATTCTTCATACGACAGCGTAAAGGTATCTCGAAATCGTTTCAATAAAAGTTAAATTGATCCACCTAGGCTATGGCTAGCGAATATGTTTGACTTCTACTTAGTTCCTTGAAGTTGTGACACTTTCTTCGGCCCACCTCAAACTGAGAAATCGCAACGTCATTGACGTTCTTCACCCATTATTTAATCAACATGACTATATTGCAACTGTAGTTAACACAGCGCCCATTGGAGATAGCTAACTGCAACCCTTGAATCGTTTAGATCTGTAAAGAAAACAGCTCTCAACCGAACAATTCATTCTATTATCTCCTACGCTCATGTCAAAGAAACCAACACAGTTGAGCTCTCTATGTCTCAATATTCGAGTAGAAAAAAATACGCCTGCTAGCTCTACGTCGCCCTCGAATGGAGAAAACGTTTTAACTTGTCATCAGCTGTCTTTGGATTCCATACGTAAGTGTGTATTGGATGAGAGTAATAATAAACAGCAATTAAAGAAGTTCTCTTTTAGCCCGTGCAGGATTAATCGTTCAGTATCAGTCGATGAAGGCTGTTGTGGCATTGCTGTTTGGTATCAGCATCTGTCACCTTGGACTGTGTCTAAATTACTCAATTAGCGTCTAGGCTGCGTAAAACCTATGAAATTGTATCAATGAAATTAGACCTTTTTAAAAGTTTTGTTAAAGAGAGCATGTTACATTGCTCACATGCTCAAATTTTCACAGAAGCTAACTTGCTTCGGGTGGACTCGCAGAGTCAATATTCTACGTTTCATCGACAATTCATGAAAATGATTCTGCGACAGAGCTCAAAAATTTTCCATAACGACCGCCGAAATAATTTACTGCCAGGACGATGCGAAGGTAGGCTTACAATCTATGTAGTTACAAAGTGCCGCAAAATATAAGTGGGAGTGGAGCAAGGCGATCTTAATTAATGTGACACAATCACAGAAAAGCCCAAACAATCTACAGTATTTTCTTTTTAATACTATTGCAATACAATACTCTATGTTAGCATAGGAAAAAAATAGAAGTTTTTTCTCAGCACTGACGTCACATTGAAAGTGATTCTCGCATCGTCGCTAACTATGTTCGACTAGCGCCACCTTACGTCTGCCTTGATATAAACTGCTTCCGCATAGTCGATGTGGATGTGGCCGGCTTTTTACCGGCGATTACAGCTAAATGCTATTTGTACTGTACGGTACTGTCGAAGCGAAATTATGATATTTGTGTCGACCACCTTTGTAGATAACTGCCTTCAATTATACTTCTAACATAGGGGCAATCTTTGTTATTTGGCTAGCAAATGCTTGTATATCTGCGTTATTATGGATTTAAATCCGAACTAAATCGATGAGTGTACTTCACCTAATCCAGTGGATTTAACGCAAGAAGAATATGAGAAAATTGGTTCGGCCTATTCCATATTTCACTAACAATCCAGTTAATTGTGGCAACAATCCGCAAGCCAACGCGCTCGGTGGTTTTGAAAAAACTAGACAGATTTAATCAGTTGATCGCTTGCTCCAATTGGCCCATTCACATTTTACAAGCGGTGCTGATTTCGTGTCTTTCTGACTTGCCATGAACGATACTAAAAGCGAATAAATTGACCTCCAATTGACCTCTTGATGCAGTCTGGTAGCATTGGACGTATTTTTGAAAGACACCAGGCGAATAGATACGCTTCCAGTTTAGAAGCCTCTCAGTCACCCCTCTGCGGGAATATAATCTAATTATATCTATCCGCACGATGGCACTATTGCACAAAAGACAGGAGCGTTGCCGGTTGCCGCCATCAACACGCCTTGACCGCCCGGGAGACCAATTCAGACATTCCGTTAGGTCTGTGGTGTACACTAGATGAATAACACAGCAAATAATACCAGGTATAAAGCAAGGCTTAATACTGAGAATTACGAAGAGCCGTCTCGGCGTAGATCCCAGTCATATTAAAATGCATGAGTCATAACATGAATATCTCTTGAGCTACACGTCCCTATGAAACCGACCCTATATTTACTATTGGCTATTGGCTCTTGCCATTTTTTGCCATGAGTGTAAAAATATAACTAACTATCACAAATAACAGTTCGACCGCAATACTACTACTACTAATACAAAGTTTTCTTTTCTATATAGTGAAGCACAGAATACTGTACTCTTTGTGTACAAGGCTTGCGCTAAATATCTATTTGGTAGGGTTAGGGACATAAGGACATATATTTTTACCTTCACATAAAACCTATCTTCACGGATCTTCGTTTAACTCCATGGAATTTTCTTGGATTATTATCATATAATATAGTCAAGCCTTTATCCGCCAACAGCAATGTAGGGTTTCATAATCTTGAAGCTATGCGTTACAATATCAGTTGGGATTCGGTAAGTTACAATTTCCCAGGTTCTCCCGAATGGATTGAAGAGGTGAGTTTAAGCGGATTTATTGGATTTAAGAAGGATCCTAATGGCTTACACTGCACGCTTAGTAGACCTATACTGCTATACAATAAAAAATGCCCTGTGATATATTGACATGTAGCATATAATTACCGCAACAGTAGCTTGATGTTTAAGCGTTCGGTTCCAATACCACTGCCGGATCCTGCGCAGGAACAGGAACTATGCGAGCTGCTGGCAACGGGGAATTCTATGAGATTTTTCTAAGGTTTCTGATACTGTAACAATTCAAGAATTGTTCCTCCATGACTTTGGACGCACCGCGGATTTGTACTAAGCCGTGTTTGTTCTCTATGGACCATGACATTTGCGAGCATAGAATTTCCTGGAAAAATTCTATCAAAACAGGAACAAGGTATATTATGTAGCCTTCAGAGCGGAATAACAGGCGGATCTAAATATATCCAAAAAAATTTAGAGTCGAAATTTGTATGACCTATGATTCAACTGATTCACGTTTACAGCGACTCTCTAACCATAAAGCCGTGGAAGTAATAAAATAATATTTGTGAATGGGTTTGTGGTAGACCAGAGACTCTGTTGAGGAATTTTTGTTCATATTATTACTCTTAACAAGTCTGCACAACCCGTAATCTTTTTTCGTTTCAGTCTGTGTTCAATTTTTTCGTGTCGCCCCATTACCGAATTGTTTATCGGAAATAATACCCTTGTTTATGGGATATTTCCCTCGACTGTTCCAATTATTTCGGCCATTTTGAATCGGGTGTGTTTACCTTTCAAGTTTCCGCAATAGGCTCTTAATTTTTCTTACTTGCAAAACACGTACTGTCGAGGACGTACAAATTACCCCCTTCACTGTGCTCTAATCATCCCTTTGCGAAGGTATAGTAACTCACATGAATGAGTTTCGACTCTACTATTGGTATTGTAAATAGGACGCCTACTCAAATTATCGCCTTTCTGAATAATCCACCTTCCGCAGCCCAAAGGATAAAGAATGACTGCTGACTGGCGATAGGATACAAGATATCGACACGGTGTGTGCGTTGTTGTGGCGTTGCGGGTGCGCGCATTTTTAGATATATTCACGGCTGCATTTTTCGTGTAGATTTGTCCTTGAGCGTAATAAACACAAGATGTTCTCATCTATCAGATCTATCTCGATATATCTATATTTCAACTGTTGATGTTTATTTCTGTCGAACCCTCGTTTAATTTACCATACCACCAATCACGCTTGTCTGTGTTCGTGTGGTTGTCTAGTGGCTATTTGTTAGGAAATGATGGTCCCCCTCCTTCTTTCTCGCATACAGCCTGATTGGTATGAGTTTGAGTCATTAGTAGCCTATATAGGCCTATTCAGCAGCCATCTGCATGGGAGCTCTAAATGATAATATTTTAGGAGATGTGGTCAGTGACTATTATTCACGCCTTGAATAAGGAAAGACTCGATTTCGGTCAATATATATTATGAAATTTAGCACACCCCAATTTGAGGGGATGGGTGATTCGCCATTTTGCATTTACGACACCCTTAGCGTTGCGTTTGCGATATGGTATGGATTCGTGATGTTGTATCACTATAGAGGCATTAATTCACAAACTGCTTAAGTTATCACAACCAGCTAGCATAGGAGTGAATCTCCTGCTCAGGTCGATGTATCAATTTCTTGCGATATGGTAAATGTGCTGTGATAGCTATACATTTTAAGCAAACATGACTTACCCGTAGGTGGTTCTTGCTTGGGCATCGTCGTCGGGGAGTTACTTGCGGATGCTCCGCCTTCTGTTTCGGGCGATAAAATGCTTATTTGGGACGTATTGTCGGCCTGAAAATGTCAGTTGTCTTAGTGAATTTAAAATTGCACCACGTAGGCCTACTACAATAGTCGATATTAGCGTTGGTGTTTGGTACGTGGTCCATACAACGATAGGAGGCCATCCAGTCGTAGACGGTGTGTAGTATAGTAGGCTACATGGTGTATATCCCTGTCCTATGTGTAAAGGTTAAACAAAATATAGACCTATATACTAACTCCCGAGCAGAGGAAGAACGGATACCAATTTCAAAGTCGTTGGTTTGAAGCAGTCATTAATCGAACCCAGGACAGGGATCAGAAGGCGGAGAGTGAAATGCGATAGTGAGACTCTGGTTTTGCGTAATAATATCTATCTATATATGCCTACCAAATTTTCTTACCACTCGGGCTTGCGGAATTAGTCTGGAGGCTGGCATGTTGTATTGGCCTTGAAGATGGTTGCTTTGGTAGGCCCCCATCAGTGTGTAGTGACGATCAGCACCTGGCGTCGGTACTCGATCGTAAAATGTGTCTTGAACGTGGCTAACATATTGAGTAGGACATGCCGTTGAATACGCAGTTTGTAAAGAATCTATGTTGGCACCGTATCCTTGATGATAACTTGGTAGCGTATTGATACTTTGTTCTTGATGGGTGTAGACATAACCTGGAGCTCTGGGCCTTGATTCTGTAGTCTCCTGTTTGACAGCAATCTTTGAAAGGTTGACGTACTCAGGCCTGTTGTTGTTACTGTCATGCATTTTGTTTTGATATGCCCCTTGTTTTTGAGACTTCTTGAGGTTGTTGGCGTAGTATGGGTCGATGTTTTCCATCTTTACGTTGATGGACGTCCTGAATACGTTTTCACCGCAATATTCGTTTCGTGGAGAGCCAGAGTAAGTAGTTTTCATGCTGGGATCGGAGAGATAGGATGCTTCTACACTTCCAAGGGGTTTTGACACGTCCATCTTTTGTCAGGTGAGAGTATAATGATTCCTTGGGTAGGAAAATTATCGCGGAAATTGTATATCTGTACAAACAATCGGGGCAGCAAATTATAGTCGATATTGCGAAAACTGCAATTCTAAATGGTATATTCTACTATGGCGAGAAAGCATTTTGTTCAGCTGTAGACCGCTGGACCCATTGGGTATTAGCTATCCTATCAAAAATTTCAATCATATAGTGCGTAATGTTCATTATAACGAACAAGCGGGAATATGTAAATGTGAGCAGCACTTCAGACCCAACGTCATAAACCTATATAACAAAAACTGTTACCGGCTCATGACTTGCTCACGGACGATTCATCCACATCTCTAATTCCTATAGGCTATAATTACAGCTGTTTGTCGCATAGCTGAATATCTATGGGATAGATCCTGACCTTACTGACAGATCTGTATAAAACCACCAAGTCCTATCCGTTTATTCCAACTGTAATCCAACGAGGCTCATCTCCACAAAAACATCCAACTAATTTCAAACATTTCCGTGCCAAGCCTAGGATCAAAGTATCAAAACTAGATTTTTTGGCTATACAAGCCTTTATAGAGCAATAAATCGCTCTTCATAATAATGATATTCTACAGCTAAATATATATATAACCTGTGGAATAGGCACTAACAGTATGTAATATATAAAGCCTATTATATAGGCCTATCATACTGAATACACATTTATCTAAAACTTAACTACAAGGCAATCTAGGTCTGCTATTTTCCCTGTGAGGGAAATACATGATACAATTTCAGTCTGCTCGATTCCTTTTATATGCCTAGCCCATGTCTGTTTTTTGAAAGAAATAGTTTATAAGAACTTTTGTATTACGCGTCAGAGGTCTCTATTATATTGAAAGTTGCTGGGTCCTACTTCATTTTTCTGTGAGGCACCGCCATTTTGTTTTTACATTTCTCCATTTTCAAATAGTCTAGTACTCTAGCAGATGACGGAGCGTTGTGGTTGCTTGGTTGGGCATGATTTGTGTGAGATTTAGATCGTCTCGATGCGAAACATGTCTATTTCTTTACAGACCTGAGGTTCCACCGGTGGTTATGCAGACAGCCACGGTCATATCTAACAACTACTGTACTTTGGGATGTATGTGTATGTAATTCAGGTGTTGGGTGGATGGATAGATGGCGATGCAGCACATATAAATATATGTAGCATAAAGTATTTCCGTCGTTAATGTAGGTCCCCGGCTGGTCATAGAATATAGCTCAATGCTTACGACCTCCCACAAAGAATTTTCATCACGACGCTTCTTACATAGTAATACTTGAGCCTCAACAGTCGAATGAACTAACCGTAAACAATGAATTACCCACTAATACCCCTGCTCAGTGTAGTCGTCCATATTGACTGGTATTATACCTGATGTAAGCTAGAAATCAGAAGTAGAAGATTTCCTAGTATTGATGACTAAAGGTTTGCGGTAATACTGACTTTTATGAGCAATAGTTGACATCAAGTGATGGGAATATTATGATTTATGTCATCACATTGATTTAGAAATTTCTACTTATAGGAAATACTGTATTATGTCGGATATCATTAGTCGTGGGATGAAAGATTATGGTCTTCGTACACTTATACATCAATGGCGCTTTGCTGTTAAATTTGAAATGTTAGGGCGCAAACTAAGCGACGCTTATGGCAAATGTATTCAATGCATTGGTTTCCTTTAGCGCTCCATTTGCGCCGTAGTGTGGGGCGAGTACCTCTCTGCATGTTGAGACGGAAAGGTAACAACGCCTTGTGGCCAGCTTAGTCGTTTCATTCGTTACCCTTACCGCTACATTGGCGCATGGCATCTGCCTATCTTTCGCAACGGTTATATTCCAGACCCGGTGAAATCATAGACCGTCACAAATTTGCATCAGAAGAGCGTAGCGGGCTGTAGCATTGTCAAGGCTCTTTGAAATGAGCCAGGTATAAGCGATCAAGAGTAACGTTGGTTCTCAACACATTAATGAAGTTGAATGAGTCGTATGAACTCATATTACTCCATATTCTTTCATCAATCAAAAGAGGGATATTTAGCTTCCTTCCCTTAATTTGTAGGAAAAGAAATTCGATCACATCCGCTGTCGATTGCGTTGCTTACATGCTGTATTGAGGAAGTTCTTCTGGAGGTATATACTGTAAGTCAGCTTTCCCGTGCGGCAAATCAACATATTGTTTGCTGCAATAATCAACTTGTACGGATTTAAGAACTGAACATTCCAGGGGAATCAGGACCTTACCGGCTACTGCACAATCTTTTCAGTGCACTGGATGAAACTGTACATAAGAGGCTTGATAACCCAAAGACCTATGCGATAGGCCTCGTAGTCGCGTCAATCCTAAGTTTTTGATCCGTCCTACATTCTACATACCGTAGGCTATAGGTAGACAGGTAATGTATTGTTTTGTATTGTATATGCTTATTATATGTAGCCTATTGATCGTGGCGCACAAGGCCCTTTGGGCGACAAGCGACACTTTCCTTATCATAATTGTAAAAAAGACAGGTAAATGTATATCTCTGAATAAATGCGTTGTTGTTCGGATTAATTTCAAGATCCCGATACTACCAACGGGGATTGTAGTTCTAAATTATGTGAAAGGTTCGCAGGCTGTGTCATGTAAATGGTTGAGATGGGTAATAATAACAACGTTAGGAAAAGATACACATCTTGTCTAGATTGGCAATATTTGTAACATAAACCTATTTCTCTTAAGAATGCATTAAGTTACTAATATGACGTTTAGTGTCGAAATATCTTATGAGAAACGATCTTTCAATCAAATTTCGGCGACAGAATACAACCCAAGTGCCGCCAACAGGGACCACTTCACCCGTCCTAAGCCTCTTGTACGTTTATTGTCCGCGTCTCGTCTTGGCTTAACATTTGCCACTCAGGCTGTCTCCGCACTGGTCATAGAGGTATTATCTTTCAATAGCTAAGATTAACTTTTTGATTTACAAAGCAACTACCTGCTTCGGGATCGCGTGACTACGACTTCGACTTTGCATGGGACGCCGACCTCTCACTGAGTCGAATTTTTTAAAGTCGGATCAAAATAAGAAATTTCTTTTCATATAATTTTTGATATAATAATATCAAAGGTTGGTTTGGACTCACCTGCAGCGGGAACCCTTTGATTTATTGTGCGAGTTGTTTACAAAAACTGTTTCATGTGCCGCCATTTTGCCTCCGAACTATTTCTCCGCTGTAAGCTACCGAGGAAGCCGAATGATGCGGCAAATTCGACTAGTGAAGTTGTTCGATTCGATTTAGTCACTTGCAGTCGAATCGAATACTCTGATGTGGCTTGAGCTAGAAAGTTATATATATATGCATATATCGCAAGTGATGCTGTTGTGTTGCGGAATTACCGAGATTACAGTTTCTTGCAAAATCTTAATACTTCAAAACTCAGGTCACTTTCACTATACTCCTATTTGCGCCCCCTTTTAAGGCATCTTATTTATTAAGCATCAGCGGGGAGCCAAGGAGCAATAAGGGTCGGGTTTTATGAATGTAGCCCATACCTCGCTTCATTTATTCCAGGGGAACATTGACATCAATAACGAACTGGATCAGTCCTATCATATATATATACAATTATATTGACGACGAAGCAGCTAAAACATGCTTACTGCACTTGACACTCCACCATTTTTGACATATCACTAATCTCATGAAATTCTTACTGGCCTTCTGTCTAACCGATTTTCAGCTTACATCTAGCACTCTTCTGGAATTTCTGTCACGCCCTTCCCTAGTTTTAAGCATCCCGCTTCATCACATAGCCTACTCTACTGAGTTGTTAGATCCTTCGAAATCCTGCATGCGGCACGCCCTTTTGATGTTTTTACGTTATTCAAAGCTCTTTGGGTAATGTTTCACTAATCTATGCAGGTCTTTATGTTCCCAAAATTCATCTCTATCATTTGTTTGAGTTATTAAGGGCGAAATGTAGGGATCGTGGAGGAATGCATGTTCGTGACCTTGTTGAAAATCAATTGTAGAGAGCGTAATTGGATGTAATCCTTCTGTAATGAATACAGAATGGCTTCGAGGTCGCGTTTTACACGTTCGTGGAATAACCGATGCTTCAGTTATGTTACTGGTGATCGGTGACTGATCAATAGCCATTGACCATCTTTAAAACAGAAAACACTCCATGCTCGTTCAAGGTTCCATTTCAATGCTGCCAGTAGACGTACACAACCACCCCGTTTTCTTTAAACTGGCCAGCGGGGTGAGGGGAGGTGGCGTGCCTATAGTGTGTCGCATGGCGGAAGCAACAACTCCTCGTAATTGCTGCTGGCAATGCGCTAGTCACTCGTAGAGTAACGTAAGTAGGCACATAATTATATAGTCGATTGAATATTTTATTACTGTCAAAAGTCGACAGCCAATAATGGAACAAAGATGTTATTAGCGAGGTTTACATAGCGACACAAGTCGGTGGGAAAAGCCATTTCAATGACAATTGTTGAAAGGGGAATATTATTCAGTTAATTCGGATTACAACGGATTATGTCAGTTAGGGAATAAGTGCTTATTCTATCGCTGTAGCAACGTTGATTGGTGGTGCGTTTGGCTGTTTTCGGAGTAGAACATGCGAATCTACCCCCAGGGACCAAAGAAAACGGAGTAATCTAACCCCAAATTAAAATCGCAATTTAGTAAATTCTCGACGTAGGCCTACCGTTTCACCGAGATTCTAGCCGGATCGGTCATCTCCAATATCTGTAATATGGGTAATGACTTCAAAGAATGTGCAACAAGTGCTTGATATCACAAAGCACGAATGCAACGTAAAAAACCGACCATCTACCTTCATCTATTCTCGACTAATAAAGATTGTAGGCCTCTTTTTGAGCGTTGTCGCGATATATTCTAGTTGCGTGAAAAAGCAAAAGGTAGCCGCCATGAAGTTGTATCTCATCTCAGTGGTCGCCACTCGTCGTCACAGGGTTCCTCCACGCAGGTCGATCTCACGCCTCTCGGTACGGTGGCAATTGGTGCTTTTTGGATTTGATCTGATGTAATCTTACATCGTGTACCGGTAGTGATCTTTTCATTCCTTACGACGAACGGCCAACCGTAAGTATTGTATTAAGGTAGGCTAAGTATGGAGTGACGGTAGGTGGTTTATTGCAGTTTTGGAGTTGGGAACAACCGGTTCAAAAAAGCTTATATAACTCTCAAGGTCGGTCAAGTGCGTCCGACCACGAATGACGAAAATGATACATGAATAAAGAAACAATTTTACTCGAAAATATCAATTTATTTTACGCAATTGCCAGTCAGCAGTACAAAAAGTAGCATGAAAAATAGTCAATGTATGCACCAAAAATCCTGCTTCGAATTCATCCGCGTTGGGCGTTACCGTCGCCGATGCAACAATCCTAATAGTGGACGCGGAATAATACAAGTTAAATACATCCAAACTGACTTCACATGCACACTATGGATTCTGTTGAGCAATATCTTAATAAAATCCTAACTTGACAATAAATTACCAGAGTTCTTTGCCCGCTAAAACCAGACACAGACTAGACAACGAAATAAGGCGGCGATACTACAGAGAAATGCACTTGAAACCTGTTTCTACAGAAAGGAAACTGTAAGAAACCTACCAACAATTCCTAATAGCGGCTACGGCTTCATCATCAGTCTGAGAAGTATTGAACAAAACTGCATATCACACAGCCATAGCAAATACGAAAAGGGAGAAATTCTCAGACAAGCTCCCTCTATCAATAGGTATCTCGCATGATCCCGGACTGTTTGCTTGCATCTATTCGGTAAAGACGAGAAACACCACTGGTAACCAACCAGAATTTTATGCTAGGCCCTCGCAGATCAAAACGTTAAGACTAGTGTGGCGTGTGTAGCTAAGCGTAAATTTAAGACCGGACACACTCCCGGCTATATTCCGGCCGTGCCTGGCCACAGTAAGTTAGAAATGGTTTTGGTCCGGTGTGGACATATAGCGTGCGGTGTTCCACGTGTAGTGCAATTCCGCATGTGACCCACGTAGGGCGCACGCATCTTTCCGACTGGGTAGGCGCGCACAACTTATCACACATAGACAGTTTTATCCAAAGAGTCTTCGCTCTGTATTGAATCAAAAACATCCGATCCAGTGCTGCCATTTCTAAAGGATGCTTGAGATCGTGGACGCATCGGGACGGAATGCGACCTATTCCTATACTCTCTATAAAACTTCGACTCCATCTTATGAGACGGCATTAAATCATTCGGAAGGCCATATTTGTATGGTGAGTACGATGTACTGTCTTTACTTTGTGAAGATTGTGTTTCGGATGTGTCCTCTGCGTATTCATCGTAGGCAGCAGGGTTTGCTAGCGATGACTCTTCTACAACTTTGTAATCTCGCTTCACAACAACAGGTCGACGTTGAGAAGAGAATTTTGAGCTAAGCCTCCTCAAAACTTTAGAAAATGTCTTTTTGATGCTTTTTCCTTTTCTTTCATCATTGCCGGGATCAGGAGGACTCTCAGATTTAAGTTTGGCTCGCCGACGTGGAGAATTCAACTGAAAATGCAGTTGCAATTTGGTAACGTAGAATTGGTATATGTATCGAGAGAAAGCAAGGATATAGGCAGAGATGATGCTTCAAGAAGGTTCAGATGAGTATGGTAAGATGACTGGGTGACCTTTCAACCTATCGCACTTCTCCACTTCTATACGACTTTGCTTGGGTTGACTTGGATCTTTTGCATATTTCCCAGGATCAAGATCGAGGTCCCACCATAACCCTACCACCCTCGAAATCACGACCGGTAACTTACACGAGAACGAACGTGTTGAAGATTTAGTGAGAGCGACGCATAGTTGCGCCATTGCGACGGACAGTCCGCATGAATCTGAATGCCGCCAGTATGCACAGCTTGGACGACCGGTTCCATAGGGATTTGGATGTAATCTTGTACACGCCGAATTAAGTTTAGCGGCAATACGACATTTTTGAATGAAAATCGATGGCTGTTGGTAGAGAATGCATGCAAAGTCCACAAGTTCAGTTCTTTTTCTTTTGCACGGATGAATTTTTATCAAAATATTCAAGTGTTGCTTAGATTATATTTGAGATGTGTAGTACGAACACACTCTTCAATCAAGTAGGCTACTTACGAATCTAGCCATCGGCCCGGAGACGTCTGGACTTGAATATGAAAGTTGCGGCTTCTCGCTTTGAGATCTTCGCAGTGAAGTGGACGCGGACTTCCTACTTCGCAATTTTTTTCGTAAAGAACTGAAGCCGTTTCCTAAGCCTGGAAGATTCGGAAATCAAGTTATTAGAATTGAATAGAACGGGTTCAACGCAAAATCAGTGCGGATTATCATTAAAACTGTTAGACCTATAGATTCCACATGAGTCACCGTCACCATACGGCAGGCCACTTAGCACAAACAAAACACCTTGAGCTTACAACGTATCGTCACAATCTTACCTGTTCCCGAAATTAACGATCTTGTATGATGAGCTTTGCTGAGATTCGTCCTCCTCTGCACAGCTCCAGTAGCGCCTGGATGCACGTTTCGCTTGCGTTTCTTTTTTGCAGCAGCTTCACTCGCGTAACTCACAGGAATGTATAACAAGCACTCATCACTGTTGAAACGAAAATGTTAAGAAATATATCATCATCATGCCCTCGAAATAAATGCTACACTAGTTGTACTTACTTGACAGCGGATAGTTCGGGGCTACTTGAAGACAAAGTGCTCAACCTTGAAGTGTCTTCAATCTTCAATTGGCTGATGCGTTTTTGTACTGCCGCACCATGTAATGCCTCGAACCGATTTTCATGATCTGGCCTTCTGAAAGAGAATGCCAACATAAACCAGGAGCAAACCTCACAAACTTCCCCTAACATCAACAGACATATTGATTAGACCACTTTGGTACGGCATCAGACGAAGTCGAATAATATGAGTAATAGGCCTTGTGTCCGGCCCAAGCCCAGATAGCTTCTCTCTACTAGCATGCCCCACCCCCTTGTCCTTCTTGTACCAGCATGCTTCAGCCAGCTACTATACATGCGCGCGAAATTCATCTGTGCCAAAAACCTGAAGGGGATCCGTCTCTTGGGTTTTGCGAGTCATTGAGTCAATATCATAGTGTCTTACCTTTCCCTGTAACGTCCATTGGTGCTGGCAGGACTGATGCTTTTTTCTTCCTCTTCCTTGGCCCTTCTCTCTTTTTCAATCTCTTGTTGCGCGAACATGACGACAATTTGCGGTAAGTCTTTGCTGTCAAAGTACAGTTCTTTTGGCAGCCCCGGTACGTCGAGATCGCAGATGGTAACGCCCGAATCTCTTGAGAAAGTTGACGGCTTTGAAGCGTCAGAGTAGTAATAGTTTGGTGCGTCTACGTCGCTGACGGTTACACCGGAGTCTCTTCTGATACTTGGTGTTTGCGAGCGTAGACCAGAAAAGAATTCGTAAAATTCGGGAGCGGATTCGATCATCGGCGAACTCCGACCTGAAATTGAGCAAATCAGCGTTAGCGACTCATAGCGATACAAGCTATGCAGAAAATGTCAATTGCAAAATATGATAATATCGCAACCACATCATACTGTAGGCTACCGACGCGTAGGTGGCGAGGCTTAAACTGCATAGATACGTCTACAGTCGCTGTAAAGTTTGGACCCTCCGGTTATACGTAGACTTACTGTACATCGCACACATGAGCGCAGAAAGTGCAATGGTATCATTAATAGACAGTGGACTAACTCTCACATCCATATCCGTCGAGCGAACAGAGAAGCTATGAATACTTGGATACTGTCTGAGCTCCGTGCTATCACGAGGTTTGACGTCATAGTGATAAACTAACGCTTGTAAACATCGCCAAGCCAGTTTTTATAGTCGCCTATAATTACAACCTCGATCAACTGACCACGAGGCAAACTAACACAGCCTTCCACCATCATAACTATAACACGACGCGTATGACGTCACACAGATAGTACAGTGATCAACAACAACTATAACCAGATGCGGTTTTCAGTTTCAAGTACGTGCCAGAGAACCAAGTTCGGTAATTTTTCCAAGAACACTATGTAATCTAATTCCAAAGCAACAAGCTAAGTTAATAACCTCCCAGTTTTCATGCTTGTCAAAATAATGACATTTAACGCCATGACGCAAGTTATTGACGGGTAGACTTTGCTCGGAAATTACGCAATAGTCTGTTGGTAGCGAATCGTGCTACTCGGCCATGATAGTCGAAACCACTTAGCAACTGGCGTAGTAGTCTAGAACTACCAGTCACTCCAATGAAAGATGATACTTTCGTGGACTCGGCGAAGGGGATTCGGTTCAATATATAATAGCGTGCCGAATGGTTCGTACGTTCAAGTACTCAAAATTCAAGCCAGAAACACGATTTGAGTCGTACATTTCGCCTGTGTTTCCCAGTGCTCGAAAATAGGAATGACTGAAAGGCCAATACCCTTTGCCTATGAGCCGTCAACGACGGAGTTAATCGTGAGTGATGCGTACGGTGATTTGGCATGGCTTTTACGCCAGATGCCTTTTTATCCCAACTCCCCTCATTTGCCTATAGGCTTGTAAACAGCGCTGGACATTGTTTCCCAGTGCATGAAATGCTTCTGCGTAGAATGTGGTGAGGTGTCAAGGCATATACTATAGCATCGCGAGAATGCACTAGCCGATTGAATTAGCGCGACAACAGGACAGCAACTCCGGTCTTTTAAAACAGCATATAAATACAGAGTAATACCGAAACCAGTAACTCGGTAACTGAGGATACCAATTTTAATATAATAAACTCCTACCTGAACTGAGAAAATCTGTTGACACAAGTGAATTCGCAGCTGACTCGTCTCTGTACCTTTCTGATGCAGTCTTGTCACACACCACATTAGTAGCTGCTTCACTTCCCGCAACCTAAAACGACAATATGCTTTCATGAGAGGGAGTGGAATTTAAATTGTTTCTCAGGAAACCGCTGACATGCACATTAACAGAAATGAGAGCATCATAGCTACGAATCAATACGGTATACTGGGCGTCAATTTCATTAAGCATATTACTAGTAATACTTCTGATATGAGCATGTCTTATACTATATGCATTATTAGCATCAAAGGCGGATGCTGGCACAAAGTCGACAACAGTTTGCATTTCATTGTTGCTTAAGCCCAAACAAATAGTCAACCCCATCCCGTTTCCATTTGCAGAACGGTAGGTGGAGACGCCCTTGGGGAAACAAACACGGTGTTACACGGGTTGAATGCAACCGATTTCATCTGAGCTAAACACCTTCTTCGTTTGATCAATGCATTTGATCGAGGCCTTAGGCTATGAACAATAAACACATGCACAGAGCCTTGAATATTAGTAGTCGGCAATGCATTCCCATCCTGCGGGTATTTTCCGGCGCTAGTGGCAAGCCAAAGTAGAGGATTCTTGCCCTTGATCGCGTGCAATACATACACCCATCAAAAGCGCGTACATGCCTATATGGTAGATAATGCGTGTTGGAAAAATACACACAATACTCAATTCATTCACGTCTTTGGTATGACGCGATCAGGATTCGCTTCTGTATTGTGATCTACCGGTTTCGTTGTAGATGACCTTACCATTACACCATAAAGCCGGCAAACATCGCATAGCCTAACTAACAAATGTAATTTATAGCAGGCTCGTAAGAAATTTTGTACATATACATCTAACTTAGCACCAACCTCGTCGCCAACTTCTTCCTGGATATCACGAATTCTCGGCCTCGCTTCGACTCTTTCACATTGACTGATCTCAGAACTACAAGGGTTGCTTAACAATTCTTGCTCCACACAGTTTTCAATTAGTGAGTTTTTATCTGAGGCACTGTCATAACAAGCAGCTCGATCCCACTCATCGCTGCTTCCATCAGAGTCAACGACAACGCCTTCGTCTCCGTCTTTTTCCTCTGTACTTAGATTTTCAAAAGTTGCTATTCTTTTCATCGAGTTGATTGAGCCAAATGTTGATGTGATGGAGTAGAGATCATCTTGGCTGTGTGGCAATGCGGACACCACATCACTGTAATATGACGAGACGTATTATTACTATAAAAGGCACACACTATCTCCTTGGTCTCTCTACAAACCCGAGCGCAGCTGAGACTCTCTGCTAGTGTAGACCTAATTTTTCGGGGCAGTGTTGACGAACCCATTTCAAATCCCAATTTTAGACGGTATATGTGAGGCCAAGTTAAGCCAGGCCAGTTCATTTTGCAAACCGCCTAGTTGTGATGATATTTTTACATAGGCAATGCCAAAATAAATTTTAACCAAGTTAATTTTTTTACACACCCGAGGGAATTCGATCTCTTTTGATTGAGCTCGTCTGCTAGCGAATTCAAGTCAGTGTCATCAGAATAGGACGCAGATTTAGTCAGTCTGCTTCTTGATATGTTGCGACTATCAGAAGACTCCTCGCTTTCTTCTAATATCGCCTCCAAAGTCGGAACGTAATGACAGTGATCAAATCTGTAAGGGATAAAAATTTGGAATCAGCAAAGTCCATTGCCCACTGCCCTATTGAAGAGGCCTGTTTTAAAAAAAACAGGCAGGTATATCCCTATATGAATCGCCCTATATGAATGAGTGGTGAGTTGCAGTAGAATATACCGCACCGGCAGAACGAACGCAGTCGATCGACCTTGCCGAAAAGCTGAGCTTGTTCACATCTCGGAATTAAAAGCATGCTATCAATTGCATCATCAGAAAGACGAGTCGGCATTACCGAGGCAGCGGTCCTTACGATGACCCGGCACTGAGGTAAAGAGATACGGTACATACAAAGACTGCTCGATAAAACATGACGTTAGTAAGCCGACTGGATCATCAAAATAACTTACTCCGGGAATGGTGGCATTGAAACTAGCTTGTCATCATTTTCAGAGAGGAAATGCGGAACCATCCACAGTTGAATTGAAAGGTTTTGATCTGTGAAAATACAAATGCTTGTCAATCAAAGAAGTAATAGCAGGCCTTCGGCGAGAGCAATATTTTACTAATTTCATTTCGTGGACCATCAAGAGCTGGGGCATTATTTCATCATTTTTGTACAAGATAATAGTTGTGACGTCATACAACCGCCGATAACATGTGACGTCATCGTGATCCATACTTAATTCAAAAGCTGGTTACGGACCTGACTGCGGTTAACCTGCAGAAAAGTCTTGGTTCATACAAATAAAACACTGACCTTTCCAAGGTGCTGGTTCCATCGATGGCGAGGTCGATTCCAAGCGATCAAATGAGTTCTCCTCGCTCTCATCGTCAACTGAAAGCTTGTCGTTGTCCACGGTCTCTTTATTATACAAATGCCTGTCGAATTAATATATATTCTGCATGCCGGCAAAGCTTTTATACAATGACATTTTGATATGCGCAAGCAGGAATACTTCATGCAGAATTTCATCACCGCGCTGTAATCGCTAAGGCCATCACACTGTATGGAGGCCGTCTATAACTCAATTTATAACAACGACAACAGGTGATGCGTTATTACAAATATTCGTTGTGTTGTTTTTCTGCATTTCTGCATTAAGCTGTTGCAATGACGCAAGAGAGTGGTTTTGAAACTAGCACACAGAGAATGGGAGTATTATGAACTGACAATCGGGTCAGTACGTAAAATAACGACAATATCTTGATAAGACAAATACTTGTAAACGAGATCAGACTGAACGCCGAATATAGGATTATTAATCCTTCATTTATTGATACCCATGATCAAAGAGCGACGAGAACTGCACGAGCGATAATCATGAGTACGCTAATGAACTTGGTTGTCTGCTCGTGACAAAATGACCCGGCCTGTTTGGCATCATCAGAAATTCAAAATTTCTTAGGCCTACATTATTATCAACTACAATTCAAACTACAAGAAAATGTGCAGTGACAAATTTCGCCTGTGTGAAAAATTACAATATGTCAGTGTCCACTGCAAGCACTCGTGTGTATCCATCTAAGTACCTGTCATTTTGCATTAACGCGGCTACCTTTGGATGATTTGTGGAATCAGTACCGGTAACGAAAATCGGGGAGCATTTCGGCGATGCGACTAGCAAAGAAATAGGAGATGCCAGCAAGGAATGTGTTTCCTTTATATCAAAACTAAAACAAAGAGGAAGTTGATGCTACATGGTGAATTCCTACGTCTAGGCCTATGCAAGATATACCAGACATCCACTTCATGTTTTCATGCCCGACCCACATAAGAAAGATACATTAAGATGTAATTACATACACAACATTCAACCGGGGCTGTCTTGTCCAAAGTCCAAACCCAGGCCTTAGAGTTTTATCCATAGGTTTGCGCAAAGAATGCGTCCCTTTCCCATCTATTTTTGTCTTGCGCATATCTTTTGTGCAAGCGTGTATTTGCAACCATTAGCAATGGCACAGTAGTATGTCACAGCCGTTTCCGCATTCATATTATGCGTGATTTCCTACTCGGATACATCACAGCCGTATTCAATGCATATGTACAGAACGAATATTCATTAGCGACCGGGGAATCATAGCGAGCCTTCCGCGATTTCATGGGTCGTTTAATGGCGACATGTGGCGCGGTTTCAAGACCTTGACGATGGTCGACTTAGTAGTGATCAGTTGGTATTGACTGGCCCGCAAAACTAACAGACTGGAGAGTGGAGACGAATATTCTCCACCTTCGTCCTGCATGAACAAACGTCGAGCCGGCAATGGAATCGCTCACCGTGGAGGGTCTTACCTACAGACAACCCATAGTCACGTTGTAAGATGGAGCATTATCATTATGTTTTTTCCATAGAGCTAGATCATACCTCAGCTGTCCTGCAGGTACAGCAAGATTTATAGGTAAAGTACTTACCCTTGTTCAGCGCTTGGCTCTTCGATGATCGTAACGTCATTGTTGAGACTGATTTCTAGACGAAACAAAGACGTTAGGGAACCGTGAATAAGAAAATATAAGAACGAAAGATGCAATGCACTCTGAATACAATGACGGGTTAAATGTAAGTTGAAATAACATGAAATTTTTGTCAGTACTAACTTTTGACCATGCGCCGCGGTATTCGTAAATCTGCCAGAATAAAATAGGCCCGGATCTAAATTAGGTGATTCCCCCGGGTGTGTCGCAGGCGGGTTGGGTGGGGACTGCCCAGCCCGTACGGAGCGAAGCTGAGCCGGACCAAGGCCAGTCACACCCAGCCCGCCGTCCGCTTCCCTTTCAACTTGTTCATATTTACCTTTCTGCGAGTGACTCATGTCCAATTCCGCGTACATCGACGATCTGTCTTCTTTCAAAGATTCCATCGATGAGGTTGCGGATGAAGCGCATGAATCTGCCGATTCCGACGTAGCCGCTGATCCACCTCTAGCCGTGAGCTCCATGTATTCAAAACTTCCTTGCCTCTGTTGCATTCGTGACAGCTGTGACGTTGACGGGGTATCGTTCGCGGCGTACGTATTACTTTTGCTGATGAATCCGACAAATGTTTTCCAATATATCCCACGGAGCTTGCTCGGCGACAAAGCCCCCGTAGTGGGCGTTAATATATTCGTAGACATGTTTATCTCAGTCTTTTTTAACGGAATAAAACTACATTTTATGTCTGCAAAAGAATGCACAAAAACTGTAATATATGAGCTTGCAACATCGAAGAGATGTAATCGGGCGGAGCATATCTCGTCTCAGCCCGCCCGATTTGTGACTTCCCTCCTCAAATCACCACCTGCATAGATACCTATACTAGAGGGCTCATACAGCATTCATATACATCCCACTCGGCCGTAGAGCGAATAATATTCGCACAAATCTAACCAGAGCTTGGGTAAACGCAACAGCATTTAAGTATTTCCTTCAGAGTTAAACGAAAATTACCTACATGCACATATGTATTGAAACAATATGTGAAACGTTATTTACAGCGACCGTGGGAACAGAATATGTAAATCATAATGCATCCATCATTCCAGAAATAAAGCTTGGATTAGTTCATTCAAAATTACAAATAGGGGGACTTAGCCTATACCATTCACTAAAGACCACGTAAGCGAATTTGACTACACAAAACAATCTTGCTCATCAGGTATATAGCTTGTGTTGCTTCTTGTAAATTAATATACTGACAAGTGTACATGCATGTTGTGATCTAACTACCTTGATCAACTCGACCTCTTTTTCACTTTACTTAGAATAATGATAGTCATATCAAACGCGCGGCGTTACGCTAGATATGATATCTTGAACCAGATTCTACCTCATACAAAGCGTCTGTAGCTAGCTAGTTAGCTATGACGAAAATGCTTTTCTTACAAGCATTAGTGCCTATTACTTCGTTCATAAATGACAGCATCAGCCAACAGGTAACGTCGATACGGTTCCATTAGTCCAGCATTACACCTATCGTTTGACATAGGAGAGTATCAGGCAGAATGCCGAACTTCGTACCTCTTTACACAGTCACTAGGTAGATAAATGAGACTCGTGCATTATTCAAGTATGCTGTCTCTACTGTCTATGCAAACTGAAGCGATCCAATCATATGGGGAAACGCAGAATAGATAACTTAGCCGCATGGACCAAATAAGCGCACCTATATCGGTAGTACCTCTCTCAAATACCTAGATTCCTCTAGGCTTGCTGGTACTGCTAGTTCATTAAATGGACCCACCGAGTTTACAGTATGTCATGGTCGCAAGCAAACAACTGCTGCTTCCTCGCATTAGATCTGGTTATAATAAAGTTTATCTAACAGACGGACCTGGTTATCTCTTCTACATACCGATATCCGCATAGACTATTTGCGTGAATTCAAATTTTACTAAAATCTTGATACAAACGAATCCTTAATCCACGTCCTTTTAACGAGATCGAACAACTCAAAACAGGGTCACGCACTCACTCTGCCAAAATTGCAAATATCTCTGTAATCACTTCTGTTGAATAAATATTCTCTAGGGATCTACACATAATGAGAGCGGCATCATGATGCGAGTATAGTACAGGGATAACGCAAATCCCAAAACTCTAGGAAAAGGCTTTCTCAACAAATTCAAATGCGCTCTACGTGTACGAGTATAATAAAGAATTAAGATGCGGCTTAGTGCGGTCATCAACTGTAATTAGTACGTCACAATGACTGCGTTCAACGCAGCCCTTTTATCAACATGACGATAAATTCTGCGTGCAGACGCGATATTTCGCAGTCGATCGAAAAACTAATCACAACGGCCATGTTATTCCCTTGATAATGAAAAGGAAACCGTTATCTGATTTTATCAAAGAAAGCCTAGCTTACAACACTACACGACAGCTGGTAGCCACAGATGATGCTGAGTTTTCTACGTCAGCTTACTGATACAGTTCATGTAGGCATACAACGCGAACTAACTAACAAATCAATTCGATATATCAGCTAGGAAACCGCTTTGTCATGCGTTGATGTGATTTTTCTGGTCACTAACTTGCGCAAGGCTCCCTCGAACAGGACACCGTATTTAGGAGACCGCATGCTTCCTCTCATTGCTGATCTATGAACTATGGCACTAGGCTATATATTACTTCCAACGGCATTGCTATGTCTTCCGGCTCACAACACAGTTCATCTATTCTAGCCAATACTGCTTCATTTTTTGATTGTGACATAAATTTCAAACTTGATAGTGAACATACATTGTAATGCTGATCACCATCAGACCTACACAGAGAAGGAAGCATACACTATAAGTGAGACGATACCTCAACCGTCTTCGACAGTTGCTTTTGGCGCAGCAACTGCATCACAATGTCTGAAAACGTGACCAATATTGTGAATATTTAAAATCAATAAACTGACGACACGACGATTATAATTATAATTTAATTGTTCTACGCATAATCTGGTCAACGCACCGACAAAGATCCACGTTCATGAGGGTAATTTCGTAGTGAATCTTCAATGGTTCAAATACGTGACGCACCTCATAACGCACAAAATCTTCATTGCCGGCGCTACTTTGGAACAGGACGTCGGAGGGTAATGCGTATTTCAAACTCACTTTTGCAAGTAAAATTTAGGGGAACTGTATCGGAGTTAGAAGCTCCTGAGGCGGCTTATACTGTATGTGTTGACACATGACACAAATATGGGCATAACATATAATATATTCAATTGAAGTGCCTCTGGGATGCCCATACTAATAAAATTTAGCTGATCAAACTTGTCTATTACGGTCTCATTCTCCAGTCAAATTACCAAAAACAAACTATTTTTTATCCGAAACTATGAACAGATATCACACTATACACTTTCAAAAATCAGTAAATACGGTTAAACTAACCTGTCCTCGCTGTAAAATCGTCTACAGCACCGCTACGGAACAGCTTTCCGAACTGACCGCGCGACGCATCGCATCCCTCGCTCACCTCAGCACACAATAAAAACCACGCGTTCGGTCAGTGTCTGCACTCGACAGCGTGATTCCGCGATGATTACCCGTGATTAATCAGTTCATGGCACAGCGGAATCGTCTCGTCTTTTTCCCGGTAGTTATCAATTGATGTTGCCACATTGTGATGTTTTCGTTGCGTCTTTCACATACGTTGGAGATATACAGCAGTTAATCAATATTGCCATGAATAGACTTGGAAACATGCAGACCGTCACGATTTCCTACATCACCGTCATGCTGTTATCAACGTTAACCTTACGGATTGGGAAATCCAACTTACAATTTCAATGAAACAGCTTCCCTAAGTGACTCGCGGCTGCTCTTGCGTTCAATGAATACACACAACGGTTATATAACCCCTGCAATTCAGAGCTGGTGATAGAATCGAGCAAAAAAGGGAACACCCTCAGCAACGAATGACCTATTGACCGTGGCACGCGCGGAAGTGCGATGTGATCTCGCTTACGGGGTACGTTACCATATAGGGTCGTATCGTAATAGCAAAGAGTGGGAATGGAGTCTGCACTGCGCTCTCGTCTACGTAACTATGCGGGGGTTGCTACAGCAAGAAGGAATTTGCCAGTCTTATGATATCGACATTATTCTAAAAATATATGAAGTGCAAATTCCGCGGTCAACTGCAGTGCAACGGGGTTGTAAAAAGGATATCTACGACAAGCGTGCGTATAAGGTATTATTGAATACCGCACTCTGTGTTGACATCCAGCCATGATAGCAATACCTTGCAAGTCGTTATGAATACCATGCATACAATAAATGCACCTATACGAACTATACCACATATAGGCTTACCTATGGTGACTGGGTATATGCAAGTTCCAACCCTCTGATTAAAGAAAATAATTCATACAATAAATTTGAATAGTATAAATGAGTATTAAACGAGCACTTCCTCACTGTCACTCATGATGTGATGACATATACCGTACATGATGCACGCGACAAGCTTTAACTAGAATGCACGTTTCCACAAGAAAGGCTAAAACTTCAAATACATCGAGAAAATGCACTGCTTCTTTGCAAGTTTAAATGATTGATCATTCTGTGTAAGGTCAAACTTTACAGGGCCAAGCGAGCATCTTCCAAATTCACACTGTCAGTTGAGTTATACTTCAGTATTTACGGGAGGTTTTGTGACAGGTAGCTGGAAACGCACGCACCTTAGCATAAATCTGAATTACGACAGGATTCCAAATGGGAGACGGCTCATTTGATGAGAAAATCCCTATCAAATTCACGCCCGTCAAAAGGAACGGGCACTGCTACCAATGCGACTACAAAATCAACTCTTAGTCAAATTTGATAATAAGCAAATGAGATTTGAAGCAAAATATTCCACGCACACACATGGCGTGATCACGTATTGAGATTTGAGAATTCACCAAAACGATTTCAATAGAGGAAATTCAAAGTTAGAGTACCATCTGCGCGTACAGAACTCAGTGTCGCATTCCTACAAAGAACGTCATAGACGCTACCGAATTTTCCAGAAAGGGTAGGCCTACTCTATTCTTTGCACTGCAGCATAAAGCATGCACCACACAGCAGCAAGTAGCATAATGTAGGGTTACGTACTTACGTTTTTACGACTGACTACTCCTGAATCTGACCTCTTTAGGTTGTAATTCATCCTACCAAAGTACTAAACAGTTGGAATTGTTGCCATAATCAGCCATTGAAGCTTGCATAAAATCTTAACGACACGGCGATAAAACTTGTATCGAGCTGTAACGACGTTCGTGCGTGTCCCTGACACAGTTGTTAGCAAACCCCCAACACTTTAGCAGCCTATTGAGGTAATAAACACAGTCACATTCTATAGCAGATACGCGATACCTAGACTGACAACCAGCCAACTGCGCAATGCCTTCACCTCAAGTTACATCATTGTGACGTGATAATGACAATAGAAACGGCTCTTACGTCATCAACTATGCTAACCATTGAGATGAATAAGGCTTCATTCGTCTCAGTGGTACTAACACAAGGAAGAGCAATATAGCAAGATAGGTACCAGAAACTGAAAAGCCGCTGGTTTTCCCGCAACAAAGCCGCACTTGATGCGTGTTACATCATAATAATCAGTAAATTTTCTCACGTGCATGCACAATCCCGTGATTAGGGATGGTTGAAGACAAACAAAATCAATTGCAGTCTTTAGGCGAGAAAATTATCGCCGAATTAATACTGCGGTCATGGTAAAAATTCTTGAAGTTTCTTAGAATGACGCGTGAGTCATTTGACCTTACCTAATGTGTCACATACAGTACGTTATATAAAAGACTATGAATGGAAACATATTCGTGTACAACTGCAGCCTTAATAAATATGAAGTAGGTTTTTCATAGCCAACGATTTCAACGAAAAAGTAATCGAACACATGCAAATTTATTTGATTAACCGATGTTTCAGACATAGGCAAGGTCTGTTGTGTCTATACCTTCATTTGTACATAATAGTACCCTTGCATGACCTATTCTGTTTCTACGTCAACAGCGAAAAGCCATTTATTTTTCCGATAGCAACTAAGAAGTAGTATAGGCATCGTATATTAAATACAATGAAGGTCAATACCGCTCTAGCAGATCCGTCATCATCTGTTGCTTACAACACTGAAGCCCTATAAGGCGGTGTTCATTTCTTCAGTAAAGTAGCCTACAGTAAGTAAAATTTTACCCTAGTCACTGGTTTAAGTCAAGGAACGATGCTACTCTGCTATCCTCCACTGTATCCTGGCGTTTCTACACGCTACCTTGGCGAAACTACAAACTGGTCAAACCTTTTGGCGAAATCGTAGTTCCAGTCATATTGACAAAATTCTACGATTAAAGCGATAGCATTCCATCATGTAGCACATATTTAGTATTAAATTGGTCATCACCACAACGCGTGCCCTAAATTTAGACAGATTTGGCACTTAGTTACCGGAAGTTAACTTGAGAAATTGTGTTACTTTCACGTAGCGACTGCATGAACCGTCATAGCAGACATGCTCAGAACCTAAAATGCAACCTGTTCCGCGAATTCATCAACGGTAGACAACGTGTAGTACCGCAGGTAGCGACGGTCACCGAAAAAACACGCAACTCGGTTGATCAAAGCCTCGCAATGCTGGCTAGAACATATCCAAACTGAATGGGCTTTAACAAGATAGCCCAATCATCTATATATAGGCTTCAATTTAAGGCCAAGTTCCGAGCGCAACTGACGAAAATATTGGAATAGTAGTTAGCGCTGGCGACGCAGCCTATAGAAAATTGAGCGTGCGTTGACGCCTGCATCAGAAAACGTCGCTTAATGTTATTCTGTATGATTGAGCGTGACTGTTCCATAATAATCGATCTACCGAATTGGAACAAGCGATGTATTGGCTATTTCTCACGAAAAAATGCTAGCTGCAAATCAGTAAACGCATCAAGGAGGAAATGCTAATCAGTATAAAATTTGCCGTCAATCTGACGCACTTCAGCTCAGAAATGCAAGCTAGCAAACATTCACTCTACATAAGTGCTAGAACTCATTGCAGTAGATACAGAACCTCTAATTCTACCTGGGTCATAGGTTCAAAGATATAATGTTGATTCTGACATTTCTAAACCTAATACCACCCAAATCCGAGCAAAATTCGTCAAATATCCTCCTAGTTTTATCAACACCGCACTCGTAAACGCGTCGGTTTACGGAGCCGCAGCCGGACATCTATCGCTGCGCGCATCGTCGTGATGACCAGCGATCTACAACGTCATAGAGCATTTCGCAAGTGTACACAACCCTTCCATTCGCTTCTCACCCGCTGCTGCGTAAATACACATGCCTATATTACAAACCTCTACTTCTGTATATGCTAAAACCACACTAGTATTAAATATATTAACCTATCTGGTGGACAGACATTCTAGCAGGCTACCGTATGAGGATGTGGTGTGCCATTGCCATTCCCATTGAAAAGAAATTTCGATCACATTTCTCACAGTCGCTGAAGGCCTATATGTATAGCTTTCATATGTCTTCAGGACAGTTGCTTTCAGAATCGGATTCATGACTCAGAAAGAACGGAACAATACTAATAGCAACGTCGTCATTTTACCAGCACCATATGCAGTGAATCTCGATGAATCATATCCATCTACGTAACTAATATACAGGCCTTGAAAAATGAGGCATTTTTGTCAGCTACTGTTACATCAATATTCATGGATTTGTCAGAAGAACTTTATACTCAGTAGTTTTGCAAGTTTAGCACTACAACACATTGCGTGTAGAAGAAATTAAGTTATTGTTAGTCAATATATCCTGGTATAAGCCAGCCTTGAATACTGAACAACATGGGAGTGAAGTCAAAATAAGTGCAAGCAGAATGTATTGCCGATGGTCACTAGCAAAACTCCACGAAGCATTGTTCACACCATGCAATGGTGCGGGTAAAAAAAGCAGACTTTAAGGCAAGGAGGTGCACTCGGTGTCTTGGGCCATCCCTGTATACAATCATTATGATAACTGGGAGCCTCGCCGGGATGCCATGCTGCGGAAACATATAGGCATATTCACATCTGCAAAATGTAAGTCATTCGCGTCTGACTTTCGCGGAAATCCGTGACACTTATCCTCCTGCGAATAGCTCCGATTTGGTAAACATCGATTTCCAATGAACGTTGTGCGTTTAAGTAGCAGCTAATAATCTGTTTTCAGCGCGGGTCTACTGTATAATGCTGTAGCTAACTACGAGATGTTCCGATAGGGTTTAGGTCGCTAGTTATGTATGCGCCCTTCGTACCGGCTCCTGGACATCACAACAGATGCTTCTATAGCATGCCATGAGTAAATGAGCCGGTAAGTCATTTTATAACCATGACCAGTTTTAACGCACGTATCACCGCATTCACCGGTGTCCAGTCACTATACATAAACACGCCAATACACAACCTGAAAGTAATACGTAACCGTCACAAGATCTGTGAATAGCTATGCTCTATTGATAAAGTTTATGCAAAATTGAGCTTCCCTACGTGATGATTTTTATAACAGGGGTGGTCGGTGGAGCGTCGACGCTATACATTAGTTGGTCATACAACACTGCAAACTTCAATTGTCTACAAAATCGTAAAATAAAAGAGATGCCATGAAGTCCTTGCGACCGAAAACTCAACCAAAACGGATGCCAATAACTATCATATAATTGAAAACCAGCCGTGCTGGCTTAAAGGCCTACGAGTAGCACGCTACTCGCCATTATACTGCTGACGCTGTGTATTCCTTCTTAGGCCTACACGGCTACCTGAGGTTGTAAATCCTCGCAAATATCCATAACGGCTGACTTTGGCACAACAAAAATAAAGCATGCATCGCATTCTCCACACTGTTCCTCTACCGATATCAGTCGTGCGCTGACTGCAGTATATGCAAAGCATGGATTGTGTGATCTGAGACGCACGCACGATGATTACACACGCATAGGAAACGGTTCAATTCTCCCAGCATTTTCAATCCCAAAACGAACGATGACAAATAAAATAATATCAAAAACCCGAACTGTCTGTTCATACCTCAACCAACCATAGACTCTCCGTACCCTTGACATTTCGAAGCTCGACAGAAAGAGACGGCGCGCGATTACGAACCGCACGCATTCACAACGTCAAGCAGTAATAAGTCATGCGACTCATTGAAAATAAGCCAATTAAAGTGTCTTAGAATGACATGACATGAACCTCGTGATCCTTCGTAATCAACCATTCACAAAATCTTACCCTCGTGGAAAAGATAATCAAGGACAGATAACCATCTAAGGTAATACAATATCGACAACATTGAATCGATAAGGATTTTAAAAAATTTGTTGAAGTGCGATTCCGAAGTGGACGTGCGTGATGCGATTTCCGATGGCGGGTAAGGATGTGTGTCGCTTTTACCATACATTACGTGCGTATTATTCACACATAATCATTTTCCGGATTCACTGAGACATAAGAGTTAGTATTTTCACTGTTTTCCATAATAGTCTTGCTCGAAAGTGCGCAAAATTTGCACTCTTTTGCAATACATATTTGTGAAACTTGCCTTGACATTTACAGAGAGATTTCCAACGCGACCGATTAAGAAAAGAGCGGTCGCTACTGACTAAGCCATTTCATAGATCCTGTAACTCAGCTATGGCACATACCAGCTCAATGAACAGTTCGCATAGCTCATGCCAGAAACTGCACAATCGGAATACATATATTGTTGCCAGCAAAGAGACAAATAGCCCAAGAGACGTACGGCATTGTAAGCCTACCAATTTTTCTTCAAGGGAATGGTACAACTTATTGAGTAATCTACTAAACCTTTCAGCATTCATCCATTGGAGTTACTGCGTTCCCATGGATAGTCAAAGTCTAGGCTTTGACTAAAATTGAGTTTCCTCGGATGCTAAATATCCAGATACGAATTCGACTGTCAACGCGTTCCCATCAGCAAGATGCTACAACTAGATACATTTGCATAGTAACGTGCTTGCGACACCTTGCGGTCACAAATGTTATGACCATAGAGATTATGTCACTGTTGTCGTTTTTGAAATGATGGCATTCACAACTACTTAATGCATGTACGCTACGCAATGGTGATGGTGCCCGAGCTACGGGAAGCCCGATCGGAAGGCTTAAAATCATAACCGCTCGGTCTACTGCGCGGTCACTGAAAAATTGTGTTTGAGTTGATGACTTAGCGTCAATGAGTCTCGGTTAACATTGTATATAGAGTGGGCCGGGCAAAGTTATTGGCGCCTAGGTGGCCATAAGTTCTCGTGAGCGCTCACGTCTACACCTACCTAAAGGCAGTAAGGAACTAGGTGGCGGTGCCTACTGTCTTTGGAATAGAACCTTGGAGCCTTGTTCTATGGAATCACTGATGCAGCGTTACTATCAGCGTCCTGTTTGACATCGAATGGTCGTTTTTCTAAAGATTCGTTGGAGTCCGTCGTTGTTTCCGAGTCGTCTTGTAGTTTTACTGCGTTTCTGGTTTCCTCCTCATTGTCTGACGCATTTTCCTGAATATCGTCACAACTTGCATCTTTTTCATCATTTTCTGGAGCAACACCATCGTGTTCTACCATCGGGATGCTTTTGCGTTTTTGAGTACGCTTTCCTACGTAGAATACAAAAACATATCATCGCTAGTTCAAGTAAACTGTCATAGTAGTGTCTTGTACAAACGTGCCAGCATGTATGACAAGTAATTGCGAAAGTGTAGTGTGTACATGGGCAGAGAGGACCGGCTGCAGGCCAATATCTCTTTGTTTTGAGAGGAATCTGTGTAATGCAGCACAAAGTATATGAACGAGGGAATATTGTCCTATTATCGTTATGCTAGGACTGTGGACTGTGCTGTTTTTGTGAACCCGTAACTTTCAGAGTGGCGTAATAGGCTTAATTGAGCTCGAGAAGCTGGCAAGGCAGCGCCCGACTCACCTTGAAGGCTAGCATAAGAAATAGGCCTACTTCAAAGGCATTGACAGAGGCAAATATGTCAGCATATGCGCTTAACGCAGATGACAAGACAACGAATTCAAATGTTAGTGTAGGTTCTACCCACCGACCTGTCCTCTTGAAGAAATCTGATAATAACGTTATGACCGTCGCCATGAATGCCATTCCAAATAAGATCCAAAAATATACCATAATTCGATAAATTGTGAAATATGTGATATCTGGATTCGTTCCTGTAATGAAAAATGGATGTTACTTTAGTCGTGTGACACCCGCGAGGTGCTGCAAGCGAGTTGTTAGAAGGAATAGGATGGGTCAAAATACGACGGCGCCTCGGCTATACAGTAAGATAAAAGCATGCAGTAGGGGTTTGGTTACATCTCAGAAAAGTTGTGCTACTTGGGTTTTGGCTGTTTGCAACCGCTAGTAAGCCGTAACACGATTATTCACCTGCTTAACTCGTTGTTTCAATGAATGGAAATGCAGACGTTCCGCAAGGGAGTACGGCTACAGGGACTGTTATACAATACAGCTAACAGTGGACCAGTTGAGGCCTGTACGGGGGTAAGACCCACAAAAATATTCGCCGACTAGAAATGGTTCAAGAATCTGGATCCTCGCAAGGTACATCAGCATTTTGTGACAACCGCACTTCCGTATTAATCACAAAATATCCCACAAAATTCAGTGTACGGCAGATGTCATTTATTGACCTAAAGACGTTCCGATGCGTAGCAACATTAGTGTTTATTTATCTGCAGCTGACTACACTGACATTACACCGACACAATGGAGACCGCCTGGGAAAATGTTCAACCAACGGAAAGTGCGGTGGATTGTTTGAATTTGAACAAAATTGTCAAAATATGGCCCTGCTTACGTATCACCTTGAAGGACAAATCAACATTATTCCATTACAATGACCATACCATATGGCCAATTGACAATGGGTAATAAGGAAGGGTTGGCACTTTAGTACACGCTGCCATCGAAAACTGTTGGATCCTTCCCCAAATTTTGATTTAAGGAGTTCAAGTTCACTCTCGTCCAAAAGCCGCATCTATGCACTGGCGGATATTTAACATGAGCAATTACCAGTAGAGTTGTTACCAAAATCATAGGGTACAGGTTCACACGATTCTCATTCAAGGCTGGGGTCGGTTTCATTCCACAGGTATCGACTATTCAGTTATATCAAGTTCGCTAAAATCACTGTGGCAGTATGGTTTGTGTAGAGGTAGAGAGGTAGAGTGGTAGTTGCAGTAGTATAGAGACTTTGTATATTGGTATGGGCTACCTGCAACGAAGTCTCCAAATCCAATTGTTGTTAAAGTTATGAAGCCATAATAAAATGAGTCTCCATAACTCCATCCTTCCACAGCTTGGAATATCGCAGCAGGTATGAGAAGGCAGAATACCAAGAAGCTTCCCATTACGATAAGTATGACGATAAATTTCGCTAGCCATGAACGTTTTGTCTAAATATAGGACGACCTAGTGATCTTACAAACAAAGAAATAAGTCCAATATTTACCAACGCTATCGGAGATAATTCACAACGTAATAAAACATATGTTGCTAATCACTAAGACAAGTTGGGGAATTTAGGAAGCTCTTTACGAAGGCGTTGTCGGGAAATACTATTCGATTCCAGTTTCCCCGGAAATTGTCATGATTTCTATAGCCGTAAGCGGGTCTACCATCAATCCTCATATAGACGCTAACCCGATGGTATCAATTCTGCCAACACATAATAGTAAGTATTATGTCGGCTACGAATTCGCATCGGTCGCATAGTGCGATGCGCCAAATATTGAAGTATTATAGGCATATGTAAGTTCGTTGCTACCCTCTTAACAAATATACGTTATGGGTCCTATCCGTAATAGTCGCCACGAGCAGTGACGGCTAGGAAAGTAGAGGTATATTATGACAAGTAGCCTACAGACATTATAGACGGCAAATTGCATTTTAGAGAGGTACTGTATATATGGAATCTGTGAACCTGATATCGCAACGTTCCAACCGACGGCGACCCATCGGTTAGTTTACATTTACCCACCAACGGCCATTACGATCAACACGCTGTAGAATTTAGCGACAGAAATTTTATCACGTGGTTAAGTTTAGATCTCATATTGAAGTATTCACTAATGGTGTAGATACATAGGCTATAGTCTCAGATCATACCATGCTAGAGGAAAGGATGAAGATTTCGGGCCTATACCGTGTCAACATATTTGTCTTAGGATACATTTGTCAATCGGCGAATTCCAAAGAGAAGTATTTATGACTGGTCCGTTATTCTCCGCGGTATACCTCGTATGAACTTACCCGGCCTCGTGCCCGTTCGTCGAGTCGCTTTATTTGTTTGGAGATGACATCACCCAGTCCGGAAAACATCAATGCAAATATAGGAATCCCGATAATCGCGTACAAGATACATATGGAACGGCCCAAATGTGTGTTAGGCGAGATGTTTCCGTATCCTGGGAGGAGATGATAATGAGCACTGAATACGAAATAATACGCAAAATATCCTAATTACGAAATCAGTGTCACCCTGAAAGCGACCTTCCTGAGCTGATGTATTCCGTGTAGAGTAAAATCTCACCTATCGTTGTGACAACTGTCCCAGAAAAGAAGAATGCGCTTGGAAAATCCCAGTTAACGGTACACGAGACATTGAAATTTTCATCGATCACAATTCCAAAATCCTTCGCAGTTTGAAATGCCTGAACAAAACTGAGTGCGCTATAACGAAATAGTAAGTACCAAAATCTGTTTTCGGCTTTGCGCTATTCATGGGGGTTTAACAAACGATAAAATGTCAACTGTCGACTGTCGACCTGACACTCTTCGACAGTCGGACTCGAGAATAATAGTTGGAACGATTCTTACCTGTGCTAAGGTTCCAAGATTAACATCGGTAATTGTATTGTTTTTGCGATTTTCCTCCACAGTTTTCCGGAACTCATTTACTTGCGCTGTCACGGTATTACAATGTTCTATTTCCACAGGTCTTTCTATCGCACGAAAGATCGCTGCTCCAATTAACAAATACACAAAGTAACCAACTACTAATCCGCATAATACTTTCCAATCCATAATGCTGCTAAAGAGAAATTACAATGACGCGAAGACAATATTTCGATGCTAAACTCCGGTAGATGCATCTTCGGACTCGCCCAATCATCACTTACCTCCATGCCATACAACTCTCTGGGAACTCTCCAATAATCACATGCTCTCAGCTATGGGGTACATATAGTTCACGTGGACGATATATATAACCTGACGGGTACGTGTCTATCGTCTTCTATACGCAGAAGGATTCTGAGGGTACGCATCCGGGACTCGGAGGAAGTTGAAGGGAAGCGGTTCCGAACGATTAAAAGCTACCAGCGAGGGTGTTTCCGGTGACTTATTGCATCGGCGACGGGCCTACCGTAAACCCCTACACTGTCCAGTAACTAACATGACAGTTGTGACGTTGAATGGTAACTGCTGTGCTATTTTTCTTGCGTAGATCCAGATTGGCACACGCGATAATGTCATTTCAACAGCAAAGTCTTATTCGGTCCATTAACCTTTCGGAAAGTAATATAAATATTTTATATAATATACTCAAATCCACTTTGTGCCTTTCCTGCTCTGTACAATTTTGCACTTCTGCTCAACTATATTTGCAAATTTAGTTGAAATGTTTAGAATCGATCGCTGTACCATAAGCGTAATACAAAACAGACACCACAAAGAATTTCTAAGGAACTTTTACACTGTAAATGTAAGCACCTATACGCTCTTGACTTGTGACTTGTGCTAAGCAGGCTCTCCGTGACGACAGTCATGGTTAAATAGACATCAGTGGAATGGTGGTGAGAATATAGCCAGTATATATATATGACTATATAGGCGTTAGCCCAACGAATTTATCATATCCAACTAGACTGCTTTGTTAAAAGTAGGGGAAAGAGCAGAAAGACAAAAGCATTCCTTACAATAAAGGTACAAACCTTACCATAGACATTGCGAGGGGTTTAAATCAAGTATAATTCAAAGGTAAATATCTATCACTACGGATACTTGCTACGTCAAACGAACGACTGGTCTACCGAAGAAGTCTAGTTGGTCGCGTAAAGATTAAATACCCAATTTCGCCATCTATAGCAGCCTACACTGAATTCATGTAAGTCATAGATTCGTATGCATGCACATGCGTTCACACGCCTTCCAACAGGATATACAGTATATACATACGACAGCAGTAGTGTGGCTCATGCGTACCGCTTATGCACCGTCAACGAAGTATCACGTATAATATACCGCCAAAAAACTGGCAAATGAGAGGAAATATGCTTGCTACGCACAACGTACAACAGCTAAGCACGATATTCTACTCCAACAGTTATTACCTCGCATGTTGCATGCCGCTGGGTTTACCGGCGTGACCACATTTTAATACAATATAACAACGAATATCGCAGAAGACTGAATTGAAGCAAGCATAAAAATACAACTAACAGCGGTACTCGCTGAATCGGGCTCGAGTAATTGCACAGATTACGTCAACCTTTTACAAGCGTGCGTCACACGGGCTCTGAAAACGAGTCATCCGTATCGTGAATGCCATAGCTAGCTGGCCAAAACATTTACTACCGTATGATTTGCTTACGGCAGTATTCAAAAATACAGCAGGGCTGCGTTACTAATATCAATATTCAGAAATATACAGTTTCCGAGAGGGCCACCGAATAGACCCGAGTTACTATGCTACCACGAATACTATGATATAGTAAGTGATCAGTTCTGAATTTCGTTTTTACAAAACACCCAGAAACCACTACCGGCACCGCAAATTTCCACATTGTAGTACCCCGATTACGATAGCGCCAAAGTATACTATCTCCGGACCTGCCGTGGTTGTTTAAATTTTGTTTGACCATTAACAATATCAGCGTGCGAAACGTCGAGTTCTACAAAAAAAACGGCAGTATGATTAAGCGCATCATTTCAAAGGAACGCCAACCAGTTTTTTGTCAACATGAGCGGTACGGGTACAGCATGCACGTATACCGTATGCCTTGTAACGTAGATTTCCACTTAGCGCCTTCTGAACTCATAATCACGACAAGTAACACAGCTGCTTCGAGTCTCAACTTACGAATTAAATACTACGGCAACCAGAGCGCGCCAAAGTTAATCAACACTGCAAACGCGTCTCTCTCTCGAAAGAGACTCTAGACGTTCGCTGCAATGATCCTTTGTTAGTTTTCATCAATTTTTACTGCTACCTTGCGGATAACAGAATACTTTTTTAAGGACGTTAAGATGGCGTCTCTCAGCCACCATTTACGCCGGCCATCAGATCATGATGAGCCAACTGTTTTCAAATCCAAGTTGGATTGTCCGCCTTGACTGGTTTGTCCCGGTAAATTCTAATATCCGGCAGAGCGTTATGTGATGGTAACCCACCCTTCTATTGATATCGTGAGGAAATAAGCTATACGGCTTTACCAAGTACAGTTTGAAGCAAATCAAACGAAGGGAATACAGCTGCAGAGAGGAGCAGGTTGGGACGTGGTGCTTCTATAGATATGTAATATCTCACCGCGAATAAGTAAACTTCCCCTACGATGATGACTTGGCAAATCTTAAATAATAATAGCCTACGAACAAACATACAACGCCGGTGAGCATTGATCAGGCTGAGGCACGCGTCGCCATAGCAAACAGTACGTATGCTTTTATTGTTTCTAAAACCGAGACGATAGTTTCGCCTAGACGCGAGGGTATATAGGATATCGTTGTATCGTTAGGCCGTCACAATTACAGCAAAAAGTTATTGCTGAGCTTATTGAAGACATGTATGACAGTGATTTGCAGAGCAAATGCGCATTTCAAGCTTACATTAACTTCTGCATCGATGGCAAATACAGGATTAGTTGATTATGAACAGGCTGTATTCACTGATCATAACCATATAGAGCATCATGTAAATGGGGGTCCTACTACTACGACATTACTTTACATCCGATATCGGATGCCTGTCTGATGTAAAGCCGCATGTATACTTCATCTAGCTGTCATATATAGCTACACTTTGCGGCATTGAAGTGTGGCGAGCATAGCGCAATCCTGCATTCAAATCCATGCAGGATCAAGAACCCATGTGAGGTTCGCCCCGTTTATTCCATTCGTAGAGTATTTGGTGGTATTCAGATCCATCCAAACAAGTACTATTATTTATTTATCTGAAACCTGTGGGACTATAAGTGGTTGCCTCACAGGAATCTGGAGTAAAGTCATGAGTCCTCGCTCGTTCTGTGTTATTCTTTAGTTAATGGGAGTAGCCTATATATCTCTTGACCAGAGGTTATTAGATAAACAGGAGGAGAGGTCCACGGCTACCATGGCCCTTAGCTTGACTGTCGGTCGCCAGGTTATATTAATACAACCAAATACTCATATCGCCAGGTATATGAGATATGGTGCTTAGAAGTAATCAACGGTTGAAACCATCGGAAATACGCTTTATCCAAGAATCAATTAATCCCAATTTCCAAAACGGCGATGATATTCACGACGCGATAATAAAGATACAAGTCGGAGAACTTACACCAGACGACTTCCCGCCGATTAAAGTCGTACGAAAAGATGGCAAAATCTACAGCTTCGACAATAGAAGATTGTACGTGTTTCGAGTTTGTGAATATCGTGGATACGTGTCGGATATACCCGTAATACTTATGCCAATTGCAAGATTAATTGACGATAGGGTAACCACAGAAAATGATGGGATCACAGTTCGTGTACGACGTAGAACGACTGAAGAACATTATATGGATCGCTGGCTGCGAGAAAGGGACGACAGAGGAAACAGAAACTTGCCGGCAAACGCAACAAAACGAAAAAGTTCCGTTCAATCTGTCACGGTCGATGGACGTCTTCCACAAGTTTCCAATGGTACGAACCAGACTGTAAAAAGCACCGGTGAAAATACATATCACAGGCCGGCTGTGTATACGATCAGCTCATCCGGCAAACCATCAACAAGAAACCCGGAGTCTGGAATATCATCCACACGTCCGCCCTCAAATATAACTCCCCAAACCCTCTTTCCAGATAATAGACCATATGATACGAGTCAGTCAGACTTCAATAGTGAAAGCTCCTCAGATGTACTTTCTCAATTCTTAACAAACGATCGCCGGCAAACGTCTTCACGAAGACTCCAACTTGCTGCTAACTACGGGGCAGATAATTATGGTTTTCTGCCCACTGAAAAGCCAAGTGACATTACAATCCGCAGCGAACCGAGCAACGATAGAGCGAGGAGTAGCGATGGGCTGAGGAAGCAACCACCAATCAGTACCCACCAACCACGAAATGAAGTATCTCGAAAAACGAGTCGCTCATCGTCCAGACAGTCCAAGGCGAATAAGCGAAACGTTACAAAAAGATCACAGGTGAGCACAACAATATAACTTTGATTATGTTGCATGCGATAAAGTGTCTGGGGATCATCCCAACTTCATGCAACGTGTTAGCTAGAATTACCGGATAACGCACTATAGTCCCATGGCCTACTCTAGGAACTAAAGTAGGCCATGATAGTCCGTAGGATAATTCAAACTTTTCAAAGAAATGGTGTGGTTAAGGGATGACTGAACGACAACTACGGATATTTGATCCTACTTGTCCACGGTCCACGCAACTTGTCAAATTTAGAGTTTACGTTTTTCACACCGAAACAGAACATGCTTGTGAAAGCTAAAATTTAAATGAATTTTTCACTAACCCGTCAGTATTACTGAGACAGTTATTGGCTACGAATGTTGCTATATGGATTGCATTATCGCTGTACGAGCATTGCGCTGATATGCGGCTCTATGCCTACCGTCCCGTAGCGATGCAGGGAACAAGCACTGTTTGCAACGATGCCAACGCATCGTTCGGACCCCTGATACAGAAGCCGTGGTTATTTAGTTACCTACAAAATATTAATACAAGCAATGTATTACAGACTTTGTCTCGACAGGTGTCGACCATTATACAACCAGGCGTTCAAACCAGGCCGACGCCAACAGACAGCGGCGATAGTTCTCAGAGGAAGAGAAGTATTTTCAGGAGAATTGTGAATCTGTGCTGTTGTTGCTGCGTACAAAATAGTCATTAGCTACGCATACTGTTCTCACAAAAATTTATTTTTGTAATTTCATTCAAAAACGTAACAACTTTTTGTCTAGCAAAAGAGCCCGATTTAAATACAGTGTTCCCACAGATGAGATTATGGGTGAGATTACCTATAGATTCCTGGTCTTCATAAATTTGACACCAGCGATACTTGTCAGTTATAACATTCTGTTTAAATGTGGTTTGGAATAGCAGAAAACGGATTTCATAATTACCATTTGGACCGCTACTGCTGATGCATGAATTCCACTGTGTCATTTACTCGGTTTCGTTGGGTAAGTATAGATCAGTAGTCCCTCCTAGGGTTAGATTGCGAATGCCAGATATTACGTTGGTGCGTACACGATAGCCATAAGTAGCGTTGCGATAGCCGACATTTATTGTCGATGTCAGTGTAGGAACGGGAACTCTCCAGTACAGTACAATGCACCTAAACGAGCAGAGCTAAAACAACACGCGTAAAGGCATGACAAAGTGATACTACAGTTCAACTTTGGGAGCAATTTTTGCAGTCAGTTGTGAGTGCTCCCGGGCGTTTTCACCATCCCATTTGCTCGGGAACGCAAGAGTCCGCTATTGAACATCATGGTCATAATCTTCACTTGTTAGGCACACACAGCAAGAGAAGCCGCCTCTCGTCTCGTTTGGAATTAATTTCTCTCTGCTAAGACGTTTCGAATCGGTCATATTCTGAAAACATACCCACTGTATAGTACACGCGGAAATTGCAGTAAATTTTCAAATTTGACATAGGCCCAGTAGCTGATTGCCAACCGAAATCCCATCACTATCTTGCTCACGTATAATTATCCACCTGCTTAGCCGTGACGGAAAAGGCACAGGTAGCAGAGTCAATATTTTTTCGCGTGAAAGCCACTTCCTACAAACTACTATATCATATTTGTATAGGATCAACAAATAAACTTATCACACATACCTTTTCTAATAAGTCTTTTTGACTGTTTTGCGATTGCAAAGAGCTCTTTGATATTTGCCTATCCACCACCCTCACAAATCCCCACTCTTCGATCCAATGGGTGTATGGCTTACTGCCATCGTCGAAAGTTATCTCTTTGCCTTCACGATCAGATTTTATCACAGTGAGATCAACTTCACACAGACTAATCACAGCTACTGATATGTAATCCAAGTATCCAACTGACTGGGTTGCTCTCAAGACGTAAAGCCTTTTATTATCGCAAGTGTGATAGATGCCTTTCAAATTGAAGACACGAATGGCTCCGATGCTTTCCGGATTGGTAGATCCGGCAATGATGCTGTCTATGACTTGATTTAGAGGCAATCCGTTATCGAAGTGACTAGGAATTTTATCAGCTGTAAATCTTACTGCAGATGGTTGTATCACTTTATAGCGCACCATCCCCATAAGACTGTAGAATACAAGCAAAACACTCCTCTGTTACAGTTTGAAATGGTTTCCTGCTACAGAAATGAGAGCCTAACATCTGACGCTGTTAAGCACTAGTTTGGGCTGCCAGTTTGAATCATCAGCTTCCTTGACCTCGATTGCCTACCGTATACTACTCTACAAGAAACGGTTGTCGTGCGGGTCCGACGGTCCGCACGCAGCGTTGACTTGAACAGCATTCACCGTATATCCGTGTTGCATGGTATGGAAGTTTTATTTGGCAGCGTTATCACATTCGAAATATTTAGTGATCAAACAATATACGTAAGTCGTATATTGCACGAATTTCCAATTAATAAGTGACAGATATATATGTAGGCTATCATATGAATGTATCTATCGCTCAGTAAGGTTACATCAACATATCTGATTTAGGCCCTAACGTTTGGGGTATAGAGCATAACCACAGGAGCAGCGTCAAGTCACAAACACAATAGCTCTCATTGAACATTGCTTTGAAGTACAAGCAGCCGTATCGATAGGATGAATCCGCCTCGACCTTATTTAAATAGCTGTTGTAGGCTACTTCCCTGTACGGTAATGTAACCGTCTGTCTACCTTTCAGTACATGTATATAATAATACTTCAGCATAAAATACACCGACGCGTAATACTAGCCTGCAGGCGCAAACTTTACCAGCTTAAGATTACATTGTCGATTCCACCATTTTAGCGAGACGTATAGTACATGCATGAGCGAGTGGGCGAGGTTTAGGTAAAGTAATCCAGACGCACAAATACAAAGTTTGACGTTCACAAAAGAAGTAGATATGCATTGGCTGACTGATACGAGGAAGTAATTGAATTTCTTCCGTCAATTGCGCTCCTCGATAGCTACAACTCATCGTGAACTCAATGGAAGCGTGCTCACTAAACCGTATCGTTATGATTTAGTTAAAACGTTATGGCTCAGTTCCACACAGTCAGGTAGCATACACCCGCACCAAATGCCTTGCAGTTCACGCTATCATACTGATGGCCTGCCTTACAACACTATCAATGAAATAGCTTAGCGAGTAGACCTGCAACTGATTGTCTGATTTCATGTTCTGTACCACGATGTCTTGATCGTCACAGATTGCTATCGATTTCACATAGCATTAAATATGGCCTCGCTCTCCATTGCTAGAGAGAGTGCCTCAGTTACAACAGATAAGGAAGAGAGAGAGAGAGAGAAAAAAACGTGCTTTCCATAAATCCCGTGTTAAGAATCTTCGGTTAATATCTATCTGGCTCCGGGGCATTACGTTTTGCATTCGCTCTTCGCATTTGGCAATCGTGGGCATATAAGTACACTTTATCCAATATCGCTAGTGGTCGCGATGCAAAAGTCGTACTTGACGAATCTCTTATCTCAAAACATTTGTTACGTATTGTATTTGCAATTTGCGTAGTCCAAAAATGGACACCCGATCAGGATACCGGACCTGCCCCGCCCAGAGCGAAATACATAGGCTTAGTAGTCTACTTCGTGGAGCCAAAATCCGGCGGATGTCGCGAAATAGTACATTCTGTCTGAGTTCAAGCTGCTATTCGGTTCGATTCGGAAGTCTCAGGCTCGTTCATTCGGCCAGATTCCATCACTGGGATAGTTACATTCACCTGGCAAAAAACAATGCTCTATCTTCGTGAGGCGGAGACTGACTATAGGCGCTTGCGGGACCCAGTCGTTGCCCAATAGTGCATACCAGAGTATTTGATGGTCTTGGTGAGATGAAATAAAATATTATGTCTGATGTTATTGGCAGTAGAGAAGCCTTGGCGGATATCAGTGTGAGGTTAAATTGCGTCAATTCCCGTCGAATGTTATCTAAACACGCTTGTCGTCCATCCTAAGAAGGCTGATCGCCCTCTTTCGGGTTTCCTCATCTTCAAACTGAACATCAGCATAAACTCGATATGATTGTTCGCGTTTTTCTTTTTCTTTCTGTTGTCGCATCAATTGCTTTTTCGTCGGTTTCTTTGGCATTTCTTGAGCCGAGCCCGCCGACGATGTCTTTCGCCTCGGAAAAGCCCCTTCGCTGTAATAGTTCATACCATGTATTAGTTGAGAAAACGTAAAGGAATATGTAGTAGTTATGTAAGTAACCTACCTGCCACCCTTTTCGGGCGATTCGTTCTTAATCAAGTTGGGTAGCGAGCTTCTAATGGTGTCAGGTATGTGCGTCAATTTGCTTGCAATGGACCTTGTGCTTCCAGTGAATTCGTTTCCACCTTTCTTAGTTGCGTTAGATCGCGATAATTCAGACTTATTTGCTGATATTTCGGACGGCAGCGGTTCCGCAGGTTTGTAACAGTCATCCTCTGTATCGCCTTCTAAATCGGCTGCTTCTCTGGGCGATAACAAGTTCATCTCTTGAGGTGTATCTCCTACAAATAGAGTGCAAGAGTTATCTATCCATCCATGACATCTGCGGCAACAAGAGTAGAGGGAGGAGGAAATGAGGAAAGTCAAGAGTGAGAGAAGAGAAGGAGTTCGATGGAGAAGAGTGATCCGATCCGGCCAAAATTTCAGGAAAAAGAGTACTTACCTTGTTTGGATGACTTCTTTTTCCGTTTGAGTCCCCTTTCGCAAGCGCATATATACCAACACACTCTATATTTAGATCCAAACCCGCAGCATGTAGACTTTGCTTTCTGTTTTAATTTCGCTTCCTGCGCGTTCTGAACAAATCAAAGGCATAGAGTGTCAAAATTATGTTTGATGTGTAGCAAATGGCGAGACTATGGGTCACGCGATCTGTTGTATGATAGGAAATATTTTAGGTTGACTCATATGCTGGCAGGGGAGATGGAACTGGCCGCTGGAAATGTTGCCCATACATCAAATTGGGCGTGGATTGAAAATTGCATTTCAAGCATGGTAGCATCGTTATGTTGTTCATCCAACCATGCAGTTAAGTGAAAAGGTAATCCTGCAGAAACGTATGCTACTTAGCCCATACCCGAGCAAAATCATAAGCTCTTTCTTCCAACATTTCAGATTTTTCCAGCATACCCTCCAGCATCGAATCGCGCTGATGAAGAAGATTGACAACGCTGTTTCTGCAAGCAAGTGTAGTTGGTTTGAAACGAGTAGCCAAGATACCCAAGCATAGAAAAATAGAAATATGGTTGCGGTAGGAAAAATATCTGGCGTAAAAACCATTAGGACATCATGTGTGCTTTTAACCGCCATGGCCGCACAACACCGAAAAAACACCTAGAATTTCATACCTTAGTATTTCCTCTGTTTCAGAAACTTGCTTTTGCAGAAGACGGATATGTTCTTTTTTCCGCATTTTAACTTGACTCAAGGTTTCTGGGTCTGAAAAAATATCGTTATCTGTTAGTTGCGTTATGTCAGCGAAGTGGGTCCTCTACATAATGCATACCTTCAACTACGTTCGTTTCCTTCCCTCGATCGGTTTTCTTTTTCTTCTTAAATATTTTTTTTAATTTCTTCTTCTTCTTCTTTTTATCCTTGATAACTTTGCTCATAGACGGCGTACGACGAACTCGTGCTATTCCATTATCAGCAGTAGGTGTCCTAGTCAGAGGGGACGCATCGTGCCTTTTATCTGGCGCGACCCGAATTTGATCAGCATTCGATGCCAATTTTAATGTACTCGGTCTTGCAACAGATTCCTGCTCGGACTCATTCACCGATGGCACGTAAATTTGTTTTTTAGGAATAGTGTCCGTTTTAGGCGCACTTTTAGGCGCTACATCTCCACCTGTTGCTTTCAACTGCGTGATTCGCTTATTTGTTAACACTGGCGATGTATGTGGTGCTTCTGTTGTTCTCATGTCTAGAGTCTGATATCCAGGTATCGGTGATTTTGGACCATTTGGAGATGTTGGCGGTGGTAAGGTAGAAGAACCGTAGATAGGTCGACTCGGGACATTCTCTTTCACTGTTGCGACCGGTCCGATTTTTTCGCTTTTATTATTATTTGGCGTTGATGTCACTTCGTCTGATACATGCTTTATCCCGGTTGTTTTTTTGTCGTGCTTTTTTCGAGCTTTTTCCTCTTTCTTTTCTTGTTTATGTTTTTGTTTTACCAACTGTTTTTCAGCCTTCCTCAATTGTTTAACGCTTTTCGTTCTCTTGGTGAAAGGATCTTTGTAACGAGGGTACAGAACTTCATCTTCACCCTCCTCCTCAAAAGGATTTGCACTTTCTTTCATTTTGAAAGCGGTGTACACTACGGTTTTAAGCACAAATGCTGCGAAATGGCAGGATGTATTAGGAATTAAAACAGTAGTGTAATCCTGTAAACCATAACAACACAAGCAGTACCCTACATCGTTACTACCTCATTCCGTGCAAAAAATACATCCACCAGTTCGCGTAATGATAAGCTGCAGCCGATCTACTCTTACTTTTCTAGGCCCGCATACTGATTACCTAACATTCGAAAAATATTTCAGAAATATTGATAGAGTTAACAACGGCCATACTAAATTTTCAGCGCACGCAATGCAGTCGTTTGTATTCGTCAGATAGGCTTCACAAGAGGCCTACAAAATGTTCATGAACCGTGAACGCTTCCAGTATTTTCTTTCGTAACGAAACGGGGATGTGGTTTTCACCATCGGCGTTGCTACCGTATCAAGTATCAAACTATAAGGTATATAACAAACATGGCTGTCATATGATTACGACTAATGTTCCAAACACTGGGTTAAAATAGTCGAAAACGCCGGCCTAAAGAAAAATTCGATATTCGTCTTATCGCAATTGTCTCTTACATCAACCATGGCCTACTTTAGTTCTACCTAGAGTACGCCATGCATCAACTCACATTCAGTACAGAGCACAGGCAGAAGAAATACGCCTCGATTCGCCATAAAACTTGCCAATTACTGACAAGTTGAAAAATTGGAGAAAATTCTAAAGTATACTATACAGTGATATTCCACAACTCTGACGCGAACGGTTTAAGCGAAGTGCGCGAGTGAAGTGTATAGCTACAGAGTATAGACTGAAGAACTAGTCTGTCATCCAAATATACTTCAGCTAACCATAGACGGAGCAAAGGTTGAGTGCAACCTAACAGCGAAATGCGAAAGACGTCCATATCCATGTGACAACTTTTTACTTCTTATATAGATCTCCATTCGTCCATTATCACGGACGTATACTTTTATACTCTCTATGTAATATATACTAAGCATACTATTCAAGCTAATCCTTGAAAGACTGACTGTGACTTACATACTCATAAACCAAAGTCAGACTGACTTACTATATTCCAATCTTCACATAATTCATTTACCCATTATGAAACACTCTATCCGTTGTTCTTATTCCATTTAATCCACTTGAGGTTACGTAGAAAGTGAACAACCACAATTATTGCTATTACCAAGTTTTCTCAAATGACATGACGACTGACTTTGCTACGAAGTGTTTACCTGAGGCGTTCGACTTCCGCGACACTATATATTACCACCACTTAGTTTTATATTCAAGGCACTATGTACGGGCTGCCTCTCGCCTCCTCATGATCTATCTTTTTCTGATATTTGTGTATCGAGCGCAAGCCTCGGAGAGGCTTGCCATGCGATCGGTTTCAACCATATCTGTTGTCTCCATGCGGAAGGTTGTGCCATATTTCTCACAACTCTTTGTGACTCTCAACAGCAAAACGAGTTATTATCCACTCAAAACGTCGCCTTCATTACTGATACGTCACTGCCAGATAAACAATATAGCCTTTTACAACGTTTCCGAAAGAGCAAATCTTCAACACCGATGATTTCAGGGAATTTCGATGGCTTCACTTCAAAAACACAGCTATATAAAATCCTCAAACATACGATACGAAACGGAATATTGACAGTACCAACTTGCCACACAAAGAATTCCTCTAGCTCTAGCACAATAACAATAGCGTACAACTCCCCACCTTCAACCCCGCAGGCTGATCATCATATACTGCGCAATACTTATATTTTTTGTGCTGATCAAATTGGCTTTACTGATGCGGTAAACACGTGAGTCTAATAGCTGAATAAATCATCTCTTAGGCAATAATGATCTTAGTTCAGTGAAGTGTACGTGGCTGCTTTGTGTTTTGATTCACAAGATGGTCGGTCGAACGATGGAGACTATGGAGAAAGTACATATTGACGCAAGCATCTCTGAAGCATGAAGCTTAACGGATTACGTGCTTCTCATGCTGACGGAAAACGAAGGGTTTGTGTTTACAGAGTACGCGTACGCAATGCATCATTTACTGAAAGCAATATTTTGCGCTATATTCCTTACTAACGTCATAACGCCACCCAAGGAAACCTTCATGATCAGTATGGCATAATTCTGAGACCAGCTCAAAGTCACACAGAATCAATATGGAAACCCAAATATAAGGGTTTATAGCGAAAGTCCTATTTATCGTCAGGAAATTTCCATAGTTTATAGACAAGAAAAGTTAACCCGTAACGCACTCTCAAGACCTCAGTCTCTCCACACTCGGCTGTTCATTCTACTTTTTCAACGGAATTGATTCGAAAGGCATTTGAAATCAGGTTCTATCCGCTTATGACTAGAAATTGAATCATCTCTTCACAATGTCGACAGAGTGATGGGAAAGAAAATCTTCAGAACGCTTTGTCAGTAAGTTAAATATTTTTTCAACAGTTCTACTTTCGTCACTACAGTCACGGCGCTTGCTCAACAGACCACACTATACATACATACATACATACATACAAAACGTGTCTAATTATCCTATCCTGTGGTCCATTACGAAGTAGTAACTGGAGTTCAACTGACCGCCAACATCCTTCATATAGTCACGCAGTACACAATCGGAATCTACATATATCGTACCAAATCTATACTTACAACGTAATATTGACAAACGACGACCTACAGTACGACCCGGTCAAATAATCAGACAATGCGTTTCAAAACGCCTTGTTTGCTCAAGGTTATAAAGCATGGCAGACTTTTCAAGCGGAACCTATCGACGTTTTCGCTTTTCTACTCCAGCAAATCAAATCAGATCTTGCAGCAACGACCTTCGAAGGCGTTTGTCTATACTCTTTTACCCCGATGAGTCATCAATAAATAGCCAAAAAATCATGTTCGAAACTGATGAAGTTCCATGTTTTGACGGGTGACTTTCCCGATGAGTCACCTCATGTAAGGCGTACTTGCGAAAAGCACAAATTGTCATGTTTTTACTTCGTACTCATGACTTACGTAAAACACAAAACAACACAACTGCCCGCCTGTTAATCTGCTTGTACTTATGCCTACATTAGATTAAAGGCCAGTATATTCAAAATAGCATGGCTTGGCTAACAATAAACGACAACAACATTCCTCATTTGCTAAAAGGCCATATTAAAAGATAGATTGAAAGAATCAAAGTGCCGCAGGCATTTTCCAGACGCTGTTTACGAAGCATAGGGTACGGCGTTGAAATAGAAAAGTAACACTTTCAATAACGCTAGAGTAAGAATCATTGTTGCATGGCTGCTGGTATCGCAATACGAATGGTAACAACACATTTATACTTCTAAAGGATCTAACAGCCTGAAGGCTGCAGTGACACATCCTCATATATGGAATGTACGTCACTAAAATACCGATAAAGAAGAAACAAACTGGCCGGATTGCATAAAAGATAACGAAGCTAAGCTGCCTTTCCCACCCGACAGTCTCGATATTGCCTTTACCACACGCGTCAATTCTGAAGCAGCCGATTTTACGATGCTTGGCTATTAGCTAGTACTATGAAATAGGCTATTTGTTAAAGCTAGAAGAGTTACAAAAGCACGACATATACTGTACAAATTGTATCTGTTCAGAATGAGGCTGAATATTTGCAATGCCCAAGGCTATTGAACTGTCAGCTACGGTAACTTTTATAATAGCTCAATCCATTTAACAGTGATAGCAATTTACTGAGGGCGTCTGCTTGAAGAATATTTATATTGTTTGTCATTTACTTTTTCCATGTTATGTCGATTTGGTTGAGTTGGATATGACGCGCATCTATATGTTTTTAAACGTTCGTTTCCGTTCGCAACAGATTTTAACTTTTTTTTTTATAAACCTAGACTATCTGAAACACACTCACACTGTACAAGGCTTCAAATCATCTCTGGTTCAAATCTTTGGGCGCTGAGTTCCATCTTGATACAGTCTTGCCAATGCATTCAATCTTTGCAAAGATGGGTCTGCAAAATAATTGAAACAATTTGCTATTACCCGCGAAGGGCGGAAAGTGTTTACTTGGTTGACAAAAACATTCAGCATTAATATATTAAAACAGGACACCAGAGAACCAGCATGGTGGCAATCAGACCTGGTCTTGGTGCCTCATATATTAATTAGGCAGCGGTGGCAAAATCCATGAAGAATTGCATAAACAATCGAACTGAATGGACATGCTAGCGAGCGCCATCTTACGGGCGCATGCGAACTTGTATCACTTCAAGTGATCGCCACTGCAGTGTTTGGAAACATCTGGGAAAATCGTTACTCCTCAGTATCGGCGATGCAGAAGGTAACTGAGATCTTCTTGAGGTCGAGAGGCGGGGGTAACCATATGGTCTCTGACGATGGAATCAATAAAATGCGCAAAGTTAGGCTTCATGGTTCCACAAACGGTGCAACCATACAAAATTGGGATCAAAATTCTAACTGACTTAGGAAACATGCGAATGAGAACGAGTATCGCGAAAAATCCACATAATTTCACACAAAGGTGGAAGAGCAAGGATACAGACTGTTGAACCTTGCATCTACTGGCGGGTTCAAATGGATCCGTAATCGTTATGACTAATCCCTTCACTTTGCATGGATCATTGGATTTCGCTGGCGAACGAAAATCAGTAAACAAGTTTCGTAACTGTATTCTGCAACGGGTTTCCTTCGTGCTAGCTCCATATTTGGAAACCGAGACAGTTTTGCAAATGCTGAGCGTTGAAAAAGATGATCAACTGGGTAGAACAAAGAAAACCTACTGACTGAGAGGTAGAATGGCAGAAGTGAGGTAAACGCCGACGCAGCGAGGGGGGCAGGTAAAAGTTAGAAACAATATATGAAGGCTGAAAAAATGTATTTTGGGCAACTTGAAAATTTGGTGAAAGCTCAGAGTGTGAATGTATCTGAATAATCGCCGCGGCGGTCATACAAAGGCAATAAACGCCAGTTTCTATGAAATTCATTAATGATGTAGGCCATGGCCTACTTTAAAGTAGGCCATGTGTAGGCCTATAAATTTCTAATCACTCCATGTGAATATTTCAGTCGGTATATCTCTGAGAGTCGTTGCGACGTCATGGCGCATCGCCTCTTGATTTTAGTGAGTGCAGTGCTGACGCTGTTCAGCGGCGTTACGGCGTCTTGCTTTGACTACAGTAACCGTATGGAGTGTGAAACAACCGATTCCATTTATTCTATCTTTCGATATTCAAGAGTGTCACTGCGTGCTTTAAATCAGGACTACAATCCTGTTAACTACAATTCTTTCAGAGGTAATTCAATTACGTGCTCCCTATACCCTACAACAACTGAATGCATTTGGTAGCTAGAGTGAGAAGCAGAGTTCTCCATTGGGACGCACCCGCGACGTACGGGTACCTTTCGAAAAAGGCCCAACGACACGACATTGGTCCACAAGCTAAGGTTTTTGCCTTGACTAGCGTAAAAAGAAACAAATCGGAATGAAGTCTTCGTGAATCAGCGGGCAGGGCAGACATGGGCATATAAAGAAAGGTTCAAGACGGGCTTATGCTGTCTAGAACTTGATGGGTCTGGGATCTGGGCCAGCATGCTCTCTTCCTCTAATGAGTGCGAGTACCTCGACTTCGTGTCAATAATTTTTGCTCCTATGTTACAGGCAAAGTGTTACTTATTGTGAACACAGCCACGTACTGAGGGTCAACCTACCAGTACACACATTTAAATGCACTGCAAACTCGCTACGGCTCTAAAATACAAGTCCTTGCATTTCCCTGCAATCAGTTTGGACACCAAGTAAGTGAATAGGTTAATTGATACAAGAACGGTGTGCGACATAGCATGCTCTTGTAAATATTTCTCACATTTAACCTCCTGATGCAGGACCAAAAGCATGTATCCCGTTGGAACCTAACAATCCTGATACTAGTTTTTGAAAACTTTAGGAGCCGGCAGCGGCGTACGAAATCCTCAAAGGATTAAAATATGTTCGTCCTGGGCATGGATACGTACCAAATTTTCCGGTTTTTCAAAAAATCGACGTCAATGGACATCGTGAAAGTCCAATATACACCTACCTTAAGGTGAGTGTTGAATTTACCTTAAAGATGCTAGGCTACAGATGCCACCTTTCACGTAGTAGTAAAGGCCTGGAGCAAAAAGCGTGCGTTGCCTCTCAACTTCTCAATATGTGCTACAATGCTGATATTACTTATTTTCAGAAAAAATGTCCGCCAACACAGAAGGATTTCTACAAGACCAAATTATACTGGGATCCTATGAGACCGACTGATATCGAATGGAATTTCCACAAATTTCTGCTCGATAAAAACGGAATAGTTCGCTGGTAAGGAAGCTCATGTGAGCATTTCCACACTGACTCAGTAGGAGAGTAGACATATGGATCTTACAAGTGACACTAGAAAAAGAGTTCAAGTTAACACCTAGTCACGTCTGCCGCGTTTCTGGACTCTGTCCTAGTAGCACCCACACTTCTAGTGCTCAACTTTATACAGATAAAATTATTGACTGATAACCTACAGTGATGTGATTTTCAACTTCGTACTGTTTTGCAGGTCATACAGTCAGACCATCGGACCAACTGACGTCAGACTGACAAGTGACATCGACCGTTTACTAAGAGAGTAGGCTAAATCTTGAAGATGAATCAATGCTTGGAGTACTGGAACCAAGAGTGATTCCTTCTTATTCTTATTATACTTGTGTATTGTTTGTCTGTCACAAAAATTGCAGAATCTGTCGAGATGTATCCTTGGCATATTTTCTGTCCTGTTGTCTACCCTTTATTCCACTATTCATGACATTATTTCGTTACTTTATGACGGATTCGTTCGAAACTGCAAAGGGATCGAATCCTGATCGCCAATTTCGATGTCGGAGTCGCTTTTATGCAAAGACCATCTGCAGTGCATCAAGAAAGTGACAAAGTCATTTGAAACGTGGCAGTAACAGAATGATGTTTCCCGAAGTGAAAATAAAGGAGGATGATCTCAGACTGGTGTGGAAAATCTTTAAAATGTCATTATCGATAAAGAATTGGTGCAGATTCGCGTGGTAACTGGTTTGAGCCATCCATAGTTCGAGACTGTTTTAACTTACACTCGCCAGATGGCGCAAGCAGATTGATTCTATAGCTTGTCGGCGTAACCTCTACAGAAAACGACGTTGCGCCAAGTCCGAAGAGAAATGGCAGGGCTATAGGCTACATTCCCGTACACCAACTTTCAGGACATGCTCTTTTTTTATTGAAATGGGAGTAGATACCGACGATAATGACGCTAGGAATGGCTGCACTGTGCTGCGCTACCTGCTAACGCTCATAAGATGAACAACAGAACCAACTGATTAGATAAGAACAGGTCTTCAAAATAATCCATTTTATTAAACTATCTCAAATTACTCGGTTTCCAAACTGAATTGATACTTTTAAGGTTTAAAGCAACGCTCAAGAAAAACAAATTAAGATAATGATAATTAATAGATTCCTTAGATTTTCTTCCCCCATGGCGTAATCATAACACCATTTTAACTCAGCGTCAGGTGCGATAGATTGGCGCCTGAAAGATCTTGATAAAAAGCTTTCCTTTTGGTTATTCATTACACTGACTTGTTCAGTGGAAGGCACATTCCAGCAAACGCTATTTAACGGTATAATGAATCCATTTAGCATCCCCTTTTTGAATAGCGATTTGCCTGAATATTTTGCGCATATAATTATTAACCTAATTAGGAAACACCTTTCAGACATTGTGGCCTGAAATTGTTATGAATAAGGCTGCTGTTTTGAACGCAACACGAGGGTTCAAATATGTTTCTGAGACATGAGCAGGAACCCTGGCAAATATTTAAATCAGACAGTGATTGAACTTTTTAAGCACCTGAGGCAATAACAAAATTCTCCGCTGAACACACCTGTCCATGTAGGTATGACAGATATTTTACATGTAATCAGAAGAATTTATGCATGTAGAGTATGCCATTCAATTTCCCCATTTGGTCGCGAATATTAATAATTAACAAAAGTCCATGTCGATAATAAGCACAAAATGCACATGCATCTTAATTAGGCATGGATTCATCTTAATTGACAAAATCTATTACTGTACAAGGCGTCACCCCATATCGATTTAGATCAGTGAGAGAGGTAAGGAAGGCAGATGAGTTCATTTATCAGCACGCTTACAATGCAACATGCAGTGACGACAGCTGTTCTATTAGCGGGGATATACTGGCTTAATCCTTTTCTGTTATAAGTTAATCTCATCAAGTCTAAATTTTCAAATTAGAAATGACTTTGGACTTAGAACATGTATTGATTTTAGCTAAGTGCAATACCTTCTAATCCACGATTACATTAATTTTGGAAGTGTGTGAACGAGGCTCGGCCTATAATAAATAACCTATATGTTCGTGGCTTAGCCACAGCAGTACAACCTCGTTCACACGGAGACCTGAATCTAATAGAAGTAGTTATCTCCTCGCTATGTCACATAGATCTACGGGTGCTGAGCATGCCATACTGCCTATTGCCTGCCATCATGACCTCACATTGACCGTACGTATACATATTTTCAAGTTAACGATTTTAATAAGACAGTTTGAAGTGCATAGCATCGATTTAAAAATATAAAAACACCAAAACCCAATGAAAAAGTAAACTTATTGCTGAATTTTTGAAACTGCTGCAAAATGGGTGACCTCAAAATTGCCGTATCGGCCTTGCTTCAGTTCACCGACATACGCATATTCTTTTCGTCGATCTTCATTCGTCATTGATGACGTCAAAGATAATTGAAAATCAGGATTTTCTTCCCGCTTGAATTTTCCTGTGATTATGACGTCACCGTCTTTGTCACGTGATACTCGAGCTTCGGTGTTGTGCAAGCAGACATCACCCGCACTATATTCCGTAACTCGGCACAAAATCTTCCAATACCTATTAAAACATTAAGAAAATTTGAAGTGAGTGATGCTTGCAATGTCCCAGATTACTTACTTATTAAAGTCGATGACCCACCAGATTCTTTTAGCATTTCTCGCCCATTCTTCTTCAGGATATAACAGGACGCGAAAGCCGTCGCGCTTGAAATGGACTTGATTGTTTAAAGTGTCTTTTGAGTGTAAAATCGAGTTTGTGTTTTTTCTCCATATGTCGTCATCAAAGTCGCGAGGCATGGAGCCATAATCCGAATCGCTATCAGATTTCGCAACGCTTTCTTGTCTTTTGATTTTAATATTTCCGTGACGATAGAATTCCCGTTTTTTCTTGAAACAATCAACTTCAAGTCTCGCCTGTCCCGATACCCTCCCCTCTATCGGAACGTGGAAAGAAAATTCTCCCGAAACAAGCGCTTCTCGCCTGCGACCAGTTGAAATTGGATGCGTTCCAAAAATTTTCATATCTATTTATCAGTATTTTTCTAAAAAGGTGACAATACCACAACAATAACGACGCTGACAGATATGTCAATAAGCATTATGAATCAATATCACCTAGCACGCAATGATGTAGAATATATCTCTAATACTAACATAACCTTTTATCCCTTTCTATATTTAAGCTACGGGAAATGAGTCATCTGTTCTAATGAAAACAACCTGGTGCCAAGTGCTTTTAATTTCTCCTGTCGGTATCCACACAGGATGCTATGACGTCATCAACAAAAGAAATAAACATAATTGAATTTGGTAATCAAAACAAATGCCTATGAAGTTGTTACAGATGAAACAAGAGCTTGTAGCGGTACGAATCACAGCGGGAGATCCCCATTTTCAGTATCTACCAGATGACGAATCAATAGCTACGGTCGCTAAGGATATTTAGCGAATTCAGTTGAGTTACTGCAGCGGTTCGTTTTCTAGTTTCAAAAACGGATTCACAACTTCACAAGCCTTTACGTTTGGCCAAGACGTACACCTTAAAGACTTAAACGTAGGCTTGACCCACATGCTCACCAGTCACACACCACAACGCAGGAACCTATACACTCTCAGTGCTAGGACCACTCATGAATCTACATACATATTTCAAAATCTTTAGATTGTATCGCCTCAGCTTCAACTGCTAATCTAGCTACGTGACCGTTCATCACATCACTCTCTGCTATATATCTCCTTCGTCTCCATCCTTTTGTTTTACACCAATCCCTACAGCTTTACACATGCTTCACGGTGTTAAGATGGACAAATTAAGGCACATTCTATCGTTAAGCCTTTTCTTGCACCTTTTCACATTTGCACACGTAACACAACAGGCGACAATCTGTCACATTACCAAGTTAGATCAACACTCTCTTGTACAGCGTATTGATTACCATTCCGCATCGCACCAACGCTGGAATATACACTAGCATATGGAGAAGCACCTCAAGGTGACAAAGAGACAGTGAATTGGAAACTTTGATGGATTATATTATAAACATTAATGCACGACTTTGCAACATAGGTGTACTGGGAGAAGGTTCAACTCCAAGAGCTCTAAATCTGCCAATTATGGAGGCCATGTTGCCAAATTTATTCGGGAGAAGGCGTCGGAAAACAGTGGGCCTTGAGTGGATGTTATTACGGAACTCTGACCAATCCTCAAAGTGGTCTCGTCAAGGACCCGAAATTCAGGTCCGAAAATCAACCATTTCAATGAACCTAAAATATCTTCAGCAGTTTCTAATCTCCTTACATATTCGCCTGCTGCACTTTCAAAATAGGATACCACGCGCAAAGCTATGTGCAAACTATATACTTTGCACCACTATATATAATCCTATACACCCAGGCTGAAATGACTTCGCTATATGGTGCACTGCTCTCTCTAAAATCCAAATGAAACAAGTCGCACCCTGCAGCTTCAAACACTTTACGATCAGTCACGGTGTTAATCACGTGACCCATTTTCCGGACTTTCAGACCTTTCATTACACATGTGTGAAATTGGAATGATGAAAGTGTTTCCTATTGCTTGCTCTCATAACAACTTCCGTAAAGAACAGCATTTGAAAAGCTGTATCAACAGCTTGGTGTTAAGGCACTTTTGTTGTGCTATATGTGGGAGCGAAGGTGACGATAATTTGAGATTTAGTGAGGCTGGGATTGCATTGATTGTTTTTTTGCTCGTCACGTCACACAATAGTGTTAAATAAAATACAAGCGAGCCGATTTTTGGGATGTCTCATACGAATGGATTCCCTTTTTGCCTTAAACATACTCTTTTTATTCTTCACATTGAAGGTGGGCCACTGGACATCGATTTTTCTCACAGTGTAGACCGGGATTCGGTCATGTGTACTCACGTGGAATGCGAGAAACGGTATCTGTCTAATTCCAGGGGTTCCCACCTTTAGCCTTAGGCCTGTTTACCTATAGATGTGGCCACGAAACAATGGCTGCTCTGACGTCTAGTCCGAAGAAAAGAAAGCCAAACGAAAGAAGGAGAAGGCCTGTTTGCCTCAGTAAATTCAAGCACATGAACTCCGATCAGTTAACGAGATTCATCAGGAGTTATTATGCTTCATATCACTTGACCATTGAGGCTGTAATCGGAAACCAAGCAGCAAATCTTACTTAAAGATAAGATTTCAGTAAAGCCACTGGCCGCTATGCCAAGATCGGTTGATAGCTATTACTTATTACTTGTGAGATAAGCAACCTCAAGATAACACTTTCAGATACATTGTGATGAACTCACTGATACAGTTAAGTGCACTATGCTGTATCCACTACACATTACTCTTATATCTAAACAACATGCCTATATTTCTCATCAGAACTAATGCAACATATTTTCTTGCTTTGTCTCCACGCCCCACGCATTCCCCTAATCACTATCACACAGACATTCCGTCTCTACAGTGAAGGCGGAATCAATATTTGGTTGATCAACATACTGCAATGTCTAGCATTGTCTCTTCCATCACCGATTACTACTCATATTAATAAGCGATCTCATCCAATCGAAGTGCTCGATTTGGAAGCTACCAGAGTACTTCACTACAACACTGAATCAGCGATTGTAATGACCGTCTGTCAATATGATCCTTCAAATGAGACGCTCACGCACTTGAAAATGCTCATACCGCCAGTTGAATGGCAGGCTTCATATGTGATTAGTTCCGCTTATATTGCTCATATATAATATGTAGATTACTGCCTGTCAATCTCCCGCATAGAAGCAAAGTGTTCCTTATAGGGATGTGCGAACCCAGATGTTCTGCATCCCAAATCGACTCAAAACATAGAGGTCAAGCTCATATATATATGGCGATGCTGCTGCTATCACACAGAACGTAGAACACGAAGACACAAATACACACTATATTTGTGTATGCACACATCGTGCATGCAAGATGTAGGCTTACATAAGCAAGCTAGACAAGGAGGCACCAGTGGAGCCGGGTGGCATTAGTCCCATTGCGATGATAGTGTCGCGGGTACTCAACGGATACCAGCTTTTATCAAGTTTTTAGCATGACAGGGTCGGGAGTACAACTCAACATTTTCTAAACGTAGTCGTCGACAAACAGTTTACATATGGCGCTCGCCATGTTGTCTTACTTTTAGAGAATTCGGGAGTTGGGACATTGCAATCATTGTCACTGAATGACGATATAGTATATTTCAAATGCGCATAGCAAACATCTTGATAATCGAGGGGGGGCAAACTAACCATTTGGAAATAGAGCTGCCAAGAGACCGAGGTGGTTAAGTAAATGATGTGCTGTTTACTGTTCGCGACTTTGGCATTACGAATCGATTTGATACACAGCAGGGGAGAGTTGAAATATATGTCACATACAGAATGGATTCTGATTACACAGTGGATTACTATGGTCTACCTATAGTGTTTGGCATATTCTAATAAAGTTAGTTTGGTGCGATTGTCACCGTGTGATGTAAATGGGACGCCAGCGGGGGTTTTACATGGGCCATAACCGCTTCACGCATTTCTGTTCTATCAAACGTCTAATCGCTCTGTAGAAACCACAAACTTACATGCTTCATCGCTTTAATATGCGTTTGGCTCAGTTATGCTTAGAATTTTGTGAGTGTGGTTTAGAAATATTCCAGCATAGCGAACAACCTGAGCCAATAAAGAGCTTAATCTCAATGTTTAGGGTCGGTTGTTGGTATAAAATATCAGCCCTTGCACATCTCAGTTACATCATATCATACTTCAGAAGAAATTTACCTTAGCGCGGAGAATCATGTTAGGTATCCGTTGCTTTCAAATCCCGCAACATTATATCCAAACAATAAGCAAATCTTTGGAAGAAATTCAATCTTAGCTAATGTTAACACTGACATTCGCGGACCTTCGCTATAGCATTGAATAAGGCACAAATCTGAAATGTGCAATCAAACACCACAACCTGATAGCCTAAAACATTAAGGATTCTGATATATGCGTCGTGAAACTTGATTCTGTAAAGCAGTTCGCTTCGTTGGTTTACTTTTAAAGCAGGCTTTTGATATAGGATAGCATACCGTTGGCGTACAACATGAAAGTATGGGAACTCTTATTGTAACCTACATATTTCCATAGTACATACGTTCCTAATATCCCACGCGTATCGAATTCATTGCTCTAATATACCAAAATTTGAACCAATAGAAGCAAGAGTGTAAATGAGATTGTGACCGGCTACACGTCTATCGTCTGCTGAAGTACAATAATGTACAGGCGGAAATTTTCCACCTAGTGTATTTCCAAGCACACAAACTTATTGCGATTAACTAGAGTTACCCTGTCATGCTAAGCCATGCATACATCATCAGTCCATAATAACACATCGAAAAATCTCAATCTATAGTAACCCATATCAGTTATTCTGCATCGGCTGGATACATCGATTTAGGTGTTTAGCTATAGACACCTGTTGTGGCGAGAAGAATATATATCACAATTGAGAAGCCGAATTCGAACTCCAGCACTGTTTACACGACCAAGGCTTACTATAGTCGTTATAGTTGAGAAGTTGTTAATTACAATTACTCCAGATCAGTGTTTATTTTTAGCTACCACCACTCATGCATTTAGGATGAGAATGATCATTAGGCTCAACACAGGAGGCAATTTATCAAGCTTTATGTGATTGTTAATCCTTCGTGTTACACGCTTATTGCCTACTATACTCAGGCCATTGGGAGGTCATAGATATTCTCACGCCAAATCACGTTCGGATTTAACATTAGACTCAATTAGAAAATCGGCTGGCAAAAACCTTGAGATGCAATATAAGATACCCCAAGACTTATTACTCGTCCGATATCTTGCGCAGAGATGAATCATCACGTATGGATAAATGCTGGTTAGAGTCAGAAAATGGTATACTCCGTTCTATGCAAGAGCAGATCAGGTGTGAACAGAGGTTATCAGCAACAATAGATAACACAAACAACACGAGTCACAACCACAGTTACAAGGCTCAAGGGAAATATAGATTACGCCAATTGGTCCCAAGCGCACTTTCAGCCGCCAGCTCCAACTTTTGGTTAGCATGCAAGCGTATATATGTATCATATTGATAAATGGCATACCCTGCCTCCCATTCGCTCTATTGCGAGGCTACCGAAGAACAGCGTCGGTGTCTGTGAGTGACGGATAATCGGATACAAGACTATATTTACTTTGTGGCGCCTTTTGTAATCAGAGGACAAACAAGGCAAGCGACTGCATTGCAGAGATATCATCTATTGCGCAGATAGGGAACACCGCACTTTGAACTAATATTCATCAAAAAGCGGCAATATTGATTGAACTGTGGAGATTCCTGTGCATTGTAGATTGCTCTTGCAGATGTCGCTACACGAACCAGAAAATAACTCTTCCACTGTAGGTCGCTATGGCATTTTCTAAAACTCACAAAAGAGAGCGAGCTCTCACCTCTCAGATATTTATTCGTCAGTGAAGGTAGGGGTAGGCCTCATTCGATCTTCGCAAAAGTCGTCTGATGCCGATGACGACGCGGATTTTAGGTGCTGGTGTAACGTTTTAAAATAGCCTGGATTGCTTCGATTTTACAAAAGTTACGCCATAATATGAAAGATTTACGGTTTAAAACCACTGGTTGGAATTTATTAAGACTTTTTCAAGGCGATGTTCTCTTTATATAGATGAAAATTTTGCGTAGGAAATATAGAGAACGATAATAATTTGAGGTAATAATTTACTGCTACAACATTAGCCAAAATATTTCCATATATGAGTAACTCATTAACAAAGTTCTCCAGCCAAGGCCAAACAAATGGCGAGAGGTGTGACAGGAATAGCATCCGACGAACAAAACGTCAGCGTCAAGAATCAGGCAATGTCTGTCTTAGCGGTGCCTGTTTTATCACTCGGACGACTTACAGATGCCGGAACTTGACTCGTTGGCGGTAAATATACTGCTGAGAACACGACAAAACGACAATACCCAGTCAGGCACGATGTAAGTGTCACGCACGCGTCAGTCGTCAAGGAAAATTATCAAAAGACATAAAACCATTCCGTTTCTAAATCCTTATCTTCACGCTATATACACCCATGACTCTAGTCATTTGTCGTGAGTAAATACAGTATACCCATGGAGAAAATTTCCAATTGTGTATAGGTGCGACTTCACAAACACGCCGATTATATTTGATCACGTCTTTAAAAAAAGAATACCTGTCTGATTACAATGGATCAAAAGCATTCCTAATTTATCTAAATTGATAATTTACGCCGCAAATTACATGGAATAGTCAATCAATATTTCAAGGAAAAGATATTGCTTTGTCTTGGTTTTGTAAACGAATTGTTGTTGTTAGCAGACTAATACATTCCATAGTTATGACTTTGGTCCATGCTACATATGCAATCAATGTTTGGGTACACAAAAACTACACGGACTCTTGTTTATATTCCACGAAGCCACCATAAGACTATTCATTGATTCGTTTTTGTTAATATTATTTATGATGATATTGATGATATACTGTAAGAACTTATCTTGCTTTACCATGAAATTTGTCAATTCAAGGCATTACATGACCGCAAATTTACAAGTATTGAAGTATAATAACAATGGTAGGTGATTGATGCGTTGGCATAGCACGTACGCAATGTAGACCCTTCGTTTGTATGGCTATACGCTCAAAGTCATGTGCCTTATTTCTGCCATATTAGCTGCGTTAAGTAGACTATTCCACAGATGAAAGCGCAAATTCCCACAGTAGGGTAATTCGATGTCTGACATCCAATTTTGATTCCTATCTAACTCTGACTGCCTGATGGTTTCCAATTTACATAAGTTCCAAACCCTATCTGAAAGTGGTACGCCAGTACACGGTAGGCCCACACATTATTGAGCTGTGACAAATATCCTTTCCTTCTACCTTCAGATCGGCGCATCGATTTCAAATTATTCCACACCAACGCCATGCGAAATATCTGCAATCATCTCCAGCGACGATTTAGAAGCTAGAAATCACGCTGACGGACTTACACAACAGCGCTCATACCAGTACCAAAATACTCACCAGCACTGCATGCTATCGCCGAATTTTGCGGCGCGCGCAACAGAATGACTGAGTACTGTGGTAGGACGGGCTTTCAATCAACCAAGGTCGCATGTTTCTCACTCCGCTGTGACGATTGACTTCTCGGTGTGAAGATATGCGCGCCGCGGTAACAATTTTCTGACCGACCAGATGACCCGCCGTTTTACCAGCGTGAGCGAGATCTCCGTGATTAGGAAGGAACACAACCGTGGAACAATGGAGATGCAATCCTGTACATCAGTTGGCTTAAAAATATATCCATATCTACCTAATACTGAGTTAAATTGAAAGGATGGTACGTCATCCCGATTAGTTCCGCATGAATCATTCGAATATGTGTCTTTTGTAAATAGCACGTTCCTTGTGTCAAGTGGAAATCTGTGATTATTGTGGTCAAGATCGTGCCGTGTGAAGAACGTAAAAATCGTACGGGCCAAAATAAACGGAATTCCGCAATCAGCAGCAATTTAGTTTTCACGGAAAGGTTTGATTGTGTAAAAAGCATTTCTGAAAACTGTTGTAGAACCAAATAAATCGCGACCAAATTACAAATTTCTTTAGGCGCCAACATTGGTTTTGATATCATGATGCGCAGTCTTTCGTGTCACGATAAACCAACTATAGCATTTCTAGCAATAGAATAGCAATAGTTGGTCTTTTGACCTAGATACGCCTTACCTTGATCAGGTTTCTTGAAGACATATGGATGCCAGGCATTTTTTCCAGTTCATTGCTTCACCTTCAACGTCATGGGTGTCTGAAACATTATAGGTGTGATATAAACCAACTGAATTAACCTTTGCCACATTTTAATCCGAAACACGGAAGGGAGCGGGGTACAAATACAAAACATTCACATCTATAGACAAACGGGTATAGAAAGGCCTATGCGATACTCCCGCACAGGTACTGTATATTTCCCAAGATGGCCGCAGCGGATCGAAACGCCAATGATACCCATCATGTCGCAACCCTTCTCATTATTCCGGTCTTGGGACCGGCCGTGATTAGGGAAGTTTCAGTGTTTGCCACCGCCATACACACACAGAGAAACGGGTAGAGAGACACATGGGATAGCTTACTCGTAGCTATATACTGCAGCACCGCATACCGCCGAGATGCAGAAGCTATTTTTAATAGTAGGGCGTGCCACGCTTAGAAAAAGGTTACTTTGCTGACAGGTATGGCAGTGCAATGCTCTAAGGTTACGATTTCTGTATTCAAAACGAGTCAAAATAGTATAAAAGGATGCGTTTTCCTCACGTATTGCTCGCAGTTCAATAGAAATTGGTGAAAGTGTGAAATCATTGAGGCAAGCAATATGTTAGGAGCATATAGAATCTTGGATATATTTATATCACGTTTTTCTATTCATAAAACGCATTTTACAAACAAGCAAACTACAGTATATTAACTCACGCCTAATAAATTCTACCACATACCCGTGGATATAACCCAAGATAAATAGCAACGTAAGCAAATGAATATCGTGATCTTAAAGTTTACAATCTCGGGAGAGGCTCACCTAACACGTGAAGTAAACCGGAACGTTAACGTTAGCATACATATAATAACAGTGAGCGTCACGTCCCTTGCCTAATTCAAACCCTAGACTGGGTTGTCTAGAGGTTAGGTTGCGTCACAGAAATTCTACAGTTGACATTTTGACAATGGCGATAATGTTTGAAGTGCGACAATTATTGGGTAGGAATGTCCATCACGAAGAGGCGCGGTTATATGTGAAATATGGAGTTCCAACAGACAATGGGTATATGTAGGAAATCCGAAGTGAGAAAATATAAAAAACTTCAAAACTTCTTTTGTCCAGCGAAAATTTTCTCATTAGCCTCACTATAGAGACGTCTCTATAGCCTCACACACGTTTCCACGTGGCTTTTCTCATGAGAGATACTGGCCGTTGGATCTTTCTTCATTCTCAACGTGACACATACCAAACCCTGCATATTTTAAGCAACAGTTCGCTACTGACTAGTGAAGTCAGTTGTCTTCATTTAAAGAATATTCACTACCCTGGTCAATTTTCTATTACGTTTCTCCTCGAATACCAGCAGGTTATGTATACAATTACTGAAATTAGATAGCAAATTAGCATCAAATGGTCTCATCTCTATGAAGGTGCCGGTAGTAGATCAATTCCCATTGCCGGCATGAATATTTTATTAACCAGCCTTCTAATAACCTATTTTAGTACATGAGGCAATGTAATTTTACGTTACTTACAACAATTTGATATCATTTACACGGTTGGCCTATACGTACTAAAGGGGGCAATTCGTCTATTATGTTACAGGTTGTGCAATAGACCAGCTGCTCATATGAGTCACACACACACGCTATTAATTGCGTGAGATTTATATTATGCATCATATCAAACTAGGAGTTTTTGTGACAGTCAAGTCCTGGAAGTTTGGGAAACTACTGTTTAGCCTTCATCGTTTTGAAGATCTATCAGGAAAATCATCATTAGGTTAAAATCTCAATTCCGCTGAGCTTTGCATGAGCGTAGATACCATCAAGAAATCAGCGAATGCTCAACGGGACGAATAAGTCTTCATACACAAGTTTAGAGCCGCATGTAAAAAGTCACAGACGGTATTAACACAATTGAAAATACCTGTCAACGTGTACCAATAACGCCAAACGTTTTGATCCTCCCATAGATATTTGGGTCGTTATGAGGCCCCACCGGACGTCCCACATTAACTACTTTTACAACCGGTACATTAATGATACAGCTTTGCGTAATGACCGTTTTCGAGATCTTCTCATGTATATTCCAGCGGCAAAGATTTGGCGTCAGCTTATAAGCTTACCAAAGCAGCACGCACGAGGATGTTTTTCTCAGGAAGTCCACACGGCACACCCAGTTAAAAATATCCCTTATCCTGGCAAAAACCTCGTCTAAACAACTAAATCGCCTTAACGTGAGCGTATGACACATGGCCTTCACGTTCTGCCTCCGGTCAAGTTACGCAGATTTCGTGGTAGATGCATCATCTGCTGCAGAACACTGCAGGACACTCTTACAATCTCACATGTGAAAATTTCAACTGTAAATAAACAAATTCTAATCTTGTTTTAAAGTAATTCCAATAGATGACACCGTAATGGCTTTCTTTTTCAATGTGATTTTCGTGACATTTAATGCATAAAACTCGGAAAATCCGTGATTCATCACTAAAAGGCAGTAAATCAAACCATTAACAACAAGACTGGAGAAGATGTTCTTCCTAAACATGCATTGAGCCATATTCAGTGAGATGTGTCGATGAAAGTGGCCTTCTCTGGGGGTATCAACCAGTTTTCAAATCTTTAGATGCAATATCACAGTAAGTCAAAGGTGCCGTAGACAGTTCAAGGTTTTGTATCGAATATTTATACACGATTGACCATGGAATATGATGTTGATATGAATATGGAGACAAAGGAGTCAGGTGTGTCATTGAACATCATTAGAACCGATCACAAAGGCAAAAATAGACATTTTTGAATCTTCAAGTCATGATTCCTTAATCTTGATTATATCAAGCGGTTGCAACACATAGGTTTTAAGAAAGAAAACAATAAAATCCAATATTATGTAAACATCCACCTTTAACCTAAGTCTTCTCATCGGGTGGTTTTCTAAGATCTACCAATTCAAAATCGTTTTAAAGAAGACGATAACAAACATTGCTTAATGAATTCTTTGCAAAAAACATATTTAATAAGTATGACAGACATGATAATATTTGTAGAAAAAATAGTGTCGCTATTTTGTTAATTGAAAAATATGAACATGCAAGCCTTATCGCAATATCTGCGCGTCAGCTGCTGCTGTCATCAAGATTTTGTCAGGATGTGATTGAAGCATTAAAACAATTGAGCTACATCACGAATTAACCAAAATGTATTGTATGTGTGAATGGAATGATATGAATCGACAAGTTGATTAGATTAGGAAGCGTGATTCCTTGTTATGTTCATAATTGTTTATAAATTAGTCAGAATATGAAAGTTTTGATGCATACAAATTTTGGAAAAATTTTGAGAGTTATCAATGGAATCGTGATGTGATGATATGACGTATAAACTGCAAATCGCATTGTTTGTAAGCACATACTGCTCATATCCGATGTTTGTATTTGGTTGGTGGTAGGCTAGTCGTGATGCTTGCTTGTATATAATATGAATATACTTCAATATTGCAAGTTTGCGATTACTGCAAAGGTCTCATAAGGTGTAGTCCTGCATATTTTTATGGAATAAATAAACCCGTGTTGCTGGCATTCGGATCCTCACATTAACCTTTGAAAGCATTGGGACAATGTACAACCGGATTTACATGAGGGACAGAAAGCGTATGCGGGTGTTTGAGCTTTCGCAACAACGCCTCACTGAACATGAACTTCCACATGCGCTGAATTGACAAAAAATTCAATAGAGGGCACAAGCGTTACAGCTGGTTTGCATAGTGGCGTTTTGAGTCTTCTTATCCGAAGCAACACTCTTTGAGCTGGGCGGTATGTGGCATAAGAAGTAAAATGAAGAATTCTAGGAATTATGTTAAACTACACAAGACGTGCGACACAATAGCCTTGGCTTAGGGAAAATAGCATAATCTCGCAGCTCAAAACTATTTTAATCGCTGCAAATGCAATCAATTCTTAGAGGATACTCCCCGCAAACACGACATGAACCATATCTAGCCTCTACTCATCCCATTATTTATGTTATCTCAGAGAAGAAGCTTCCACACGTCTTGCAAACGTACATCGCCAACCAAGAATAACTTTTATTTGCAACAATACTCAATCCTTGAAATTTGTGACTATGCGGCTTAGTTAGGATTACACTCTTTTTAATCTGATTCACGATCTGACTCTTTTTTTATACAAACGTGCTGAGTCTCAGGATTTACCGCCTGCTGCCATCACGCACATGATAAATACTCTTCTTAAGCCGTGAATCAAGAGGATATAATCTGCTGTTACAGTTGTATCACCATCTCGTATGACGGTGAAACGGACTTCAGCTTTTACTCGGGGTAAACAAGGCAACGTATACACACATATACGTTACGTAAAGGACGTAAACGCCGAAAGAATGACGCTCTGTAGGTATAGAAACATACTAATGACGAAACCACACGCATTACGCATGTTTAAGTCTTCGCCTTCGCAATATCTATTTCTGAAGATTCAGGATATATCTTGGAGAAAGCGACTCCGAGCTATCTAGCATTAGACATCTCTGCCGCATGAATTCAGGAAAAAAATGCTGGACAGAGCTTATGTTGCACCACTCGTCTTCGCACTCTCCCTACCAAGTCAAGTGCACCGCAACGGGGAAGCTGTGAATTTTCATGCCTGAGGTTTGACGTAATGGCCGTTAAAGAAGCTAACTCCATTGACTGTTTGGTACGCGACCAGCACAATGCGAGGAAAAATTAAATTTTGGCACATTGCCGACTACCCATAGCCTTGCATGTGCTTGAGTAAGATCTGTGAAAAGTTGCTTGAAGTAGAGAGACAAACGTCTAGACTTTCTTCAGGCATTTTAGATCTACTTGTCATTAAAAACATTTGCGCTCATCCAACATCTGTTGTGTTCTGGTGCCACCGCGTCATGACCGTGCCATCACCGATGAAACCCACCTTTATAACACAAGCTTTATAGGTTAAAAATCGTTTTCGCATTGTTCTCAACGATTGAATAATCAGATTTAATCTTGATTACGATGAGACGATTAGATTTAAACCTTAGATACGCTGACGAAATAAAAAAATTCCGTAGGATTAATGGAAGATACGCTGGAGTAAACAGTTGCCAATGTCATTGCCATACTAGCCAATATAGCCTACTGTTTACTTGTAGGCTATAAAATTTGGCACGCAAGTACGGTTGTGGTATTAGAAAATTCCAAATCTATATACAGCGAAGTGATGCAACACGAATCGACTGTTTCCGCAATCACGGTGAAAACACGCGTACCACAGCCTCGTATCGATACATACATCCTTGTATCATTCCGCAGTGGGCACGATGACGCCATCTCATGATGTGGCGTTACAACTATACCATCTTCTTTTACAAGTGAGGTGTTTAAAAAAGGGTACATATTTGACAAGAATGTTATCGCAATTTCTGTTGGTCTGGCACTGGACTGGCACAATGCCGATGATTCTAATCATTAACCAGCGAAATTGGACGGCTTTTTCCTAGTATTGATACAATTAGTACATGCACGTAATAGTTACAGATAATCTAAAAGGCATAATTAGAATCAAGGTAACATTTCTCAGTGGAATATCTAGAATGTTGTATGCAATAGCACAATAACAGTATAGTCTCTCTCGTTACAGAAAAGCTACTATTTCGACCCAAATTTCGATTTGTTTTCATTTGAATCACTGTAGTTATGCAATAATTACTAATTTCAAAAACCGCCTGCTCAATGTGAGCAATGGAGACTTAGCGGTGTTTTCGTAGAAAGCCAGTTACAAATTACAGATAATGCATATCTTGCTTACATAGCAACCCATCGAAAACGTCTTGGACAAATAGTCACTTTTTAAAGTGCACATGGCAAAGAGTGACAATTAGTTTCCCCGAAGCCAAATAGTCAATCATCGCTTGGTGTTGTTAGGCTATAATTTAATTAGCACGACTTTCATTTGAGACTCATCTCGGAAGGAATACCAGTGGTGACAAATGACAAGTCGTGCGGGTGACGCTGACGCCAGGTATTTGAAATCAAGCTCTTTGATGACGGAGTAATTATGATGATGGTTGCATAGTTTAGATTCTAACACCAATTTGATTGACATTTTCATGAATATTCTCGGAAACGAACATTTCTATATGTTTTCAAGAGTTTTAGCATTTATGCGGCATCCGAATGACTCTCTCTCTCTCTCTCTCACACTCTCCCTCTTCTTTCTCTCAGTCATGTTGCATTTATTCGTGCTCACAGATGATCCTGTTTGACAGCAAAATGGAACACAACCGTCCAACCGCCGATAAAAAGTATATGGCAGTTTATAAAAATCATTCAGAATCTACATTAATGGTACTTCGCTATGATTCAAGAGATCACGTGTCTTATATCAAAAATATTGGCCATTTCTCATCAAAACATATTGAGAATAGGAATACATAAGCATTGTGAGTAGCCAACATGATTTCTAGAAGCATCTTCAAGCATCGTTACAAACCACGTGATAAAAGAAAGTCCACTCATCACTTTTCTCATTCACGAAATCATGGCCAGTGTTACGGTCTGGCTTTTTATTTTAATTTTACACACAATAGCGGCTTGTTGCGACTGCAAAACGGTTGTTAAAATTCTACTTATTTCAACGGATATGGTTTTCGCGGGAGCGTACTACCTTGTTTTAATGACGATAAGTGATGTCGCGGGCTTAGCCCACCTTCTAAAGCTTGAATATAAAGACTGAGTTTCGTATTTTCATATGCTTATAAGCATGGTACGTATATATAGTTTCCTGTGCGGGAAGATCATTTGTAAAAGTGTAGTTCTACTGTAAACCTTAGTTGCGCACAAGATTTGATAAGATCGGTTAAGCAACATATATCGTGACTAAGTAGGTTGACATTGCTGAGCCTTGGACCCACATTTTTACCAATAGGCCTGCAGTATAGATTCTCAGAAATGTGCAGCCTACTAGATGCTTAACCCAACGTCGCGTATATTCGAAAATATACCAAGCAGAGACTAGGTGGTCGTTTCGAAGGTTGCTGACCACCTATATCGACTATACGCAGGGCGATAGAGTCTGATCGCACACCAATGCATAGATAATGCAATTATAATTGCACCACAGGGTTACAGACTGGAAGTCCCACACAATTCTCGCTTAGTGGGGGCAAGGAAACGTTAACCCTTAACAAACAAATGGCAAAACTCGGTGTTTCTCGACCAGACTCGTGAAAATTACGCTTGCTCATCGCCGATCCGCGGTACTCTCAAGCCAACCACTAACTATTTTTCCAATTTTTTAGTAAATTCTGATAAATTTCCATGAACACCTATTCTTTTCCGCCCTGATTACACCTATAATGAGGACACTTAGAACTCAGATTATAGACTTTAAAACCTTGTAGATATTTAATAATCAGATTAGTAAATTTTATGCAAATTAATATCGGCTAATATAATGGTATTGCGGTAATGATGTTTGTGTTTTAACACAGGATATATTATTTTCAATTGCTACATTTGTTATCGATATGATAAGGTCGATTTTGAAGATAGAGATCTCGGATTATGATGCGATCGTTATCACGTGAAGTGTTGTACTGAGCGTTCGCGTCCTCTGTCTATAGTCCATTGAACGTTCACGAGCTCAGGTTGGCGAGCAGCACTTTATCGGAGATAGGAAGTTCGTATAATATTGTACCGATAAGGGTATGGGATCTTATTATTCAAATCTCTTTAAACTGAGTTAACGTGTTAGCGTCGCTTCAATCAAATGATAGACACAGTCATCGTTGCTAATCATTTCATTTCTATTCTTCCACGTTACGTGATTTGGCTCTCCTACCCAATTATTAACTACTTGAATTTCTACTTTTCTCATGACCGTATATAATCGGACAGGGGATAAATGTCATTCAATGCTCACGATTTCTGATTTAAGTTATAGGTTTTAAAAGATTTGTTTGAAATTGCGAAAAAACTCCCGTGTTAGCGGTAATGAAATTACATCAATTTGCCACAGACGTTGATTAAAACAAACTATACGATTTTATAGATAACCTGTGATCAAATGATTTTATCAGCTGTATGCTTTAACTATAACAAGCATATATAGACCCATTTAGAGTTCGGTATACGATTTTGATTAGCTTGACCAATGCGTTCCCGTTTCTCTTCTGCATTACGGAAAGTCAGGACAGGCGTTGAATAGGTCTCATGCTCGATACATCGAAATAGACGAATTGACGTCTCGAGATCCATACTAGCGCTGGATATATCCACTACCACACAAAAACACCACAATTAATTTCGTTCTTTGTACGCGCCTGTATAGGCCTACTGTATATCCGCCCGTCAGCAATAGCGTATCACGATATTGTTTAGCATTGACAGCAATACCGGACGTAAAAACGACATCAGATTTGACAGGTACTATAGAATTGTGGTATGAGTAATCGTACAATCAAGTCTGTCATTGCTTTCAAGTTACAATGCAAAGCAAACTTGCTTTGCAGTGCATTCCTTGTTGCTTACCACAAAATAAACAAACAAGTCACATCACTTGCATGTCAAATCTTGTCGTGCCCACCGTTTGTATGTAACAAACATTGATAACAATCTCGTTGCGACAATACGGGTGTGGCAACTACAAATGACTTTTTGATATGATTTGACAGGAGATTCACACCGTTTCAAATCTACCAATGAGGTCTTCGCTATCTTATATCTTATCTGTCAATAGATGCGTCATGTTCTGGCCACGCATGGTTGATTTTGTACGAAATCGGAGATAATCTATGAGTAACTGCTGCAAGCGATTTTTATAGAAATTTGCTGCATGGGGAATCTCGAGAGGAAGGTCAGGACAAGCAGTAATCAGCCATTACACGAAGAAATGCCATATTAGGCTAAATTACTTAATTAAATTACTAAATCACTCAATATTTTTAAGTCAGTATCCGATACTTGCCTATACTTCAATCGGTTATTAATCGAATATACATGAGTATAACAATGTCATTGGTGTTTTTGACAATAAAAATACCTAAAGCTCGCTGTTGAAAAGTCGATGTGGTATAATAACATAGCAACCAGGTTTCGCATTCCGAACAAAACTTTAATTGGTCATGAATTCATTAATAATAACCAGTGAGTTAACATAACTTAGCATAACATCATTACCAAGACGTGACCAATTATACATCGATAGGTAGTCTTGTAAAATACAAACATGTATCGAAAGTTTCTTTAACATTGTCAGCACGAAATGAAATTGATATCAATATTAAGATGTTACTTGCAATGACTCAGATTACACTCTGTAAACCTGCAGTTTGATATTCACCTCTCCCTATTCGTCTAATGCTCAGAACTGGGGTGGATGCTTCAGGTCATCCCCCGACAAGTGATGTAGCCTACACCTTGCTAACTCGCGGCTCTCTCAACGTTCCGCTATTATAATCTACGTTTGTCGATTTAGGAATGCGTACACGGACGCTGAATGTGCTCAGTTATAGTCTATAGACCAAGCAATCTCGCGATATTGATGTGAAAATGCCAATATGGCTAGAATGGTGATACAGTATTTGATATTGAAGGACATTTTCATGGTTTCACAATTTAGGGCTAATGGAAAACTGGGTTTAACTTACCATATCAGCTGATATATAGTGCCATTATAACCACACGTCTAACTTACTTGTATATGCTGTTCAGTTGTAAACGTAGTACTTCGTAGCAAGGTCAGTCCATCGTGCATATAATTCAAGTTCCCATCTTCGATATCGCTGTAAATGTGTAAAAGGTTGAGTAATAAGATAGATTGTATTTTCTCGCCTTCATCTCGTCTCCCACACTTGCAATACGAAACGGTCACGACTTACAATGTGGTAATGGATCAAAATTACAAAGTTAGTGTTGCTGTCATCCGTACAACGAATTCATTATCTGTCTTCATACTCGAGCGATATGGAGCCATTGAACTGACTGATTCTTCATATTGTACTGTGACAGATTACGTGGGAAGGGAAATGAAAAACGGGGACCGTATATGGATTGCGGTTGTCGTCCAACGGGCTGTTATTTCCATTCTATGACAAATTGCTAGAAAACCAAAATCAAATTTATGTGTATGTGTGGCCATTGCATCGTACTAACTGATTTTTGTATGAGAGTATGTATCATTTTCATCACAACGGAAACCATATCGTGTTAAACAAAGTCTTGAGTACGTGTGTATGTGTGTGTGCACGTGTTTACAGTTGAAAATACACCCCAAACACAACCAACAACTAAGATGTCAGATAATCAATAACTTCGTCTTAACGAAAAACGTAATTGAGACGGATGAAACCAAGTTGACTCGCAGCCCACAGCAAATCGTTGAACTTCTCAACTAATCGTCACAAACAAGAAGATTTCCTTCACGATTCTCGCAATTGAAATAGCAGGAGAAAAAAATAGAAGTTGTTTTCAAACTCATATGCAGTATCGTGACGTGAGGCCCGTCATTCAACATGAATTCTTCTACGACTTAACTCGGCTGACTCCAAGGTTAAGATAGTATACCATTGACATTTAATACAGCCTGATACTTAATCTTAACAAAATTGAAAACATCTGTTGCCTAAGACATCATAACCCAAAAATATCATTCGTTTCACACCTATGTCACGGGAGCTTTGCAACGGCTTTAGCCAGATCAATATTTACTACAAAATTAAACAATGTAGGGACTGACTAAATGAGTCGTGAGCCGACGGCACGCAATTCTAAGGCAGAACGGACGATTCCGAAAGAATGTTCTTGCGTTATAATATAAATACGACGTCAAAATTGTTTTGCATACCGACAAGAGCAGGGGAATTGTTTTTCCAAGATTTGATTAGCCTATAAGGTGTTTCGACTCGACTTTTCTTTAACTATGAAATATTCAAGGAATATCGACATCTAAGTCTCGATACCGTCACCATCCAGAAAACGATTTACAAGCTACGTGTATAAACAATTTGATTGATTTTTCAGGGAATTCTGGCCAACTGTGATCTTGAGAGTCCCCAGTCGTGACGTGACAACTCGGGTAATATGGCGTGTTGCGGCAGAACGGATATTCGACGTAAACGCACCAAATCACGCGCGGTGGGGGTGTCGAAGCCTAGCTACAACTACCGTATAGGCCTAGTGTGTGTAGAAGCATACTTATAAACAATGTGCCAAGGCTAAAAGCCTAAATAGTGTCATTAGCATCGACGTATTTGAAGTACATCCTTTAGTTTAAACGGAGCCGTCTTGAGTATACAGTTTATTTGACAAGAGCGGGATCGTCTCTTAGAAATTGCTACATTCTTCAATATACCTATACATATTTGTCTTCAACGATTGATATGCGTATCTGCCACTTCCTTCACGATATGATGAAGCATTTTGTAAACCGTTCATACTCCCAAAATCTCAAGTTGATTGTCCAAGAGCCACTCAACAGATGTCTTTATCGCTGACTCTACGTGAATAGGTCTATCATCAAAGAGACTTTATGGTCTTTGATCAAAGCGTCGCTGTACATCAAATAAATTTTGCTCATCGACTTTAGATCAACTATACTATATTATAGTCGTATGGAAACTGTGAAATGGTTGAAATCAAACAAATCACAAGTTAACTCATCAAACAGATGGCGAGAGAAATTCCATTATAGTCATGGTAAGACAACGGTTACAGACAAAAGGCTTTAATAGTATTTAATGCCGATAAAGCCTCGCTTGCTTAGTAAATTTAGCAATTTATAACGCAGACTGTGATGAATGTGATGATTTCTCCTTTTGTGTTATTATCTTGACCACTTGGTGGTGCGTTCGTGTTACGTGGTATCTCGTACCGGCTCATTCCCGTTTCGGATGCGTCGTGTACTGGTTGTGTCTTGTTTATTCGTTGTGTGATCTTTGTTTTCTGTTTAGCATTACCTGGCTTCTAGTTAATAAAAGCCTAGTACTAAGTTATCGGAATAGGTCTCAACACATACCTAACGCCGGTTCTAGAATTGATAGAAATTCATGCATGTGGATGGGCTGTTTTTTAAAACAACCCGCGGATATACGTAGACAGACATCTACGGGTATAAAATTGTATCGTGTAGCGTATTCAGAGGATATTTAATCCCTAGGCTATGGAAGTACCGGAATACGTGAATTGGATTATCAGTTTCTAATATGATACTACAGTTTTGCTATAGTTTCGGGAATCTTGAGAGCGGGTATTTCTGGCTTTCACACTCATGACATCATCTCATTTGAGCATTTCGATACATGACATCAAAATCAGATTTCTAATGAATTGGTATTGAGAAAATTTCGTTATATTTTTATTTTGGCGGATGGCTGTTTACATCCGGATGTTAAATCAACAGTTTGTGAGTTCAAGGAACAAATACGAATTCCATTTCTACCCTTTCCACAGACAACTCTCCGGTTTATTTAAGGTTTTTGATCAGAGTTCTGACATACAGTATTATCGTCAAACAACGCCTCGTAACATTTACTTCAATCTGCATTCCATTTCTATTTCGTTATTGCCATTTTGTATAACTTCACAGCCAAATTCTTCAATAGATAAATAGATTATCGTGACGTATGTCACGCAAAATAATTTGGAGAAAAGAATGAAAACTTGTAGTTTTTCCAAGTTTGTTACCGATTCTGAGAACGTTTTTATTTGTGAAAATCACATTTTCTAATTAATAGACTGTCTAACACCTTCCTAATCCACTATATAGTTATTTGTAAATAGGTGCTAAAGCATTTGTTTTTGAACTTGAGGTAACTTGTATAAAAACCTGCAGTGGTGCAGAAAAAAGGGTTGCATCGAAAGAAAAAAATAACGATTGTAATCTAGGATAAATGGTCACAGAAATCGTTCACGTATCGAGAGAAAAATCACAAACCAAAGGCATATATAGACAGGTTCATATTTATCAAAACTGCCGAAACATGGTACAAAAATCACCTATCGAAAAGGGCAATCTTGCTGATTCTAATTTCAATTTCACGCGTCGCTCATTACAGTTTCAGTACTTGTCAATACTGATATCTTCTAGTTCTAACTAAGCGTGAGATGCTGTCATCTCTAGCTTGACAGCATTATCGTGTTTAATAATGCACGATCAACATATTATCGATTATATATCCTTCCGATTAAATTAAAACATATTCTAATGAACACATGTTAAGTTCAAAGCAATTTTACTCTTGCCATGAAATTTGCAGTGGAAGTCATTAATGCATGGTGGTGATGCTAGTGGCTTTGTGAAGGTCACTGCATGGTTTTCAGATCTAATACTGTATAGTGTAGCAGGCTTTTAGAAATTCCTCTCGATGGAGTAATAGCATAGAATATTCAGTGGGTGATAGTTTGAATTTATGAAACATAGGATGCATTACAACATTCCATAACCTCGCAAGAGTTGCTCTAAATGTGCCGAAAAATAATGGAGCCAATGGCGGACGATCCAAATAGTAATAGATTTAGTAAGTCACCACAGATTTAACGTCTAGTCCAGTTTATTGGAATATAATTCACAAGCTTTCGGAGCTCCGCTCCTTCATCAATACCTGTCCTGATTAGCCGTAACAGATGTGCGAGCCGCTGCATCATGATTAACAACATAGAAAATTGAGTGTGACCAGATAACATTACATGATATTATATCATAAAAAATATTAACACTATTGTGTTAAACGGATGTAACACTTTAGTACCATCAGCTTATAAACAAGAATCGGAAGAGATAATACAAAATGAATTGCATATAACAATCATGTGTAAGTCGTGCAATGAACGTGCGAAACTATAGACACGCTTGAAGGAACCGTACAATATTTATTATCTACCTCTAAATGACCGTCCTATATTATGAACTATACAGGTCTTTAGTATTTTCACCGATACCCATATTTACAAGGTAAAAAATTGTGAGATGAGTCACACACATTGGAAAGCTCCAAACCTTTGAAGTCATAATGAGAAAATCACCTAAAGTAGGCTTTAATGAGCCGGCAAATCTGCGATCAAGGAAGTCTAAATTATTCCATTGTTGATACCAAGCAGACAATTTGGAAAAGCTACAGAGAAAGTTTGAAAGAGACACTATGCATGCATGTTTCTATTTCCTACATATGCCCTACCTACAACAATTACCTTTGCAGCGGTAGCTTAACTGATACCTTTTCAAATAGCTCAGTTTCAAAAAATTTGATGATAAGCAATCAGGAAATGGTTTCGAAAACACAATGCGTGGCGCAACGAATTTTAGTGATACCACATATTGTTAGCAGGTTAGCACGCAAACGCAAAATCTGCTTTCGTATGGTACAAATAAGCTAAACTCTATGAAATTATACCTTTTCAAAGTCCAAGATTGAGATGACCCAAAGAAACAGAAGTGGATAGATAATAATTTACCTATAGGCGTCGGGCAAGTCGGGTGCGTTTGCGCGGCAACATTTCATGCTGTATGATTACTTATGGGTTTCAATCCGTGCGATTATGAACGTGTAACTTATCTTCTCAACACTAAAAGTCATAAATACCTTCGCATCGCAGTCCATAGAAGGAAAGATAGCAAGAGCCATACACAGTGATACTGAAACGCATTAGTCACGTCTACAACACAGTGAGAATCGGTCCGGCCAAAATATCGGTCATGGTAAAGAATACAAAATTTGCATCCTATAGTGTGGTTGGCAGGAATACAATACTGATTTCAAGCCAATTCGGTGAAACGAGGTTGTTGACATGGTAATTTACGTTGGTAACGACGTTTTAATGATCCTCAAAATTTGATGGTGAAAAGCCTATCACCATGTTTACCCATGGAAATGTAAATACCGCTTGTCTATTGTGTATTTTACTTCTAAAGCGCAAGTTTCTCATGTTAGTAGCGGGTTGGAACAATTGTGTAACAACAGAATTAAGGTTTTATGCACAGTTGATAGATTTATAATGAGATATGGCTCATTTGTTTTGCTTGAATGGAGAAATGGCATCGACCAATATCTCCCTTTCGATACAACAATAAACAAACAACTATTAGTTTCCCAAATCTGATGACGGTGCAGGTACTAAAATTACAGCAAGTGTTGATTATATATTGATATGTCTCATCTGTTTTGCGAAAAAATGCCAAGAGTTTATGCATATGCTAGATAACAGAATCTGCTTTAACTTATACCTTGTGGAAAATTTATCATCAATTTTCTATTATGATATAAGCAGCCTGCCATGCTGTCATGTGTTGCTTTAGTACACTAAGATGTATTAAATTTAGACTGAATGGAACTGGTCTATCAACGGAATCTTTTTGTTACTTTTTTCATATTTGGGCTACATAGACAGAACAGCTAATGAATATTTTGATATTAATCTTTGCGAACGCTGCAATGACGCGGCAGTTCAGGGTGGATTTCATTCTCTGCCAGACTTACAAATGTGCACATCAATGGATGCATACGAGCGTGGTGCAGAGGAGCAAACCACAGACCATGTCATCCATTCATATTCAATGTACATGGGGTCGACCCAATGAAGTGGCCGGTCTGAAAAACCTGGATGAGGCCACCAAACAGTGGCTTCTGTGTGGCTGCCCTAGAGTCTTGTGCGAAAACAAAGCATAGCGGTTCACGCATAGAGACCCATGACAAAAGCTTCGAAAGTATATGTTGACATTGCAGCAGCTATAACGAGCTGTTGGAATAACTGTTGCGGGGCATTAGTGGGTCAAAGTTGACTTATGCATAACGCAAACACACAGTGGGGGAGTTCTTAGAAACGAAAAAGTGCAACTTCATGTACCAAGTCTCGCACAAAGAATTTTGACTAAAATTGATTAACATAATAACACAGACCGAAAACTGAATTTCACGCCATTTGGTGGGTTTAAGATTGATCTGATCATGTAGCGAATTCGAGCCTACTGAATACCAACGACATCACATCAACACAAAGAGATTGTTACCAACTGTACCAAGAAAGAAATTGAGTATAGTGGAGCTGATGGCGGACGATCAATAGATATTGTAAAGAAGATCACCACAGATTTAGCGTCCAGCCTTAGTTTTTTATTGAGAATCGAACATTGGAATATTTCCCCCGGTTCATGAAACTGGAATCAATAGAGGGAAGCTCAATGCAATCGTTCAATTGTACCTTCGCATCTAATAACACGTACTAAACATATAAGATCACAGTAGTTACAAACAATTTCTGAATGGGACAGGAGCTGCCTACTGCAAATCGAGTGCAACCTATCTTGAGTCAATTTTGCAAGACTCAAGTTCACTTCTGTGACGGAATCCTTCTTGGAGATGTAAAGACGACAATAACATTTATCTAATTATTCTAACACAAGAGCATAATGGAACACAACATAATAGATTCCTCTCAGTGAGAAATAACCCCCCCCTACAGTTTTGCCTGCGTGAAACACGAGAATGGATATAGATAAAGTAAACTCTATGACCTATTGCTGAACAATAGTAATGACATCGTCGAAGCAGGTGTACCAACTGTTATCTACGTAATCGTGTAGTTAGGTATTTCTTCCTAAAACAACTTTCATCAAATATAGCTCACGGTTTCCAACGCGGTGGGCTTATACTTTCCATGAAAGCAATTTAATCCCCAACTGCGTCTTTGAAGATGAAGTGCGCACTTTACCTCGCAAAATTGTGATTGACATTCAAACCAGGTTGATAAGAAAATCGTTGTGAAGCACAAGTCTTTTAGAAATGGTGGGTGTTGATAAGTATGTTCGCTTAAGTATACTTAGATTGTATTCAGCCACTTCATGCCTTGCGATCTAATCGTGAACGTGTATAGCCAACGGAATGACAACGAATAGTGCGTTTTCATCGTTAGAGGATATCTGTCAACGTCATCATTACGGATATATTTCGGGACATGAGTTCGTGCATTATTTTGCAAGAATTCATTTCCGAGGCCGGACGTTACATTTGCGTTGAGATTACACTTTTGTATATATCTGATCTTCTCTACCAGGTATATGCTCCACCAACCACGAAAGAAATTTCAAGGAGGGGGAGAAAAATCTGCCAAATTTCGGGCTTATCGTTCTTCAAATAGACTTCGAGTATACTGATGGCAGGGTTTCAGGTTCGGACAGCACTTGATTGTACTCAATATGCTCCGTCCAACGAAACCTCTGGGTCACAACAGTCGTGAAAATTTATCTTCTGGTAAATTTAAGTGAGGAACGGCTCCGGGATGTCAAACATTGTCTTGTAAATAATATCAAATTTTTGTTTATAGTATATATAGAAATATATGCAGATGTTGTCGCTTTTTACAGTGATTGAGCACGAACGGGGACAATTTCCCGATCATCCGTAATTATGATAATGCAAGTAAACGGAACTGAT